>SSNP01000084.1:6545-368624 GCA_006937955.1 Pachypanchax playfairii
CCCCCCCCCCCCCCCCTCATGTTTACTACTAAGTGGGGTGTTGGGGTGTGGGTGCGGGTCTGTGTCAGCCACGCTGATTGGGGGTTGGAGTCTCTTGTGTGAGCGGGCACCTGAATGAAGATGGGGTTGGACCCTGGGCTCCAGGGTCGCTGAGATCTGGTGTGAACCTGTGCTGGGGGACGGGGGCAATGTGCTGGGCTTTGGGGCTCCTTGGCCTGTGTCCTCTTGGGGCACCCTCCTGCTGGGGCGGGGGTCACTCTGCTCCCTGGTGCTCAGACCTGATGCACTCTGGTGCCCTTTGGTCTGGGAAGGTGAATACATTGTACCCCTTCTGTGCAGTCATCCACATGATAAATATACATAAACACAAATGCACCGCTCACACACACACACACATGTGTATATATATATATATATATATATATATATACCAGCACTTTAAAACAATTTCAATTTTTAATCACGATTAATTGTGTGATGGTCAACTCACTATTAATCCCAGATTTTTAAGATGTTCTTAATTGACCTTTAGCCATTCTTCATATTTCTGTTATACTTTTAAGTAATGGAGTGGACAAATATACTTTATGAACTTTTGTTTATTATACGATAAGCAGCAACAAAATTTCCAAGGGGATCAGATAATTCAAGATGTAATGTTTAAAAATCTAAAGATTCAATAAACATCTATGACATTTAGACCAGAGCTGTTTTAATATTTCAATATGGCTGCCACTGCCATGGAATATGTATGTTTATAAGGATTAGCCTTTTCAGCTAATTGATGCTCTCGTTCTCCAAACTGAGACCTTTCAATAAGTTATCTGCAACAGACAAGATATTAATTATTTAGAACTTTTTCCAAATGGTGGAATATTTCCACCATGAGGATGATTCACCTGTGAACACCTGTGGCTGAGTCCAACACATATCACGTTATGACAATGGAAGTAGTTCCCTCCTATTCTATTATTCACACTCACAGCTGCACATATCTGTCTTTTTTGCTTGTTACTTACAGTTTCAGCAGATTTCCATCCTTTCAAACAACTTTTATTTTGTGCTGTGGTACTAAAGGGCTGTGAACATGCTGTCATGCCTGGAAGGGTCTCAACATGATGTTGTCTGAGATTCATGTGTGCCGGCAGGGTCGAGAGCACAGCAAAATGCTTTTGCAGCTATACAGCATCTGCTCTCTGGGAAGGCGAGCGATGTCACAAGGTGTGAGGTGGGATTGGTGGAACAATGGAACCTCCGACCCCAGCTCACCTCTGTTTTTCACTAAAGCTCACCAGGTAGAGTAGCACAGCACCTTGCTACAATTTTCAGACTCTGAGGTGGTAGAATAGTGTTTTCTCTCCCTGTCAATGACTCCCACTTGAAGTATGATCAAGAAGAGTTGTAACCACTCGCAGAGTGATTTAAATTTGGAAGCGGGGAGCAAATCAAGCGTCATGTTTCCCAGTAAAAATGTCTCAGCTCTTGTCTTTTGTGCAGTCGTGATGTTGTTGAGCCTGGAGCAAATTTCCCCACTATGATAGCTGCTCATGTGAAATTCAGATCCAAGAGATACCAAATCCTAATTTGTTGCTCAGACTCTGACCAAATTCAAAACACTGTGGGACACTCTGTTTATTTTTCATTTGAAAAATCCTGATAAAGAAATATCAATTTCTAAATCAGCATCTTACTAATGTAAAAAATGTTCAACATAATTTACCTCTATTGACAGTCAATTTCATATCGCTGTCATCGCCCTTTGGGTGGATTTGTGTGTTTATACACTGCTGTGACACTGAGGAGTCTCTGTTTGAGACTGATTTTAAATAAGTTTCCAGCTGTTGGCACCAGCTGATACTGATAGAACTTGCAGTCAGACTGTCACGACCACTTTGAGTTTATCTGAAGGAATTTTGACTAGAACATATTTGGCATGTTTTGTCATCATAAAAAAAATATAAAACAATTCAGTACAACTATCTGTGAAAGAAAAATTTACATTTGAGGAAGCAACAACAAGGTAAGATTTACCACTTTACCACTAACAGCCTTGAAAAAAAAAAAAGATCTGATGTGTATTTTAATTTTAATGAGTAAAATGTCACATTTGTTTGCATTGAGGTGCTGAAATTAAAACTGTATCCTGCAGCCACCTACTGCTTACTTTACTGTTTATTTTGTGTTACTATCAGACAAATGCGCAACAGTCATGTGATCTTTGTGGAAAATATCCCAGAGTTCTGATTGTCTTCAGTGGGTCTAAAAAACTGAAGTATTTCATGAATATTATTAGAACCTGTAATGAATATTTGTGAACTTTAGAATAAAAAGCTTGTATTTGTTTGATTTAAATTTTTCCAATCGACCTCACTTTTTTTCCATATCATGTTGAAATAATTCTATTTAAATTCATAAGAAGGTTTTGCTTTTTGGGTATACAGCTAAATCCCCATCTGCATGATTCACTGTAAGAGAAATGCAATGAAGAAAAAAAAGAACGCGATTATAGACCAGCTGATGAAAGCTGTGGTAGCAGCTTTTATCTTTCCTTTTGTTTTTAAAGTGCCACAATCATCCTTTTGTTTTTAAGATGATCCAGTAGAACAGCAAAATTGAATTTTTCTCCTGATGATAATTAGGACGTCGAAAAACCGCATCAAAAAATATAGGATCATTGTGGCTTTTTAAAAATGAAGTAACTTCCTGGTAGTTGAGTATCCCTTTGTGCTTTGATTTTCTAATATCTAACAAGTGTTCTCAGCTGGAGGTTGGTGTTGTCTGACAGAACGAGTTAGTAATGCTGTTTGAGAGCACTGTTCCGACTGAGAGAAAGAAAACATGTTTTTCGTCATCCTCCTCTCAATCTGTGGCAACAAAAAGACATTTTGCATCTGCTGAGGCTTCGGGTGGTCTTGCTACCTAATTTAGGATTATATTGTAAAACAAAATGAACTGATTTCGGAGAAGTTTTCCATAAGAATGCATATTTTTAATAAGTAAATGTTGTGCCATAATTTTATCTTTTCATTCATGAAAATGACATTTTTGATGTGAAATTCTTACATGAAGTTAATGCAGCTCAAATAAAGCTTTCAAAAAATGTGACAAAAGGGGTGAGAAAGATAAACTAACACAAAGAAGACATAATAGATTTTCCACTGTTTTTTTATGTCCATGTATTATATACTGGTATATAGGTCATTTGTAAAACTCTAAAATCTGGTAGTAAAAATAATCCCTCCTCTTATTCATTCATATTCATGAAAACTGTTTGTACGATGCAAATGAGACTGGCCAGAGATACGGGGAGCCTGCAAACCTCACCCTCACTCTCACCCAGTGGCGCCATTGAGTACAAAACATCTTTAATTAGGTTTCTGGCGCCAAAGAAACCAGTTAACATTCCCAACATTGCTGGTGTTCACAGAATCCTGTTCCAGCTGCAGGTGACAGTGAAATGCGTACATACAGTACATTTAATGTTCTCAGAATAGCTCTACAGATTGTTTACCCTTGTTCATTTTGACTAACACTAAAATAACTGACCAACAAATAACAAATTAATGGTTAATGTTGCTGTAGGAAGTAAACTAACTGTTTTTAATAGTGAAATATACAAACTGAAGCTGATTTTGTTCTGTTGTTTGTTGGTTGATCAGCTTAATGCTGTTAAATTTAAAAGACTAGTGATATCAATGTATCTTTGCTCCATTAATAAGCCTGCGACCTGTCACAATCTGTATTCTCAAAAGGACTGATTCATATTCCTGAAACTGCTTGTGTTGTAACTTTTGAAGTTGTATTCTCATCGCGAACAAATACTCTACATGTTTAGATGTGATTTGACAGAAACAAGAGTTTACAAATTGCCAGTTATGCATGAATTGTCAATGTATAATAAACATCTTTTGACAGTAATCTTACCCCATAGGATCCAGTTATTCAAAACCAGGAACTTCTTGCTGCTAGGCAACAGCACTATCAACCATGTGACTATGGAGCTTGTGCTGTACTTACAAAAAAATCCCCAGAATCCTGTATGGTAACACTGACAACAGGTATAGTTCTTCTGGATGAACTGGAAAGTTTAAAATGAATTTGATTGATTTTCTTTATTTTATCAGAGGAGGATAGTGGTATTTCACTTGTAGAGAGTTGGGTCCCCCAGGCAGCCCCAGAATTCACTGAAGGGAGTATACAGTATCCTCTCTGAAAGGTTTTGGGATCCCCCAGGAGGGAGACGGTCGCTTTGGTGCAGCACAGGTGCATTTAGCTAACTTAGATGACGCGCATGCACCGACAACTGCACATCCAACCGTCACTGTAATAAAGGAACATATTGCCATGTAGCTCAACGGCAGATTACAATGTTTGTGTGGAACTGTGGATTTGTAAAAAATCGTAAGGTGCAACAAGAACCAAGCATGAGCCAAGATCTCAACTGCTTCTCCAATTTATTTGTAGGTCCAAGGGGATGGGATGAGCGACAATTCACAAGTATCTCTCCCTGACCACCAGTATCGCATCAGAGCGCCATTCCAATGAACTAAGAAAAGCCAGAGCTTCTTATTGCCCTTTTTACCTCATCAGGCGCACCTAGCAAGCAGACACAGGATATCACCTATCTTAGTCCTTGGAACAAGGTTGTTTGTCTCAGTTGAAACATACATAACACTTACATAATCACTCTAACAGAACAAGAAAGTAAATGTAAGAATTCCACTATAATACTTTTGTAAACTCACAAGGACGCTGCGGTTTGCAGCAACATTTGAAGTTGTGTTCTTCCCACATTGACATAGTGTTGAACAAATTCAGATTCTTTATGTACAAACCACTGAGGTGTGATCTAGCATGTGCAACAAACTGGTTAAACAACTCTTGTTCCTGTGTTTTAACGCAGGCCTCAGCTGAGACGAACAGGCCGCCACTTCAAGTCAATTGCAGGTTTACCTGTAACTGCTGGGTTACCGTCACAGTTTGCACCGGTTTCCTCCCTTGATACTGGCTTTTGTGTTAAGAAGCTATTAGACACTATTATGATCGTAAACAGGAATTATAATAAGCAGGTTGGGAAACATATGGTTCTAATCTTTGCACTAAATCCGAGCCCATTTGGGACGTTTGTCTTCACACTCAAATTCATGCTAAATCAACACAAACCTGAAGATTAATGTCATGGCTTTCAGACAACTTGATTCTTTTTTTTGTTTCAATTTGACCCGATCCTTGCAGTTATTTCCCCAAATGTCAGTGCTGCGAGTTAACCGAAGAGAACCGATTCACCACACTTGTTAAGACTCGTCAGAGGGAGCTGATAACCGCCCGAAGGCTGGATGATGACGAGGATTGGATGTCACTGAAGGTGACTCATAAGGAAAGAGCTTTAGGAGGAAAAAAACTCCCTGAGACTTCGTCTGCACACACACACACACCCAGATTCAAGACATAACTGAGCAAAGGTACAGATATCTTGTTCTTTATGGCTTTTGTCTGGCAAAGCACCAGAGGTGTTTCAGTGAAAGAACAAGCTGATGAACAGATTATTGTTACTGATCACGCACTCCACCAAAAGAGTGAAAGTTTTCTATCCAACTGCAATATGTCAGTATACGATTTGAGCTGAATGTTATGGGGTAAAACAAGGAATCTCATATTTATTTTGTATCATGATTTTAACCATTTTGAGTAAAAAATGTGAATCATGTCACTTCTCTTAATCCACGGGAGATTTTACATTTGGAAAATCCCTTTTTCATGTTTCATGCATATGATCTGATGCGGTTGCACGTTTTACCACGTGTAAAAAAAAACATTAATTAAAAGTATTTTTCCACTATGGAAATTGAAACAAACATGTATAATTATTGAATAAATGAGGTTTGATATTTTAAGTGCATGATTTTCATTGAACTTCAACAGAATTTTGCAACTATTTTATATTGTGGGACACTTGTGGTACACTACGATAAATATTGTGTTGTTATATTCTTTAGTGAACACTAACTTCTTCTACTTATTGAAGAAGTTTTATCTGTTTGAAGAAGTTTTATCTGTACAAGCTTTTTATCCATATACTGAGATCAGATTGATCATTATCGGTCTTTTGTGACTTTGAGCAAGAAAGTAATCATTCTCTCCCAAAATGTCAAACTATACGTTCAAACAGCATTCAGCCTAACAATCTGATGACTGGAGGAGTTGCTGCCAAAAAATATGAGGTCTGTGCATTCAGGGAATTTTGATACCAAGGTAAGAATAAGTGTGTATGGGATGTCATTTAACCAAATGTTATGAGGAGCCTCTGGAGAGTTGATATGCAAACCTGCATACCTGCCAGAGCTGAACACGCTTTGAGTCTGATATGACATCATGATGGAGTAGAACATTCTGAAAACAGCAGCTGTCCAGTTCCACCGAAAAACATGACACACAGAATCATGTTCATTTATTTGTATTGCTGAACATTTCTGTGTTTTGCTGCTTGTGTCCTCCGTGTTATATAATGCAACTTTAAAATGTCTAAACTTTAACCAGTGACTGTGTCCCTGAATGCCTCGTGTGAGGAAATATAATATTTTCCTAAATAAGTAGCTGTTTATGCACAATTTCATTTCAGTACAGACTGTTTATTGTGCACTTTAGAAAATGAGTAACAGAAAAATGTTCCTGTCATTCATTAATTCCTTCAGTGCATATTAAAAAAAATATATTTTACATTCATTAAATATATGGGATATATTTAAAACTCATAGAATGTTTTATGTAATAAGCATTAATGCATTCCAATAAATCCAACAAGTTAAAACCTTGAAAAATACAACAACAACAATTACATTTGAGATGTCAACAAAACCAAAAATAACTTGAACAAAACAGGTTTTTTGTGTGTTTTGGTTTGGATTTTATTCTTTATCCTGCATAAATCTGTGTGAAATCTGGTATACCAGCAACAATTCAAGTCAAAAACAAATAAAAGAAAAGCTATCACTTATTTATTCAGAATACAATAAAAGTAATAATTAAAATAAACAATAAACTTATGATCATATTCAGTGCATCAGCAATATATATGCTTGTATTAGCCTTAAATATTCAAAATGTAATAACCATCTGAAAAAGCACCCCCCCCCCCCCCCCCCCCCCTTTGGGTTCAATACAGTAAGACAAGGGTTGTAATATGTTCTCAAGAAATTATGTAAAATTTAAAAACATTTACTTGTGACATCCATCCAGCGATCTATGGGTGAGAGGCAGGGTACACCCTGGACAGGTCGCCGGTTACTTGTGACATATTTTATCATAACTGTTACAAAAATAAAAAAAATGTCAGATCTGGATATAAGCATCAAAAAGCAAATTGAAGCTGTTTGGTTTGTTTATATGGCAGTCATGATTTGTGGATTAACTGGCTGGACTCAAGATGGCTGACGCAGCTGCCAACATGATTCAAGACTGGGATCGAGAGACAAAAGGACACGGAGGGGAAGACGACATGAACTACAAGGTGGAAGACGTACTGTATGGTCCGACTGAGGTGAACTGGAGACTTATAAAGGAGAAGAGAGATAATTACTGAGAAGAGACGGCTGAGGAGAGAAGCCAGGAGAATCCGAGGAATACGACACAGCTGAGAATGAATCAGAAAGGTGAGCTAAGTGATAGAAATCCTCTTAGACAGGAAACAAGAATCCCATAAAAACCAAACCTCCAAAAAACAAATCAGACAAACAGAAAATCACACGTGAAACCAAGCAAACACAAAAACCCTGCATGGTAACATGAAACAGAAACAGGAAACCCAATACCACTTCAAAATAAGATCACAGGAAATACCTGCACCTCATAAGAAAAACTCACACACAAGTCTGATGATTACTTTCTGTATTTGCATTTATACAATGTTTATATAGTTCATCCAGTTATAATCAGGGTCACAAATCTTAACCATGCGGATTAGAAGATGAAAAATTTGGAAACCACTTATTTAAATGTAATAGGATGTTTAATGAAACCTGTAACTTTTTGTGTGCAGCTGTCTGTGTCTAACAGTGAGACGACAAACGTGATTTCAGGTTTTCTTTGAAGAACGCAGCTTCTAAACAATGAGTCCTTCTGTCACAGCTATTGACAAGTCCAGACAAAGAATGTCAGATACATGCAGACGCACTTTCACAGTTACACCTCTACCAGTAAAGGTTAACTAACTCAATTTCTATATCACTACCTGGATATTTCAGTTCAATTTTAAGGGAAGATAAAATATCTAGTTCATTTCAACTTACTTTGGTTTTTGTAGGAATTGGCAGATAAACTTCTGTGTTCTGCAAAACTAATCTAGATTCATGTTTTTCTTCATAGATTAAAGGAGCATGTACAACGTGCATTATTGATTTGGTTTCCAGCTGTTTCATTAGTTTGCACAGAACAAAGACAAGTCCTGGTCCACTAATGCTGAAGTATCCATTAAAACCTCTTTGTGTCCTCGTTATCTTGATTTTGCCCAGGGTGAACTTTGTTTCCACGGACAGGAGGGGAAGGGGAGTGGCTAAATATCTCAAACAGGTTTATGTCAGCCTGTGAGCCGATTTTGAAAAGGCCCATTTGCATGTTAAAACAGGAATCCACACCCTTTAACAGCAGACTGCTTATCATGTTGAGACACCTCCGCGTCTCCGTCTCCTCCAGCTGGCTCTCAGAGGCTGCTTCGAACACCGATTAGAAGCAAAAAATCACATAAATGGAAGAGGGATATTATAGCCAAGAGGATTACCACAAAGGTTACTATCATAATGTAAGTCATTATTGTTTTGTATGAGAACAGAACAGTGGTGTGAGTAATCAGTGGGTATTTGATGACCCAAAGAAGCAACAAACAACAAAAAGAAGCAGCTCTGTAGAAAAACAAACTGTTCTTTTGCAAATTACATTTCTAAACAGTTTGATTCTCCAGCAGCTGTAGAAGGGTTTATTTTCTCATTTTAAAACATGGGTCTACAAAACACTGTCAATAATGTATTTGTGAAGTTTTGCTAGAAGCTGTACTATTCAATGTTCTGTTAAATATTTATAAAACATAAATATCTTATCAGCTAACTCCAGATCAATAGTTCAGTTCTTGAATAGAATCCAATGACAGGATTGTTTAGCAGCAGATTCTGAGTAAATGAGTCTCAGTGGAGTGTAAATATCTCCAGCATAGAGATTTCCACACAGATACTGTACGTTCAGGTGCAGGAGATATTTATGACTGTAGCCTTTCACAGCATTTTATGACTCTGAAACTACTGGTAAGCTCTTTGTTAATCAGTTCTTATTATTTAAAGTGTTACTGTAGTGTTGTTAGTGAAATTAAGCTATTTTAAAAAGACTAAAAGTCTCTCCTAGAAGTCAGTTTAGTGACACATTCACATTTTAATTGTGCTATAATAAAATAAGGAACAAAAAGCCGAAATGTTGGATCTGGATAAACATTTTGAAACAGAAGGAGGTATAAATTTGGGGCGGGACAAACCATAAAAAACCACTAGAGTGTTTTATGGTTTATTTTGGTTTACTAAGCTCACTGTGGGGCAAACTGGTTGCTATGCTATCTGTTTTGAAATCCTATTACACCATGTCAGTGATCTTCATTATCTTTGACAGGTCCTAAAGAAACTGTCAGGAGAGATGGACCCTCTGGAGTTTTCCCTGTTGCCGTCACTGAAGGGAGAGTTTGAGTTAAAGGATTACATCCAGCCTCATTACAAAGAAACGTATCGCCTGGCGATCGATCGTCTGGTGAAAGAAGGAAGAGAAAGTTATCATGAATTCCTCAAGGAACAACATATGGGGAGTTTCCTGTCTGAAGATGAGCTGCTCTTCATTACTGCTAATGTAAAACAGCTTCCTCCTCAAGACCACATAGAAGATGTTGTCGCTCCACCAGACCAAGATTCATCCTCAGACACGTACTGGCCCGTCCACTCAGATGTGGAAACACCCAACTTGGACTTGGGATGGCCGGACGTTATACCGGAAAATCTGCACACCAATATCAATCTACTCTTCCATCCACCCAGACTAAACAACCCGACTATAAAAGAGGTGATCCGGAAGCACATTCAGGATGCAAGACAGGTAAAAAAACATCAATCTGTACTGTGATCTTACAGTAATAAAACCTTAAACTCAGAACTCCATATAATCTCGGAAACACCGTTCAAAGAAATGCCATAAACATTTGTTCCAGTCTTCCAGGTTAGGGAGTGTTTGCTTGGAAGGTTCAGGTCAAATCTGGTTCTGCAACTTGCTTTCTTTAGAAAAAAAGAAAAAAAAAAACTCAGAACCCTAAAAAAAAATGCCACAACTTTTAAAACCAAATCCTTTTCAAATTTCCAGCCTCAGTTTAGCTGTCAGATGGTGTTAAAAAGGCTAATCAACAAGTGCTGCTCTTGTTGTTGCACAAATAGCTGCTCAGTAGAAACACTGTGCTCTGTAACTCTGTAATTGCTGCTCTGCCTCTTAAGTAAACAAACTGTCTTTCCTGTTTCACAGAGAAACACAGAGCAGACGAAACGTAAGACACAACAGCTGCAAGATCACCCATTTGTCCCAACAGAGATTTAGCAACCGATTTGACATGCATTATTATAAGTGACAGAAACGTTTCATGTTTACCTGAGCAGCAGATTTCGATCTTTGCAGAAGACACAAACAACAAAGAGTTAGTTGAATGATTAACTAAAATCATATGTGAGTTTTTACATGAAGCAAAAACACAATATGTTACAGCTTCTTCCTATATTTTCTTAGTTAAAGTTGCCATAAAGATAATGAAATGATGTTTCTGAGACTGAAACCTGAAGAAGTCCCTAAACATACAGTAGTCCTCTATTTCTAAAGATGCATTTCAGTGAGGGCTGCAGGAGATTTAGATCAATAAATCTCATTACTGGTACAGAAATAACCTTCCTTTCACTCAGTTTCTGTAAAAAGTCATTTTTTCACTCACTTTTACATTTTCACTGATTTCACAAAAATAACTAGTCAAATATTTATTCTTTTCTTTGTCCTCGAAGGCCATCGGCATCGTGATGGACGTCTTCACTGATGTGGATATATTTAAAGAAACCGTGGATGCTTCTCTACGAGGCGTTTCAGTCTATGTGCTTTTAAACGATTTCCATTTTAAAAGTTTCCTGAAAATGGTTGAAGATCAAGATGTCAAACTGCAGCAACTCAGAGTAAGTATTTCATATAAAATTTAAATGGGATATTTTTGGGGGCACACATTTATTCAACAGATTTTTGAATGCAAATTTAATTTTAAGGACGCTTTTCAATAATTTCAAGGAGAAAAATTTCACTAAATCGTAGAAAATAATGACATTTGACTTCTGATTATTTTCATCTTTCATTTTTCTTTTGAAACGTGAAAGTTTGAATTAAACCGAAAATATTTTCAGCTCTACTTCCTTGTCTATATTGGGTGGAGTCACTGTTTTTGGCAAGACAATGTCTAGTTTCAAACACACCCTTGAATTTCCCTTAATGTGTATACAACAAGAAGTAAGCAGTGACTCAACAAGCAGAAGTTCCCTTGATATTTAATTCTGACAAATTGCTTTCACTTCTCTGGAAACAGAACATGAGGGTGCGCATCGTCAAAGGCCAGGAGTACCTCTGTCGGTCAGGAGCCAAATTTCAAGGAGCAATGGAGCAGAAGTTTCTTGTGATTGACTGCCACACTGCAATTTATGGCTCATACAGGTAAACACTGATGCCATGCAAGAGGAAATGTAGGTGAAAGCATTGAGGCGTGTCCTAAATGTTTTAACTAGGGTGTTGCATTTGCTGTAATTGTTTTAAAACGAGCTCAAATTATTATTTTTTTCACATCTTCTGAGGCAGGTTGTGACAAAAGCTTTATTATACATGTAAGAATATGTTTTTGACTTTTCAAGGAGGAAAAAGTAAGAAACTCCAACACAAATGGGCTGCATGGTAGTTTGTTTTGCACAGTTGTGTCTCATCAAGAAGGTCCTGGGTACGATTCCAGGCAGGTGCTTGTCTGCATGGAGTTTTTATGTTCACACAGTGCATGGTTAGGTAAATTTGCTCTATAGTGTGCGAATAATTGCTCTTCTCTAATTGATCCAGAGAGAGACTAGTGATCTGTTCAGGGTCTATGTCACCCTCTCACCCCACAACCGCTGGGGATAGAAACCAGAAATAAAAACATTAAAAATGGACCGATGTGCAAGAATCTGATATTATCACTTTTACAACTTTCTATCTAATGAATAAATATCCGTGTTGTCATGTCCCGACAGCTTTACCTGGTCTTATGAGAAGATCCATCTGAGTATGGTTCAGGTCATCACTGGACACCTCATGAAGTCTTATGATGAGGAGTTTCGGATACTCTACGCCCGCTCAACTGTGCCAGCTGAATTAAGTCAACCAGAGGGTCTGATTCAAAAAAATGGGTCAAAAGAGTTGCCAAAATCTCATTCTTTACTACAACATGGTCGGAGGGATCAGCTGAGACGTTCCTTGGATGTAATTAATCAGAAAGGTTATGAGAGGAAATATGGTACCAGAGACCTCAAAGAGGAAGGGAACATGCTCGGGCCCTTGATTGAGAATGACATCAGTCTTCATCATCGGATGCCTCAGCTTCTCCAGTTTGAAACTACAGAGTCGATAAATTTGTTAAAGAGGCACAGCTATGCAGGTGAAAGACAAGACGGACACACTCCGCACAACATCAGGCCCAAAGGAAACCACTTGAACATCTTCAGAAACACAGGAAATGGACCAAAAATCTACGCAGTGGATAATTACATGCAGATGCCCGAGATATCCAGAAGTCAAAACATGCGGCAGTCTTATAACGGCATTGACAAACCGCTCCTCTCCATGCAGCAAAACATACCCACACTTGAGAATACGTCAAAGGCTTTTATGCGCACATGGAGGATAGACTCTTATCTTAAAAACTCTGACTGTCCTACTCCAGATGCTTTTGACTATTTAGATCAGTTTGAAATCTCAGACAAAGCTGGTTCCTTCATGCAGGGAAGGATGAGGAACTCTCTTGTTCTCAGATCCACCATGCCAGAACAAATGGAGTCAAACAGAAACATGTACAACTCTCCTGCTGCTGTTGGCCTCTCAGCAACACCCAACGCTCTTTTGCACTTCTCATCAACGCAGTGGGACTCTTCTGCAGCTGATAACAGAGTAAACGTTCATGACTATTTGCTAAAAAAACAGAATCTACAGATTGTGGATGACACTCAATACAATGCAGGCTATGGCCTATTTAGGAACGCTTCCCAAAATGCATTTGCCAGCCTGGGCAGAACTAAACATGGACAGATAATCGGAAACCCTGACATCGTTACAGACAACTGGCGCAAACGGCACAGCGTAGCGGATCCACGATCCAACACCGAGCTCACACCAGAACCCTCAGGTCAAAAGTATAACCCCTGTTCAAGGACGCCAATAAACAGAAGTACGACAGACATCAGCGTACCTAATGGAGGATGTAGATCAAATCTGAGTGAAGATCAGAGATCTGTCTCCCAATTTGATGTCAAGCACGTCACAGAGACAATAAACTCCACCAATCCCGGCTGGCAGAACACCCCATCCAGGACGATGTCTGCAGCAGCCCTGGACACAAAAAGCAAACCTGTGATAAATAGAGCTAACAGCTCTCAACATATTCTAAAAAACAAAATGAAATCTCAGTCAAACACATCAGAGAAAACAGATTTCTACAAAACTAAAGAAACCCCAAGTCTTGTTTCAAGTGAGAGCACAAACACCCTCACCCCTGAGGAGGAGGAGGAGACAGGAAGAAGTCAACAAGGTACAACCAGTTCTGTCAAATCCTCATCAAATAGTTCAAAACCTCAAACTAAAACTGAAGAACAACTTTCACCTAAAAACCTCGTTACCAAATCTACCACACCGAAGAAAACCTCCAACCTGGAGAAAAACTCAAGGCCTGGATCTGAGAGTCGCTTGTCCAGCAGGTTTGAACCTTTCTGCTCATTTGAAAAGAAGAACCCTCGGTCCATCGGCTTGCGGCGCTCTCTGCCTCAGGAGAAATCCAAAAGCGTCTCTAAAGCTGAACCTGCTGCAGAACACACCTGGGCTACAAGAGGGCACGGGGAAAACAGGCTGGAGAGATTCTTTCAAAGAGTGGGAAATCTTATACACAAGAACAAACAGTGACACGGGTCCCTTATGCAAAAACACACGTTGGACTAGTGATTTTTGTTTTTGCGTGGCAGTGGTTTGGTGTTTGTTTACAAAGTTTACATTTGGACGTCTGCTTACCGTTTTGCACTCGGGACGATGTGATGCACCAACAAAAACTGCAGATAGTTTTTTCACAATTTAAAAAAAAAATACCACTATTATGTTTATTGTTGGTTGTTTTCAGCCATTCTTATGAATCCAAATGCTTAAAAAAATGTATTAAATGGGAAACTGATGTTTTAAAGGTTACATTTGCACCTTATTGTTGGGAATGTAAGCGTACAGCTTGTACATGCTGCTTGAGTTTTGTCAGGAACTCAAGTTAAAGATGTTGTTACTGGCATGCAAACTGATCATTACTCATAACATAAAACATTCCCTTCACCTCTTTGTCATGTATTCCAGAGGGAACACATGACAAATGCTGCACAAATGTTGCAAAACACGCATGTTCTGTACTCTATTAAACCCTTTTTCTACCAGTTCATATTGAGCCCCAGGAGAAAAAAGAAAAATGCACTTTTACATTTTTTTCTCTTTGAGATCCACCAGCATTTGTTTCACCCTGAAGTGCCACACGTTGGAACTCTGTAATGAAAATGATAAATACAGCACATGTGCCTACTGAAGCTGCTCACAGTTGATGGAGTGATTTCATCTTAACCCTGGATTCAAGCTTTACTCTTTTCTTGTGTTGGTGTGTGTTGTTTTTCCCACGCTTGCATTGTAATGACAAGCATAAACTCTATGTGTTTACAGCTAGAGGCGGATTTCTTTTTATTAAACGTACTATAGAGGGATGTGGGGAGGTGGTCAGGGTGGAAGGTGAACGTTAAATAAGCATCGCTCTTTAGTAATAACTGAGAGTAACGTGCGTCTGGGGAGGTTATTTCAACATCGCACACAGTCCACAACACTTCACTAACTTCTTCAGTTACATAAATTTTAATTAAAGAACACTGAACTCAGAAATCCGCTGTATCTAACGGACCAAAGGTTTTTAAAACAACTTGCAGAGTTCAGACATTAAATTGAACATGCAGAACATTAACTAAAGAGCCTGAGTATTTCTATGAATAAATAGTTATAAAATTTAAACTGGGATAAGGGCATATGGGATATTTTGAGGAGGCAGTGGAGTTTTGGTTAGGTCCAAGTCAAATATGTATATAACAATTTTTTCTAGATTACTTTCTGGACTGAAAAAAAAGACAAATTACATATAATTCTTATAAAATACAAACCAACTCTTTCCATTGTAAGAGTTTTTTTTTAAATATACATATTTTTAGGTTCAGGAATGTTCCTTGTTAAACTCATGTACAAGTACAGATAGCTCAAATAGTCTCAGTATGGAGTAAATGTGTGAGTATAACACAAAGGTTACAAAAAAAAGGTACACAAATGTTTTAGAAAGATGGAACTAAATGCAAGGAGACGCTGCAACCTTTTAAGCTACAGTATTTAAACATTGTTTGTAAAGTAAAATTTTAAAATACCAATTCAGCTGAAGTGAAGTCATCATGTGACAAAGAGACACAGAACCAGTAATTTCAGAGTTCTACAAAAGTTGTTCAAAGAATTGATAAAAGATTATTTTTCTAAATTGTGACAAGATGGAGCTGAAAGAAACAAACATTTAACAAACCCAACATTTTTAAGTTTAGTGCAATGTTAACAAAAGCACAGAAGAAAAATAACTAATTTACTAAACTGCACCGAGGAGAAGTAAAACAATCTTTAAACTTGAAGTCTGATGTGCTTGAATTAAACTAAGACGAAAATATAAGTCTGACAGTTTTTCATCTTGAATAATCAGCAAATTATTGTTTTAATGTAGCTGTTGATCACGAGGTGACATCACAGTGACATTTGAAAAGTTATGTTCTCTTCCTCGTCTCTGATGGATTGAATCTTTTTGAATTTCAGCAAACTGAAGTGTTTGATAATATTTTAAATGTTGCAAACCTGCAATTTTAGAAGCTTTTAAAAAAAATCACAGTTGGAACATTTTGGAACAGTCTGAAAACTACTTTGCAATTTAGTTCGATTGGTTTCCCTCTAAGTGTGTGCGCTCTATAAATAATACATGGTCAGCTCACCATATATTAAAATCCCAAAATACATTTTCACACACACGACACGAGCCGCAGAACAAACATATTCAGATAAGGATGCGTAACTAAATCCATCTATCCATTCAAGTTTAGCTTTTCCTGTTTATGGGTTCGGATTTTATTATTTTTTTTCAGTTTCTTGCTTTAAAATAGAAAGAAAAACAGATGTTCCAAGATCCAAAATTGAATATAACATCCAACTCAACTCAAAATGCTTTACATCAGACACCACCAGAATAAACACTAACACACTTTTCTCTGTTTATAAGACTCAAAATGTTTTCTGGGATATTGATTAAATCGAAGAATTTGAGGTACGTGTGCAGAGAAAACATGTCAGAATAAGTTGTACTGAAAACTATTCCAGCATTAAAAGATGCCAAAATCTCCAAGTGTCATTCTGTCTATGAATAAATATTAAGATATAATAAATTGAATTTAATCAGATGATTATCGCAGTGAGCTCACACAGCACACGCATGTGTTATACGACTGCAGGGAGCTTTCATCCAACCCAATGAGATGAGTTTTTTTCCACAGAATGCAAGAATTTATTACTACATCTTTGTATACATGGAATACACACTAAATTTGACATTATTATTCATTAGGTAGTTGATAATAGAGTGTATTAGTTTGGGATGTAACAGTTATTGTTGAAAAATCAGCTGAAATGTCTTTTACATCCATTTAAACACATGAATCCAAATTTAGGTCATATATTAAGTATATTTTATTTTTAATTCAGTTCTTAATTGGATTTCTTGAAGTAGCAGAAATTATGTATTAGGAATAGCAATATTTTGAGACTAAGATTAACAAACTGTTGAACCTTCTTATACAAAATGATGGAACGATATAAACAGTCAGTTTCACATTTCAGTGTTCCTGAGTTCAGAGTCTGATTTCAGCCCCTCCTTGTCACACAATGAGACTTTACAGGAATAAACCCTTTAAAATATTTTTGTGAGTCGTTTTCTATATTTTTTTATACAAGAGTTCAAATTTAGCTCTAATCCAAAAAGTCTTTTTAGATAGAAAAAGCCAAACTTTAAGAGATGTGTCGCACTAACGCCGCAGGAAGTATCAACATCATCTGCCTCCAGTAAACCAGCAGGTCGCTTCAGTCTCCAGAGAGCTGCTTTTCTGACAGAATTACTGTTGGCACGTCATGATAAAAAGGGTAATATGATTTATGGGCGCAAACGTTTCAGACGCATGATCCTTATTCTCTTGAGTGAAACGTACTTCAAGCTCTGATGGAGTTTATGCCACTCGATTTTAAAAATACATTTCTATAAATCCCATCCTGTTCTGTCCTCATCACCTTTACAAAACAAGAAACACATTACCAGAATTCTTCTTAAAAAATAAAATCAGCTTAACTGCAGCCATCTTTTTCCTCTTTCTCCTCCTCACTGCTGAAGCTTTCGCCCTGAGGGTCAGAGACAGTGAACTTTGTAGACAAACCAAATTCCCAGCCTCTATATCTGCCGCTTGCTGTTGGCTTTAGCTACATAATTCCCAAAAGGAGCTAAAAGATAAGACCTGACTGAGTTCCTGTGCTGGAGAGAAAATACTTTTCTGTTCATCAAGTTTTACAGCAGGCTGCAGCTCCTTTCAGAACAATTTGACAGACAGCTGTGAGTCCAGATCAAATGCATTTAAAAGTGCTATAACATGTTTAACATAAGCAAATATACTTATAAAGATTAATGATGCAGTGTCGGCCCATTTAGAATGAATTTGAGACAAACACCAGACTAAAAGGAGTGTCTGGGTTTAAATCTTTTAAACTATTTAAAGGAAATAACCTTTTAATAGCAATGATGTGAAAAGTAATTTTGTTGCAGACAGCTTCATGCTGGTTTGATGTCTTCCTCAAACTAACTTGGCAATTTTATTTTTTTTCCAGAATTTCTTCCAGTTTAATGTTGCCTTCACTCGGTCTGATGGGGATTAAAAGCATCAAAATGTTTCTGCTGCAGCTCACATAAGGAGCCAAAACCCATTTGAATTACTTTTTTTCTTAATAATTCTCCGTAGCAGTTAAATAGAATTAGCTATGCACATATTTTAACCACCATTATCTCTTCTTGATTTCAAAAGACTGTTTTTAAGATGATAATTTTTAGCAATTTGCACACAGAAATGATGGAGTCCTAAATACTTCTTCATCAACTGGTTATTCATATTTTTCCACTGCAGTCTGACAGAAAGAGACTTGCAAATTTTTCCTCTCGTCCCTCTATCAGCTGTCCGCTCTTGGTGTTTAAAAACATATGTGCTGCAAATGCATGCCAAATTATTCAAAAGCATCTGCATAAGACATGACAAAAAATCAACAGGAGTGACTACTGCTATACCAACACAATCAATTTTGTATTTTAAGTGTACTTAAAGGGAACACAAAAAGCATGGAGCATAATTTACGGTAATGGTTCTCTGATAACTTGCAGGAACCAAAAGTGGCACTAAACACAAAGAAAAGTCCCAAACGGTTTCTTTACAGCAAGATATAAATGCGCTGATGAAGAGGAGGGACTCCTTCTCTCAATTGCAAGGCAGGACCCAACATGAGAAGCAGGAACGTTAAAGACTGAGGAAGAGAAAATCATTTGATTGTGAGGTGAAGGCGTCAGGAGGAGAGAGCAGCTGCAGGCTGTGAGGTGATGACAGCACAACAGGTAAGTGAGGGTGGTGAGTCAGGGTAACAGCAAGCTGATAAAAAGCTATTCAGGGATTAATCTTTAAATAATGTATCCCGTTCTTCCTCCATATGTATATATTGTTGTGGCAGAGGGTTGCAGGTAAGACAAAAGTGAGTATTTATGAGGTGACGGCTGAGGCTGTTTCCTTTTATATGGAGAGATCATTAATTAGAGAGCTAAAAAACACGGGTTAGTGACAGCTGACAGGGTGTAATTTAATTTCTAAGCCCGTGATATAAAATCCAAAGTCATGAGTCCAATCCTAACACACATGTGACAAATACATCCGAACCAGAAATGAAAGATTTCTGAAATTACAGCCCTGATAAGAGACTGGAGACAGGCAGGAGTCAAAACCTTGAGCTGAAACTGTAACAATAATGTCTGATGTGGTGCAGCAAGCAGCAAAAAATACAAAATAAAAGACCCAAGTATCTTAATATTAACTGTTCTGGATTCAAATGATGAAAGCAGCTGTTTAAATAGAGTGTAAAGACATTTGTTCATCATTACTTACACCTAGAGGAAAAAAAGGGAGCGTGTTTTAATAAAAATGCTGCAGTGTGCAAATAAATAGAATACAGAGAAAATGTTCTAAGGTCAGCTTCTATCTGCTTCTATAGAAATAATAGAATCTGACATTGCTCTCAGAGTAAAAAAAGACTATTGATATCAGAGACCAAGAGCAAAACCTTTCTCTTGGTGTAAATAAATAGTGAATTTATTTCATTTATTCAGTCTTAATTATACGTGCTGTACTCACCTTATGAGAAATAAAAACAAGCTTACAGAAAGTCAGGGACTTTCATAGGAGTTGATTGATAATAAGGAAACATGTATGACAGTGTCCCCCAGGGACCAGGATTGGACAGCACTGGTTCAAAGCATCTCAAATAGACATTTGACCATCTAGACAGGAGCATCAATCTATGGATCCAAAGTACTTTTGCAGCATCTGAACAGCTGGATTTGAGTTTTTTTTTTGTCAGGATTTCCCATCAACCCTCCTTTCCATCCTGTCTCTATTATCTGTGCTGCTTTAAGATGGGGGGTTTATCTCTTGGGTTTCAGACAACCACGTCCTGCTTATAAGTGTTAATTACGCTCCTGCTTCAAAAGCAGGGCTGAACACGCACTTCATTTCCAGATCATTGTGGTCCATTCAGTGACTCTTGGCCTCTCTAGTGTTAATCTCCTTGTGAAATTGTGTATCTGCTCTATTTGTCTTATTAGTTCTCACCTGGTGAACGTGTTCCTTGTGGCTGTCCTCTTGAAACTGGCTGGATCCCATCAAGTCCGTCTCCTTCTCGTGATTAATCTGTCCACCACTGAGAATTTTCTCTGCAAACTGCCATTATTAAGCATCAACTTACCTGTATCTTCTTGTGCCCCTGGGGTGTCTGGATCCCCCTTGAGTTCTGGATCAAATAAACAAGTTGCCCTAAATCTAAAACCTATCGCAAAAATCACACACGTTTGACAGTTTTGCTTGGGGTTTTATCATTTTTCAGCTGGTAACCTGGCCCAGGGAAGGGTTAATATTAGAGCAACAATCTGCCACTAATGTGGTTGTTAAACACACACACCTCTTTTCGCACAATAATGATCAGGTTTGATGCTTTAACTTGGCTTCCACATTTTCTCAATTTCAGCCACAAAAAGTCAGATACCCGAAGCCTCCATCTTGTAATATATTGAGCTTCCATCAAAAGAAATCACCAGGAAGTGGAAAATTATTTTACTTGACACCTACTGTTTCTTATTTTTTCTTCTTCTTCAGACTTTCCTTCACTCATGGGTCTCTAACACACCTTCCACTTTTCTTTCTGTTTGTCTTGAGCTTGCAATCAGATTCTGAGTGTCTTGATAGCGGTATGAGAATCAACTGCTATCAACCGTGTCAGATCAAAGTCTCTCTAGTCTGTCGGTAATAGTGTGTTCAAATCAAAAGTTTTGCTTATCCACTATTTGTTCTCACTTCTAATGCCGAGCTCTTTTCTTCTTACAGATCCCCTGTTTGAACTCCAACCCTCAGTGATGCTCCTCTCATGGGAAATATTGGCCTTTCTGTGCTTGCGCCCTGCTTTCTCACCCTTCTTGAATCAAACTTCATCTTTTCTTCTCGACTTTCAACAACTTTGAAGTTCAGCTTCACCTGCTGTGCACTTGAAGCTGCCAAAATCACCTTTCCTGTCCTTTTCTAGCTGGACTTTAATGCAGCTCTTAGTTCTAAAAGGTATCTAATCATCAATGATTTATATTTGTTTTCCTGTGACACATTTATTTCTGAGACTCTCCAACACTAATTACTTCTCACAATCCTCATGAGGGTGAACTATTTGCCTTATCTTTCACACCTCCTTATAATTTTTACTGGTGTTTCACACATTTTATTTAAATGTTTAAAAACCAAATAAATAAACACTCAAACCTGATGGCAAAACACTGAATATAATTAACCAGGAAATACTTTTTGGTTCTCTTTGGTTTGTGCCAAGAATGAAATCACAGTCAAATGAATTGTTGTGCACTCGTGGTTTCATACACAAAGAAAATGACTGGCACAAATATATTGATCATTACTTATTTTCATTTTAAAAAGTCTATGGATCATTTAGTTAATGGATTTGTTCTCCATGCAAGATCACAGATAATTGCAGGTGAATCTGTAAAACTGTTTGAAGTGTAATGACTAATGTAAATAAGTTTATTTCTAATTTATTTCAGCATTAAGAATAAGAACAATTGGCAAACTAATGCAGCTAATTATATCAGTGCGACGTTTTTGCTTAAAAAACAGTTTGCAGATCATCACATAATCCTGTAATTCACTCCAAATTTCTAAATTTATCCTTTTAGCTTGGCTGATTACATCCAGGTGCCCTGCTGCTGTTTGACCTTCAGGGACTGAGGATGACACAAAGGAGACATCATCATCATCATCATCATCATCATCATCATCATCATCATCATCATCATCATCATCATCATCATCATCATCACTATCATGTCTATTTTAGGAGAGCTGAAGTTCCCTCTGTAAATAAAATAATGAGAACATTTCATTGTGTTTATTTCTGTAACACGATAACTATGAAAATTTCTGTTAAAATGTGCAAAGTGCTCAGGGAGAAGCTGCACGTTCAAACAAAACATTTGAAGTAAAGAACAACTAAGGTTAGATGACACCTCTCTGGAGTGTGGTGTGTGATATTAAAGGCCTCTGGTGCAACATTTTATTTCCGGGTTTTGTTTTGGTGTTTCATGATGTAACAGTGAGTGAATAGGACTGGAGCTGTTATTCATGAGAATATTGAAGTTATTTCACTTGAAATTTATTTTTTTGATGCTTCATAACTGTTTTAATTTAGTTGATTAGTATCTAAGACTGTTTGCCAATTATTTTTAATAATCTGGAGCAGTTGGATTTGGGTGAGAGTGATTTTATAAGTGAATTGTAAAAGCTGGTTAGATGGTTCAGTCAGAAAAGCTTTAATATGAAAGAAATTGATGCTGAGATGTATCCCTATCTGTTGGGGGGGGGGGGGGGGGGGGGGGGGCAGATGATGCCATAAAATGCATTTAGGGATATTTTTGTGATGACAGAGACTGAATGTCCTTGATATAAATATAAAGACTTCAAGTTTACTTTTTTTAAAAATCTAATCTGACAAACATGAAAATGTAACACCCCATCTTTCATTCATGGTGACGTCCCCAATCACCGTCATCCTGACAGCGGAGCGCCTTATTATTGCACCGCTGTGCCGCGCGCGCGCCCTTGTTGCCAGTCGGCTCGCCAAACTGCGGTCACTGCAGACGCACTGTCATCCGCAGCAGCCCCGCACACAGAACAGGATGTCAGGGATCACCGGGAACGTGGATTGCGATGATTGCAAATATTCACTTCATATGGGAAACAGCACGGAGGAGCACGTGCACTCCACTATGGATACAGACGACGAACTTCTGAGATACATCTGGACAGAATACTTACACCCTAAGGAGTATGAGTGGGTGCTAATTGTGGCTTACATTATTGTCTTCTTCGTCTCACTGATTGGAAACTCGCTTGGTAAGTAAAATGGGCATTTCTGCTCCATTTATCCACGTTCTCCATTCATGCGTAAATTAAGTCTAAACAACTTTTAAAAAGTATAACGAGATCTAAAATTATAACGAAAATCCGATGTAAATGAACAATGGCATACAATTTCATGGAATTTCCTCTGATGTGAGAATTTGGTGCATCTGGAGAGACATTCAGTGCGCGTCTCTCAGTGCAGCTCGAAATGATCTAAACAGGTGTGTTTAAAGGTAAATAACATCACTTATTTTCCACCAAAAATGTGCTGTTAGAGATTCATACATCACTTGGATTTTTTTCTCTCCCTTCAGTCTCTTTCTCTGACCGTGTTCAACATGTTTCTCTTAATTTATCTGAATAATAGAAGAATAATATTTACACTTGTTAACAGCATGTTGGTGGTAAATATGAGACATGAAATCTTTTCCTTCAGTTCTAGTTTTTGAACCTTTCCTCTGGTGGTGCATTGTTTGAGTCAAAAAGCGCTGCTATTTATTTCAATAGAACACAGAGTTCCTTTAATGTATTTGTCGTGTTCATCTCATATATTTCACCCCTCTTTTTGCATTAAGATTTTTTTTGTTTCCATTTTATTTAAGGAAAAGAAATTGTTCTTCTGTGTGATCTCTCAGTTCGCAGGGATGACGTGCTGACTTCAAAGTTGTTTTTCACCTCCTATGAAGATGTACCCCATGCTGAAATATCTTCAAATAATGCTTGAAAAAAATTATAAAAACCTTTAAAAAACGTATCGACATTATACAGAATTCAACTTGTGTTCCTTCTTGTGTTTTTTAAGGAAGAATTTTTTGTTAAAAGTAATCAAACAGACAAAAAAGCTGACACTTTAAACACATCCTGTTATAAAAAAAGAACAAACTAAACTTTAAAAAAATAGTTTTTCCCTGTAAGTGAAAATGTCTATAAACAAGCACCGTAGGAAACAGAAATCAAAAGTCATTTTAATGAGGATGAGTACTTTTTCTTTCTCCCTTTTACATCAAAGGAAATTTTAAAGATGAGCTTTTCTACACCAACATCCCTCTCTCAATATGAGACTGTATACCCTGCAGGTTCTGTAATGAACCAATATGGGTGTAAACATCTTGCAACAGAAGAAATCAAATTCAATCATTTTTTATCAGTCCATCTTCCATCCAAACCTCCATGATGAGTTTCAGTATCTTGGTAAATTGTAATCTGTACTTTTAGGAGAATACACTTACCAACCCAAAGGCTTGTTGCGTAAACAAGGACAATTTGACCATAATTATATCACATGAGCATTTAGTAGATAATAACAAAATAGAAAACAAGGTATTTGGTTGTATATTTGTCAAAAAGAACACTGAGAATTTTAAAGTATTTCGTCAGGACTGCCAGTTATGTTGCTGCTGACATCTTCTCTACCCTTTAAGGCTGCAAAGATTTGAAGTTTTAGTTTGGTCCTGCAGTAAATAACTCTTAATATGTAAAGGATCCCTGGTGGTTCTCATAAACTGATTGTTTTCAGTTCCTGCACTGCATCAAACACTCAATGAGAAACAGCCTGGTAAGTGTAACTGGCACCTTTATCAACTAGCCAACATTTTCCTTCATTTCATTTATTTTATTTAAGGGCACATTGATCAACATTTCTATAAATGTGCCAGTGTTAGCCAGACATGACTTCAGGGGTGTGTAACTGAAATCTCAGTTTTAACAGTCACACAATCTTTTTTTCTTCTTCAGGATCTCATTTGCATTTTAATTTACATAATTATTTTAGCTAAAAGTTTGTAATTTGTGTTATATTTTATTTTAAAGTTCCATATTTCATGATGAATATTGATTGGCAGTATAAATGTTTGCTAATTGAGATAAATAAAAAAGTGAAGACAAAAGGAAACAAACCATTCTGACTTTAAGGGGAATTTTTGATGCAGTACCGATTTAATTTAATCTAATTGCATCAATAATGAAGAGGCTGTTTTAGTTAATACTGCTTCAAGAGACTCACAAATACTGCCTGCAGCGAATAATTTACTTCTCAAGTGTTCAGATTTCACAGCAAGATTACACAAACTGAGTAGAAGGCATTAAAATTACGTTTATTGTTAGTGATCAAATCAAAGTGTTTACAAGTAAAAATTGAACAGCTCATGATACCACAGTAAAAAAGCAGAGACCAAAAAGCTGCTGGGGCTGCACAGAAGGGAAATTATGGCAACAAACAAAACTTGTAGTTTATAACACAATATTTCTTCACATGGCTGCAAGCAACCCACCACTCAACTTTTTGCATGCTTTAAAACTGTAAAGCTGCCAATGTGTCATGAATTTGACCCATTTTAGATAAAAAAAAATGCAGAAAACAGTGTTACTACTTCTCAGATATGGCAGATCTCTAAGTGAACCCACAGGAGTTGATAAAAGTAGACTACTCAAACTAAAACTGCTCAAAAACACATCAGATCTTAACTAAAAATAAAAACATCCTACTGTTATGGAATGGGTAATCTGTTAAAATAAAAAGGAAATACAAGGATACCACATCATTTGATGAAAATAAAAATGATCAATCTACATAAAATTAATTTGTAGTTACCAAGAAACTGAAACCAAAAAACTGATGCAACAAGCTGGTCCAGTTCTCTGAAACACCACTGCAGCAACTTAAAATAGTCCACAGTAATTTGTTTGACCCTCACATGTTTGTATGTATGTTGCCTGACAACATCCAGACATGCACAGTAAGAGAAGAAGAATTGTATCTTTGGCTACATTTTCCAACATCCTGATGCCAGTCAGTGGTATCAATTACATGAGGCATTATCAGCAGGAACCCAGGACCCACTGCACCAGTGAAGGATCTAAAAATGGGTCCAAGGATTCATCCATATACCTGATGGCAGTCTTGGTACCATCATTTATCCTGTACAGGTCTGTGGGTCCCTCCATGCATCTCAGACCAACACTGACCCTCCACCAGACTGAACATGCTGATCAACAGGAAGCATAATGTTCACTGCAGCTTCTCCAGATCCTTTCATGTCTGTCACATGAGCTCAGAGTCAACCTGCTCTCATCTGTGAAAAGCACAAAATGCTCTCCTGGTGTTCTCTAACAAATGCCAGTCGATCTCCATGGAGCCGAGCAGTGAGCTCAGGTCCCATTAGAGGACATGAGGTCCTCAGGCCACCCTCATGAAGTCTGTTTCTAACGCTTTGGCCCACTGGAGGTCCCATTTTAGGACTCTGACAGAACTCATCCTGTTCCTTGTTACATAAAGGAAGTGATACTGGTCCTGCAGATGGGTTAAGGACAGCCCTGTCCAGCTCTCTTAGAATAATTGTCTGACTCCTGGAATCTTCTCCATAATCGAGACTGTGCTGGGAGACACAGCAAACCTTCTGGCACGTGCTGATGTTTCATCCTGGTGGAGTCGGACTGTCTGTAGAACCTCTGCAGGGTTTAGGTATCATTACATGCCACCAGTAGTGACACTGAGTCAAATGCAAAACTACTGAAAATCAGTCAAAAAATTGGCCTCCAGCTGTAAAAATCGTCCTGTTTTGGGGAGGTTGTCTCATTCTTGCCCTTTTAGTGCACCTGGTGTTAATTTCATTATCCCAGAAGTTTAGTGGGCTCTAATTAAAAAGTCTTCTTTTAATTAGTCTTGAGCGATACGTGTCTTATCTTTGAGCGGTTTGGTGTATCTGTGTTTGCCACATATACTGGCAAAAATATAAAATGACATGTGTAATTGAATAGCGCAGGGTCCTACAACCCCCAAAGCGCTTCACACTACAATTTTTGTCATTCACACACATTTGGTGATGATGAACTACACACACAGCTGTCCAGGGACACACACTGACAGAGGCAAGGCTGCCAGACCCTCCAGCCACCACCTAACGGGCAAGGTGAGTTAAGTGTCAAAGAAACAACAGCCAAGCAATCTTTTTCTCTGGGCAGAGCAGGGATTTGAACCAGCAACCTTCTGGTTGCCAGAGGACCTGCTCTACCACCTGAGCCACAAGATAAATTGCTTTATCAGACTGCTCCGAATAAGTCAAAATAATAATTTTGCTGGTGTTTTTTAGTATGTATTCAATATAATAAGATGGGGTGAGTGACACCGAGAGGTGTTCACACATATTTAAAGAATTCCTAATTTTCCCTCTATCTAGCACATTTAATTTCAAACATTTTAATCTTCAACCTCGACCAGGTGATGACATTGAAAGAATTCTGCTCTTTCAAATCTGACTAACAGTAACAAGTCACCATTTAATAATCATCCACGAGTTTCTACTGTGCTTAGAAAACCTACATTAAGATCTATTAACCTTTCAGTAATGTTATTTTAACAGCTGTCAGACTTTAGCACATGTCAGCTACATGCTAACTGGACTTCCCCTGGTTTAGAAATGAAATTCATTTAATTGTGACAATAAAAAAAGGTATAGGAGGTTTTCAAGAAGACCTGCTGCAGCTGCCACTTGTTTCGGTTTCACGTCTCTTAGCCTTTGAATTACCAGTTTACACTGATGTCTCTTCTAATTATACATCAAATGACAGATTTAAATATATTTAACCAAAGATATGAAACTGATTTAATTTTATTTATTAGATGTTTGTGTCACTGCAGCACATCCTAAATATTAATCAGTTTCAGATGAGGCACGATGTCACTGTCAATTTAACATCTAACCAAATGTGAAAAATAATTACAATTAATTTGTTTTTAAAGTAATAATATTTGCTGTAATAACTGCTAGATTGGAAAGGGCAATTTTTAAAAATTTTCTCTTTTTAGACTTTTGTATTTGATATTGAAACTCCGTGTTTGTGCAGGATTTGAAGAAATGTATCTAGTTTATACCCTGGATGTATCTTCAGAAACAGAAATGATCATCTCCCAGCAACTGTTGTTGCTCACTAGGGTGTATACAAGTAATTTCCTTGACTGTGACAAGTTCATTACATGAAACATTAACCTAAATATTCTTATATTAGTGGGTGGGTGTAAATCAGAATCACACTTTATTGCCAAGTATCATTTGAATAATAAAAGGCATTTGACTCGGAAGACATGTACAGTCACGTGGGGTGTACAATTTTCATTGAGTCAGTTCTGACATACTTAGTCAGGATTTATTCTTGGGTAGAAATCAAACAGTGCAGAAAATTGCTAATAAAATGGATAATATAACACTTATTAAAAAAAAAGAGTTAAAATAGTTGAAAACTGTATGAACACAAATAAAATGTAAAATACAATATAAAGAAATCAACTGAAAACTTGGATGAGAAGGCAGATTGTATAGATTCATCCTGACATGTTTAAAGAGGCCATTTCACACAAATTTCAGGACTTTGTAGTTATTTCTTAAGTATTAACCAGTAATATGAAACATTTTATTTTTAAAAAATGTCAGGAGACACTTATTAAAAGACCTTTCAATCTGTCTGCGTTAAAATTCGGGTGGTTTCGGCTCCTTCCATCAGGCTTCGGCAGCAGCTCGTTCATATTCATTATTCAAATTTGCTGGACTCTGATTGGCTAACAAACTAGGCTATCAGAGCAAGGTATACTGTTTCCTGCCCCACTGCACATGGCAACGTCAGGCATTGTGTCTTCCTGTTTGCTACGTCTTATGCTAACAGCTTTTAGCCAGCAGCATGCTAGGTGTGGTTTCAACTGCAGGAGCTGCCGAATACTAACGAACAAAGGAGTTGTGACAAAACAGATACAGGCCGTTCTGACTTGGGAGAACTCGGGTTTTATCACCACCTGCGTTTGAGAGATAAAAACTGAAAGAGAAGTTGTTGACCTGTTTTCACCCCCACTATGAAGGTAAGAACACCTGTGGAGCTAAAATATTCAACAGAAACCTCAGAAAAAACGTTTTTAATGGAAGGGCCTCTTTAATGACCTGAACAGGAAGTTGCTTATTTAACAGGTAATTAAATAAGCAACTTCCTGTTCAGAGTGCCTTGGTTGATAAACAAATTGTTGGAGGTCTTCAGATTTATAAAACACACAAAGACACGATGCACACAGAAAGACTCATAAAGACACTCCATGTTTATGCTGAAAACAATATTTGGGTGCTAAAAAGCAAGTAAGCAGATTGGTCTATACATTCACAATCTTTATTAAAGATATTCAAAATCAAATCAAATCAAAAATACTTTATTAATCCCCGAAGGGAAATTCAAGTGTTGTTGTAGCTCAGTTCTTTTTCAGGGAGCCATAGAGAGTTCTTGCTGTGGACAGGAAGGATCTCCTGTAGCAGTCTGTGCTGCAGCGGATTATGAAGAATCTTCTGACTGAAGACACTCTGTTGTTGAGTTTCTGTGTTCTGAAGAGGATGATGAGGGTTTTCCATCATGTTCTTCATCCTTCTTTGGACAATCAACTCAAGAGACTCCAGTTCAGTCTCCAGGACAGAATCAGTCCTCCTTATCAATCTGTTCAGCCTCCTCGTGTCACATACTCTGATGCTCCGCCCCCAACAGGTAACTGCAGATGTGATCAGCTGACAAACTCCTCTTCTTTTTTCGCTCCTCTTCAAATCTCTGTCTGTCCGTATTGTTTGAAAGCCAGACAGAGACACGCTGGAGTCCGGGATATGTCCCTTTAGCCATGTCTCAGTGAAACACATGATGCTGCATTTCAACAGAGTTTCAAGTTCATCCATTTTGTTAGCAAAGAGATCTCACATTTGTCAATATGACTGATGGAAGTGAAGGTTTAAACTTCCTCTTTCTCTCTCTTCACTTTGCTCCTGCTCTGCATCCACGTCTTCTTCTTTTGAGCTCATCAGGGATCCAGAGTTTCAATTTGAGGATTATTTCAGCCTTAGAAATGTCAGTTAGCTGCTCTTACTTGTAAACAAGTCTCTTGTTGCCATGGTTACGCATCATAACAAGTGGCAAAAAAGTGACAAATCAAGTAAAAAACTCAATCAGCACAGCACCCAAATCAGAAGAAAAGTATTTAGAAAATATTTCCAGAAGAAAAAACTAGCAAGAAATACTCAAAAAGAACAAAAAAATGCTAGCAAGTGCTAGCTAAGTCACAGAGCTACTCCAACAAGCTGCCACCAGTTGTAGCGCTATTCCGGAAAATATTCAAAATAAAGCTTCATTTGAATCTCTCTAGGTAAATTTGATTTCGACCATCATAACTAAGAGGACAAGATCCAAATCTTTAATCTCTCAAACATCTGGTCTTTGCTGATGAGGTTCATGAATAATGGAAATGTTGTAAAGTGACTTTTGGCAGAGCAGCAAACCCTCATCCAACAGCTTTATTAACACACTGGACTCTTTGACTGACACCGTGCATCAGCTTTCTGAAAGCAGAATACATTTATTCCTAATACATTATAAAAACAAGAGGAATGGAGGACTAACTCTAATTATGAGTTAGTCTCAACATCTTTAAAAGTCACTATCGGGGAAGTTTATGAACAGATTATAAACTGATTTTATGTTGGTAATATTTTAATGGAACTTTTTGACAATACAAAATTATATTTTTAAATATGTTATGATGCTATAACAATATAACTGACACTTGCCAGCTGTAGAACTCAGATCCTACAGCAGAGGACACATAAAGGACTAAATATTACAGGTTTCGGACGAGGGTAAAAATCCTGGTAAAGAAGTCGAGCTTTTAGAAATGCATTTATCAAAGATGATACATTTAGTATTATGAGGCTAAAACAGTAATGTATTAAAAATAAAATATGCTTTAATCTGTAAATCTTATTTGAAATAAAATAATTGAAAATATACATTATAAGACCACCAGTCAAAGGAAGAGTCTGGGAGTAGATGTTTTATATGACCTTTGGGGTCTCAGACGGCTGCAGCCTATTACAGCAATCCTCTAGTGAGAGATCAACAGACCAGTAAACATGTTCTCACTCAGTCACAATCTAAATTATCTGTACTGTAGGTGGATGTTACTTAACCAAACAGAGCAGAAAGCATAAAATGAAACAAATTTATTTTAAATCACTTTTATTCATGTTTTCCTGGTGAAGAGGACATGTCGCTCAAATACAAGATAACGGTTTTATTAAAAAAAAAATGAATCGAACACGCTGCTTATTCCTGTTTCTGGTAATCACATGCAGGCAGTTCATGTACTTTGTTTTTAAAATGTACGTCTGCGTTGGTGTGGAAGAAAGTAAATTTCGGCTGTTCAAAGAGGATTTGTTTCCAAATCAAAAGCACAGTTGTTTGGCTGTCTTTGTTTTAGGATCAAAACACAAGAAAAACAAAATTTGGTGCCATTTTCCAGAGAACAAAAGCAGTTCAAGGTGTTTTTCATATCAAATGTTTCATTGGAACACTTTTAAAGTGGGTTATGTCAAACATACATTTGCATATCAATTCTTCTAAAAGTTTTTCATTTTAAATAAGTTAAAGTTATTGATGACAAATACAATTTGAATTGAATGAATAATGGCTATGCACCCAAGATAAATTCAAACTTGAAAAGCAATGGTTCACAGGGTTAGGGTTATTATAAAGTAGAAAAGTAATTTAAATGATATGAATCTGTGTCCATTACCTCATTGAACTCAAACACCTATTGTTGCCGAGGTGAATAAAATATTTTCGTTATCGTGACTGAGTTTCTCATTTCTAGTAACAGCTGTTAGTAAAGTCTCACCTCTTGCTTGATTTTATTTTGTTGATGAGAAATAAGTGAGATAAATGAATATGTCCTTTTTTTTTTCAATTTGATAAATGTTGCAATAACGTGAACGGCACCTGTTGGGTTATAAAAAGTACAAAGATGCTCATTCAATGTTCAGTCAGTGTGAGATCGTTAAAATGTAGTAAAATCTGTCAGAGACTGATGATGGAGATTTATTAGTGATACATAGAATTTATTGAGGTGTCTGGAGACGTTTTTAGTTTTGTACTCCAGCTTTTTGGTCCATGATATAAACTGGTGACTTTAAATTGCTTTCCAGTGCGAGTGTTCGGTGTTGCTTGTCGCTTCGTGATAGCCTCGTGATGGACTATTCACCGTACTCAAGGTCAGCTGTGATAAGGTCCAGCCTGTAATGGATGGATGGAGGCTTTGATCAGGGCCTTTTGTCACTGATCTGTGAAAATAGTAGACCATTTTATCGGTACTGAGTTACTAAATGGTAAACAAACCAAAAGTTTCCACTCACAGAATAAGACATGGCTACATTTCTAAAGTATATTTCTCGAGCTTGTATCAAATCATGTGTCTGATAAAGAAGCTGATGTTTTTAATGCAGCACAGTGAAAGATTTTCGTTGACGTGCACTTTTTCAATCTGTTGTTCTGGGATTCAGAATAAATATGGTTTTGTGGCAACCTGAAGAAATGTTTGACACTATTTAAAATAGGACATCTAGAGAGGATGCAGTACTGAGAAAAACTTTGTTGAAACTTTGTTGAAGAGTTGAATAGCAATAAACAGCAATGACAGGAGATGTTGTTACAACCTGACATTTAAATACTAAACCCATTAGCATGGATTTGGAAAATGACCACAGGCTAAACAAAAATAGGAAAAATCTTTTTTTTGCATAACAATAATGTTCATTTGGCACAAAATGAATACAAGGAAAATTTAAATCCAAGAAGAAAAACAAAAAGACTGTCTTCAAAAACACAAGATATAATTAAAATATCATTCATCTCCTTGCTTAAAGAAGTGACATGTTTCTCTGTTCAGGGGAGGAAAACAAGTAGGTTGTGGCTTGTGCTGCCGCACTGAATAATTTACATTTAAATGCCATTGAATAAAGGGGCTGACCTCAATTAGCGCCCCTTGCTGCTAAAGTTGTTTAATTGTTCAATGCACCCCATGTGTATTAAAGATGGGTCTGATTATCAGGTCAAATAATCATGTGTAAAACAACTTGGCAGGGGATAAAAAATCATTTTAAAATCTATGGACCTTCAACTGGTGGCACCTGGGGCCGTATCCAGCCAGCGAGGTCGTTCCATCCAGTTGGCAAGGTATAAGATAAAAATGAAATCATTCACAGGCACTAAATGTAACCATTACCAGAGGTCATAAAATAAAATAAAATATTAGAACCTTATTTTAAAAAAAGACCATGGTTTCATGTTTATGTCATCTCATTGTGACAGCACAAACAAACAAACAATGACCACCGAAATAGACTAAAACCATTAAAGATAATTAAAGTTTTAATTGCAAGTAAATACCACAAATGTTTGAAAAAATAATGCTACAGATTTCAGTCAGAACTGTTGCCTTGCAGCAAGAATATTCTGTTGAAACAGAGACTTTCTGCACAAACTTTTACATCTTCTTTCCAGGCATGAACAGGTTCCTCTGTGGGAACTCTGGTTTCCTCGTAAACAGAACAAAAACATTCATGATAGGTTGATTGGCAGCTCATAATTGGCTCTAGGTGTGTGTGTTTGTATGAATGGCTGTTTGTCTCCACATGTGGCCCCGTGATTGACTGGCGACCCATCCAGGGTATAACCCCGCCTCTCACCCAATGACCGCTGTAGAGCCCCCCCCCCCGCCCCCCACATCCCCTGAGCAGGAACAAGTGGGTATAAAAATTGATATTTCATTTGGACCTGTGGTGATTCATTTCTTCTCAATCCTGAATAGAGAGATTTAAGAACAAGATTAGTGTGTTTAATCTTTCTTTTAATGTGGCAAAATAATAAACGTCCCCCAGGAGAAAAGCTATTTATCTACATTGTAGATAACTCTAACTGTAGATTTACAACAGATCTAATATAATAAAAAATCATGTTATTTTAGGAAAACACTCATTTACTTTTCTAGTAACTTTGTGTTTTAATGGAAATGTAATGACTGAACGAAAAGAGCACATGAAAATGAATAGATAGATGAATTAAATACAGTAAATACGTGCAAAGTAGTGATATCTCATATGCAAAGCAGCTGTTGCACAAACTTTAGTCAGACTCTTTATGTAATTCTGAGAATACCTGGAAATTCTTGCATGTATTTTGTTATACCACATAAACACAGGTCTTCAAGGTCATGAGAATGTAAACAAAACTTTGCATGTCCATTGCTGCCAGTCAATTAAATGAATCACTGGAGGACGACATGCACTTTGAAGCAAATTAAAGTCCCATCCAACATGTCTTGAGTGTAAGAACTGACATTTTGATTCATGTGTCGGTCAAGCCGATTGGGATTTTTTCCGCAGTCATCAAAGTTAAATGAAACAAAGTATTATTTTTTTTAACAGTAGAATGGTTGTCAAAACGTATCGCACGCACCAATCACACACCGCTGTATAACATCGGACCATTGTGAGGTTGGAAATCGCTCCAGCTGACATTTTAACACACATACTTAAGAAGATGAAAATTAAAGCACTGACCTTCCAACTAATGGATGACTGCTCTTCTGCCTGAGCCACAGCAGCACAAATTAACATTTCTAATGACCAAGACACGGGGAAATTAGTCACTGTTGGTATCTCCTGAGGCTCAAAGGTCCACTTGACATTAGAGCTAGTACTCATTCTGAAATCTTACATTGACATACTGAGATTGTTCAGATGCATCACATAGCTCAAGTGACTGCAGCACCCCTGCAGTCACTTGAGCTATCCTGCAAGAATAATATGATCCTTTTCAATTCTCTGAGTATTAAAAGTTATTTCAAGCTCATCCTTCATAATTACACAGTAAGTTTTAAGAAATGAGATGTTGCCTTGACTTAGAAATAAAAATGCACCTCAAATAACTTTTTTCAGATGTTGACTGTCATTGATTCACATATTTCTTATCTTACTGCTGCATGTTTGAAAATGTATTTATTTAAACGATTGCCTATAATGAGTGATTTCATGCTTGAAAAGACCAGGGTTTCCTATGGTGGGATGAGTCAATTCAGTGTTCAGTGATGGATTCAGAGTGTGTTGAAACCTCCTTGTGAACTCGTGTCAGAAGCCGTGAAAACACAGAGGAGCAAATTAAACTGCTTCAATAACAGCTGGGACTGTGCTGCTGCAGAAAAAAAAAAGTATTATTGATACGTCTCAAACTTGATGATCTTGCGTCAAGTCAGACAACTTTAAAGCAATCGCATCACTTTACACTGACAAGCAACAAACTGTCAGTTATAAGCAAATATAAATGAGAGTGATGTCATGCCTAGATGCAGCTGTGTGACATTTATTATGGAATAAACAAATAAGACAATCAAAGGAGATCTGCATCTTTAGACATTCTTTACAGAATTTATGAAGGTAAAATCTGAGAGCCAACAGAACTGTATATATCTTTCCTAACATATACAGTGCCTTGTTCAATGGATTCACCTACAGTTTTTAGCTAAGGTGTCATCTCGGAGAGACTGGCATTTTTCATATTTGGCTCTATGCCTCTGTCTCAGGTGTTGGAAGAGTTTTGTGGTGCTGCTGCCTTTGACTGCGATGGGCTTTAAGCAAATGTTGCAGCGTGGTTCCTTGCTGCACATGTAGTAGGAAACTATGTGAAACTAACACTACGGAAACTGTGGGGAGCCAAAAAGCACCATTACACAAAAACTCAATTTACTTATTTTTTAAATCGCTCGCAACAAAAAATTCAAATGAATTAATTTAATTGATTCATCCACCAGGTCTACTGCGGGTATTTTGATATACCATCATCTCATTGGTCAAAAAAAGAAAATACATCCAGTGAGCCGTAGACGAGTGGATGAAGTCAGAGGTCAAAGGTGAAAGGGCAGATTGGTTCAAGATGATCAAAAGTGGCAACAGTGGCTAAAATAACTTCTTGTTACATCTCTGGACACACAATACATCAAACCTTGAAGCAGATGGGCTACAGCGGTGACAAAATGTAACCATTAGAGATGGAAAAACATCACCTGGTCTGATGAGTATCAACATCAGCTGCAGCATTTAGAGAAGAGGGTCAGAAGTTAATATAAACAACATGAACAGATGCACAGATTGTTTCCACCTTATATCATTTGACCCTGTGGAAGGCGACATAAAACACATCCACTTTTTAAAATTACCATAAACCCGGTGCTGTTCAAGCTGGAGAATAAAATCAAACTCAACTCAGAAGAAGAGAAAAAAATGTTGTTTTATTATGCAAACAAATCAGAAGCAACATTTGCCTCCAATCAAAGTCAAAGGGCTGTTTTCATTAACAAAAAAGAAAAAAAAAGGTGGAGACATTGTCTATAGGCCAAATATTAGCATGTGCAAGCCCGATCTATAAGTTGAGGGAGAAAATTCTTGTCTGCACGTTTACCTTGATGCTCTTTTGAGTGTGTGTGAGTGTGTGTGTATGATACAACCAAACAATAGCTGTAGTAGTGTTGCTCATGTACCTTTGCAGAGAGGCTTTGGTAAATTTAATATAAAACACTGAGGTTTTGAGGTAATGGTTAAATCAGCCCTCCATCTAAGAGATAAATTTCTTGTTCAACTCACTCCTTTATTTTTCTCTTTTTGTCTGTCACAATTTAAAACATAGTCAACACAAACATGGTCGGCACCTCATGTGTGTTCACTGCCAATAGTTTGTAATATAGAGGAAATCTGTCTGTCGGACATTCAGACCACACTATTCATCAAATGTATATGTTTCAATGTCATGCAGGGAAACTTGAAACGATTCTGCTCTTTATGCATTGTTGAAAAATTGAATCAATTCTGCTGACATAAGGTCAGAATGTTACATAACAGTTCAAGGTCCTGACTGTTCACTCAAAATACAATTGCAGTGGTAAGATGAGGAAAAAAGGTATACTGAGACTGTGATGTAGAATGAAAACCTATTACTGTTTGGGATTTTTGTGTCCATCTGTTTTCAATAAATATGTATTTTTAACACAAATAATACACACACCCACTATATACCACACTCAAAACTTAAAATAGAACTTGGAAAGACCTTCAGATTCACCTGCAGGGACCACATCACAAAAAAAGCAAGCATATAAATGTATTTAGAGTTAAAGAAGTGAGTATTAGAGATTGAGTTGAACTGAAGGGTGAAACTTATCTGGATGGAGGTTTGGAAGGAGAAGACTCTGCGTAGGGGTTCTGACTCAGTAGGCAAACATCCTGGGCAGCTTAGAATCCCCACAGATAGATAAGTAGATGAAAACGATGAATGCATGGAGTCATGGAAGAATGTGCAACCAACATGGAGCACAACAGAGTTAAAAAGAAGTTATGAAAAAGATGTAGGGATGGATGTTAAAGGGATGGAAGGGTGGGTGTTGAGAGCAGGAGACTAACTGTACTGAGAAGGTGAAGAGAGTATGAGAAGGGTGTGGCCTTCCCCTTAAACCCAAATGAACAAAATTACTTAATAAACCTAAAAAGCTATAATATACATTTAAAAAGATGATAAAAAATGGCAAAATATTTATCAATGAGAAGTGGATTATAAGTTCAAAAACGATGTATATGGTCCTTGTTTATACTAGATACAAAGGGCCTGATTTATCAAAAGTTTGCGGTTGTTAAAACAGACGCAAACCGCTCAGCGGCTGCAAAAACAAGCAGCGGGTGATTTACTAACGACGCACAGGCAAAACTGCACCTGTTAAACCTGCCGCTAGACGCGCAAAGTCATTTTAGCGCCTTTGCCCTTGATTAATATGCAGTGTGGGCGTTTCTGTCAGAAGACGCAAAATATTGGGAGGAGAACATGTAAATACGTGGGCGTTCCAGGCGCAGTGTGATTTATCATACCTGAAACTGTTTGTGGCTTCTAATTTTGCGCGTATTTTTACTGCCTTTGAAAAGCATGTCTTAACTTGGTGCAAAAATGGATGCAGTGATGCGAGGGGAAGACACAGACAGATGCGTGGATCATTCCAGCACACTGTGGTCATTAGTGCTGCGTCTTCTAGGGTAGATTGTCCAGGGTGTGTCACAGGTTTTGAATGCGGTGTTACGCGAGCAGATACATTAATTTTCCAAACACTTGTGATGCAAACGTTGTGCCAAATTATCCAGGCTCATGATTATTTCATTCTGAGGAAAAGTGTTATATTTACGAGGTTGAGAGATGGTGAATATGGAGAGGGTTGGCTCTTGCGTGTGTTACGTTATTCGTGCTGTAAATATCATTCTACACATTTATGGATCTAATAGCAGCTTCTGATCTATTCCTAAGGGGATGATACTGACCCGACTGCTGAGGAGAAACATCGATATAATCTCGCCCACATACGCACGAGAAACACACACACACACTGCATCCTAAAAGGACCGCGTTGGGGGGGGTCTTTACGCACCAGGTCGCTCTGATTGCTATTGTTTGCTGTGTGTTGCACAACATTCAACAACATCACAGAGTGGAGCCTCTTTGCTCTTCTGCTCCTATTTGAAGCTCCAATGGCTCGAATTTCATTATCTGTTTGTGCCTTTCTTGCGCCTGCAAGAGAATAGCGCCGTCAAACTCCTCATTTGAAAATTGCTTTTTGCGCCAGTTAACAATTGCGCAATCAGCCTTGGTAGATCACCCGCAAATTAGGAACACGCCCTTGGCACGCACTTTTGCGGCGCACGCAATTTTGCGCTCCTTACTTGAAATGTTGATAAATCAGACCCAAAGTTTTTTGTTTCACCATGTTCCTCATACTGTGTTTAAATGGTGCACAGGGCCATGACACTTCTTTTAATGAATTATCTGTATATGTCATTTTTTAAAAAAGATCAATATTCTGTAATAGGAACTTGAATGTTAACAGGAACACACTTAGATTTTGATTGACAGCACGCCTTCAAGTCAGCTATTTATAATAAATGCACTGTCTCTCAGTTTGTTTTGCAGTGTGGAAAAATCGCCACATGCGCACAGTTACCAACTACTTTATTGTGAATCTCTCCCTCGCGGATGTGATGGTCACCATCATCTGCCTGCCTGCCAGTCTCGTGGTCGACATCACAGAGACGTGGTTCTTTGGAAACACTCTTTGCAAGATTGTGCCTTACCTTCAGGTAAAAAAGGACTTTGATGGTAAAATCTGCATGTGGGTTAATCTTAGTTAAATAAATCTGTCAGAAATGTGTTCTGCAAATCAGCCCTGTTGCCGTTTCTTCTCAAAGAATAATTTAGATGTCAGCCAGGACATATTTTATCTATAAACTTTACACTGTACTGGAAATAAGCTGCAACCACACATTGTTCTTGATGGTATTGCATTAGCAGCTATCTTAAAGGTCCTCGTGATTAAATTGACCTTAAGAAAGTCATAAATTCCTCCTGATGCTTTTTATGACCTAGGAAGACCTCATTCCATCTGACAAATAATTTGATCATGTTTTGATGGTCTTCATATCATTTTGCAGCTCTAATATAGTTTCAATGTGTTTTAATTGGTACTTCCTCAGAATTAGAGATAAAGGTGTGCTTTCATCTGGAGTCGGCATGTTTTAATGCTGTATAGCATCTTTTTGAAGTTTTTTTTAAACTTTTAAAACCTTTGAGTAGCACAAGGAAGCCAGAGAATATTACAGCAGTACACATGTTCTTTCTGTTTTTTTGTACTCAAGTGCTTTTAAAGAGGCCATTTCATACAAATTGCAGGATTTTGTGGTTATTTCTGAAGTATTAAGCAGTAATATGAAACATTTTATATCTAAAAAACATCAGCAAACACTTATTAACAGACCTTTCAATCTGTCTGTGATTGATTGGTTCCGGCTCGTTCTGTCGGCAGCAGCTCGTTCATATTCATTATTCAAATTTGCTGGACTCTGATTGGCTATCAAACTAGCCTATGAGAGCAAGGTATACTGTTTCCTGCCCTGCTGCGCATGGTAACATCAGACGTCGTGTCTTCCTGTTTGCTACGTATTATGCTACAGTTTTTAGCAGCAGCATGCTAGGCGTGGTTTCAACTGCCGAATACTAACGAACAAAGGAGTTGTGACGAAACAGATACAGGCCGTTAGAACTCGGGAGGACTCGGTTTTTATCACCACCTGTTGTTGACCCGTTTTCACACCCACTATGAAGGTAAGAACACCTGTGGAGCAAAAATATTCAACAGAAACCTCAGAAAAACTGTTTTTAATGGAAGGTCCTCTTTAAAAAAATCCATCCTTCACACAAATCTTTACTCAACATACAATTTGATATGAATTTATTCACTCATTAACTTTTTTCTTTTGTATAACAAAAAACTAGAGATCAAGTAATTATAAATACCTCTGATCACTATAAATTATTTACATTTTCAGAAGACATATAAACAAAACCAACAATGTCTCCCATTACTCTCCAACTTTTTATCTTTTTTTAAATAAATGCCACTTGTTCTGAAAAGAAAAAAATGTTAAGTGCTTCAAAGTAGTAAAGGGCTATTGAGTAGTTAGATAAGTATATATAGATAGAAATAGATAGAAATTCAAATCTTCATTTAACTACACAAGGCTAGAAGGTTTCTTTCAGACAGGGGAACTGTGAGAATTTCCCAGATTGGGGGAATAAAATCTTTGGAGATAAACTCAATATAAGATAATAACAGAGGGTGGACTTCACTGTAAAGCTGAATATTGACCATAAATACAGATCAACATTCTCAGGGATGGATTTTTATAAAGAAAAAGAAACTCTTTTCTTGGTACTGTTTACAGAATAATCTTGACAGTTGTTACGTTTGCATCATGTTCAGCCCGACAAGCACTTAAGCACCTTTCAGACTGTTAAAAAGGAATAATCCATCCAAAAGCAAAGTTTTTCACAAACTGTGCACTAAGATTTAGATGGAAAAAAAAATGTTATCCAAAGTTTTACCTACCTTTGTTTTTAAAATGTCACTAAAATCAAGTCTGCTGTTTAGATAGACACGTATTTTACAGCCAAAGACCATTTTTACTATGACAGCAGACTGATGATATGACTGTAATAGTTTTGCCTTTGCTTCATTCTCAGCTTATTTTTAGAGCTTTTAGTTGAACCGCTGCAGCAGTGGGTTAGCCTGCTTCTGGACATTCGAAAGAAAGGAGCTGAACATTCATATCTCAGCAGGAAGAGAATGCAGGTTTTAAACTTCCACATGAAATTCTTATGGCTATACAGAAATGAATGTTGCCCTCGAGTGCAACAACAAAGCTCATACTGGGCCAATTTCCACAAGTGCTGTGCTTGGCAAGGCAGGTGTATAATTCAGTTGTTGGAGAGTGTAGAACATCCTTCATCAAGAAGATGAAGAAAGAGGGTTGTTGATCTCCACTTCTTCCAAATCAGACTGATATAACCTTAGAAAGATGCATTCAGGTTCCTGTTCATATTGGACTTGAGTACAGATATTTATCATTACCATATATGCAATCAGACTACACTATGTGCTTGATCTCAGTAGAGGTTGAAGTAGCCATATTTTGTGAGAACAATGAGGGTAGATATTAAGATTCAGGTTTGACAGTTTTAATAGGATGAAATAAAGACTAATAAAGAAAAACCTTGATCCTTCCTCCTACTGTACAGATGAATTGTTCAATTTGATCTTTTTTCTTTTTGGAACTACTGTTTTTTTTTTCTTTTATTTGCTGTCATATTTCAAATTAAGCTGGATTTTTCGTCTATCACTGTTTCTGTTTTTTTTTTGTGTGCTGAAAAAGTGTTTCGTGTGTTTTCCTCTAATTTCTTTAATGAGTTTTCTTTCCTTATTTCCACAGACCATCTCTGTGTCAGTGTCTGTACTAACACTGAGCTGCATTGCCCAGGACCGTTGGTATGCTATCTGTCACCCGCTTATGTTCAAGAGCACAGCCAAGAGGGCTCGCAAGAGCATTGTAGCCATCTGGGTCGTGTCCTGCATCATCATGATCCCTCAGGCCGTTGTGATGGAGTGCAGCAGCCTGCTGCCTGAACTCACCAACAAGACTAGTCTGTTCACAGTGTGTGACGAACACTGGGGGGGTCAGTTTCACAAAAACCTCTCACTTAAGATGAAAAAAGGTTCAGGCATTTCTCATAATATTGAATTAAAAAACTGAACAGTTTAACAAGGAAATGATTAAAAAACAACAAAACAATGAAAATATATATTCTGTTTATGTATTTTAATGTGGTAAAACTTCCAACTTAAGAAGCAAAACAAGTTTTGTATGATTAGTGTGATCTCTAATTGAAATTTGTTACTTACAGATTTAATCATAAATCTGTACTGCACAGCAACTGGTTCAAAGTTTAATCCGTTTGCTGAAGCGTTCATTATCCGACTTCACCAATTATCTGCACAAATCGGCAAATTAGTCATTTCCTTTTCATTTATACCTTAAATTAAACTTTCCTCTCAAGACACTCAATTAAACCCTCTAGACCTTCATTGAGAATCATTCAAGAGCCGTTTATTATAAATCGTTAATAATCAGGTTGTCTTGTCTCATACATCACTTCTTTCTCAGAGGGGAGGTCATGGTTTTCTGTTCTTTTATCGTCTGCTTCTTTTCACAGCTGAGATCTACCCAAAAGTGTATCACATCGGATTCTTCATCGTCACGTACTTCGCTCCGTTATGTCTGATGGTCCTGGCGTATATTCAGATCTGTCACAAGCTGTGGTGTCAACAGGTGTGTGTTTCAAAGGTTCATCAGAGGATGTGTTGAGAATTTAAAGTTCTGGACGCAGAATAAACCAAGAAGGAATACTGGCAAGAACTGTGAGAGTGCTAATTAATCTTCCCAAAGACAAAACTAATTCTGTTAATGAATGTGATGCAGTTGTTTTCTTATCACATTGAAGAAAATTATCTGTTTTCATTTGTCACTGATGCAGCGTAAATTTCTCAAAAAAATTAGAAAAGCGTGGATAAGACAACTCAAACAGGCTGCAGGGCCTCATTTATTTCCCAGGACAAACAGAAAAGAATCTGACAAGATTAAACTTTGTTTATTTATTTGTTGCTTGTAATCTGTTTAGCTGAACAAATGCCAGCTTTTGTAATTAGACAAAAAATATTGTCTCTAGGTTTTAAATATTTTTTGTGTTTTTTTTCTTAAATCAGCTCTGCTTGTCAGCCTTCACATCTTTTTGTGGTTGTGTGGATGATTCTATAATGAAGAGAATTAAAACAAGTTTGTAGCTTAACCTTGTAACTGCTAGAATCAAGCAAACTGCAAAAAAAAGAAAACCTCTTGTACTGTTTTTTTTATCTGCACAAGAGTCATTACATCGATAAAAGTTATTGATCTCTAATTATGTGTTCAAGATGGGTAAAAAACGGAATCTAACAACACAGACATGTTTCTGCCTGTCAATGACAAAACCTTGATGCTTTCATCAGTCTCTCTTAGTCCTCTCTTTATGTGTGATGAGAAATTTGACCAAGTCAGATGGTGAAAATTTATAAAAACTATCAAGAGCGATTGAGTGAAGATTCACCTTCTGTCCCAAATACAGGTTTTTCTACATTTCAATTGAATTGAGATTACCATTGTGTACTTGGGTAAGAAGATCATCATCTTCACAAGGATGAAAATCTGTGACTAGGCTTGAAATTCTCATTCTAATCCTCAAATCATGCTGTAGTTGGTTCCGAGGTTCCTACAGCTGTATGTAAACATTAACCTTGTTGTTAATCCAGGACTCTTTGGCTTTTTTGTGTCTGATATTGAATCAACAGATTCCTGGAAGCACGTCGGTGAGTCAGAGGAAGTGGAGGACTCTCCGGTGCATGGCTCAGAACAGAGGAGCAGAAGAATCTGTGAGGGTTAAAACCAGCACAGTCTCCGCTGAGATCAAACAAGTCCGAGCCAGACGTAAAACAGCTCGCATGCTGATAGTGGTGCTGTTTGTGTTTGCTTTGTGCTACTTACCGATCAGCGTGCTCAATGTCATGAAAAGGTATTAAGGTTCTATTAAAAGTCAATAAGAACAGAGTTGAGGCAAAGATTAGATTGTTGCATAATTCCAGTCACTGTTGCAGCACTTTGAAAGCTATGAAATGTTACTTGCTTCATAATAAGATCTATGAAGATGTGACCTTTTGATTTTATCACCTCCAGAGTTTTTGGGACCTTCAAGAACACAGACAACAGGGAAAAGGTGTATGCATTATTCACCTTCTCTCACTGGCTCATTTATGCTAACAGTGCAGCAAATCCAATCATCTATAATTTCCTGAGTGGTGAGTTTGTTAAACGTCCCTTTCCTCGTGCAATTTATCCACAAAAAGCCAGTCCATTACTGCCCTCTAGTGGAGAGTTTAGCATCAGTATGAGAAACTGCTTCAGAGTCCCATTTGCTAAAACATTATTAAGTTAAGAAGTGATAATTATCAACATGTTTGTGGCTCATACAGAGATTAAAAAGTGTTAGATGATGTTCTAAAATCTGAAAATGGCTTTATTCTAATGTAAAAGCCTTTAAAAGGGTGATAATGATAACAATCATTATTTCCGAAATTTAAAGTTGAAGCTGATTTCTTTGTTTTTCCAGGGAAGTTTCGTGAAGAGTTCAAATCAGCCTTTACTTGCAGCTGTTGCGTCCAACAGCAAAATCTGGAGAACAGGATGAGGAACAGAACAAACATGGAAAGTCGAAAGTCGCTGTCAACTCAAGTTAATAACACGGACAATCTGTCAAGGTTATCTGATAATGTTGTGTAGTCTCGATACAGACGTATACTGATAGTCATTTCAAAGGACACAAGAATCATTAGGGATAAAATGTGAAATGTTTCAGGCTGAATTTTCAAGAGGAATCTAAAAAAAAAAAAATCAGAATCATCGTTTGGTTTTCCTTCAGAAAACTGAAGGAAACTGACTATTTCTTGTAAGTAATGTAACAAAGAGATGTTTAGTGTTTAATATGTCATGTAATTTTATTACGTCAAGATTTATTCTTTTATTGTATGACAAACTATTTGGATTGTGTAAATATTTTTTCAGATTTGGATTTTGTTTACTACGTTCAGTGATCTCTGCATCAGAAGCAGAGCAGATCTTTAAAATGACTTATACTTCTCAGAGTTTGTTTCTAATAACCAGCTTCAATCTTTCCGGTTAAGAGAATCGGAGCAAAATGTACATTTCTGAAGTCAGGAAAGAATATTTTCAGATTTGTTTCTTTTTAAATGATGAGAAGCTGTTTCACTATGTACAAAAGGTCTGGTGTGTTTCCTGCACACTAAACTACAAATAACACTGAAGCAGGAGAAATAATATAGATTTGAGGAAAAAAATATCCTGAAAAAAGAAGGATGAACAGATAAACTGTGCATGTGACAGTGGAATGAGCAAAAATATTTAATATCAAATGTTTTATAATTGCAAGAAGCAGCCGTGCAGGGGACCACCATATACAATTATCCAGAATACTAAGAAATATCACAATACTTTAACTTAAATGAAGTGAATGCATGCATTATAAAATATTTATTTATTTTCCTTATATGTGGATGAAACAACTAACAGATGTGTTGCTCTGCCTTACTTGCAAAATGTGACCTAGAAATAGTAAAATCTGAAAATCTTATTAAAAACAGAGAGCAAAAGGCAAAAGAGACACTCTGAACACCAGAAGAATTCTGTAAAAAATATACAGGGAATTGTACAAACATTTAAGCGAAAAATATTTAGAAAAAAGATCATTTTGGATTAATTTTGGTTTAATTACTGAATTATGTGTGAGAAGTTCTTGAAATCATCTTCTATCAAATATATTTTTTTAAACCAATCAATCAGTGCAGGCGATAGGAGTGTAAATATCAGGAATTATTGTGCATGTTAATATTATTCTTTGTAGTTTGTTGTTTTACAGCTAAACCTTTAAAAATATATGGAAAAAAAATGACACACTGAATGTTTTTCTGTGATTTATTACGTGTCAAATTTGAAAGAAAACATTTCCTCACAAGAATAACCGCCATTAGAGACCTTTGTTGTAACTATCATGGGTCAAAGGTCAAGCCCTAAAAGTCTGCTCCGTGATAATGGCACAGTTTTATCCTGATGCTCCTTTGAGTCCAATTGTTACTTTGCAATTACTGTTCAGCTTCTACAATTATTTCTTTTTTATGCCCAAATACAAAATCTCTGCTTTATTAGTCGAATTTTTTTTTATTCTGATGGAAATTAGAACAGCTGCTGTTCTTTTCTCTATGCATGAAAACTCTCCTGCAGATCGCTTTAAGCAGATAAATGGCAGGATGAAATGTTCTGCTGCATCTTTTTTTTCTTTTGGGAGGTTTTTAACACCAAGTCCAAAAAGAGGAAAAAGTAACATCTATTTTAAAAGGCTGTTATTTAGAAAAAACACCATTAATCTGCTCAGCCAGTTTTAGCTTTTAAGTTTTAGTTTTATTCTTTATTGTTTAATATATTAAAACCAAGAGAACTACAACAAAGCTTTAAAGTGTCTTTGCACATCATACGAGAGCGGAAAGAAGTTGTTCCAGTCCAAACGGTTGATAAAGACCAGAGATTCGTAGGGATTCCGGTGGACTCCTTTGTGGTCACTCGTCGACAGATATAACACAGTCATAAAGAAAAAGGAAGGCAGCATGTTGAAACAACTAAATTTGTGGCATGTTGCAGCTTATTGGGGTTTAGACACAGAATCCAGATAGAAGGACAGAAGAAGTCCCTGTTTGTGCTGCAAATGACTAAAGAGACCAGACTAGACAAACACACAAATCCATCCAATCATAGACGACTGTGAAGTCCCTCCATAAACACATTAAACACAGACCCCAGTGCAGCTCATGAGAAGGTTGAAAAACAAAATCAGGGATTTAAGTTTGATGAATCCTGAAACTATGTGGCTTTATGAAGAGCACATTAAACCACAGACTGAACTTGGTTTTTGCTTCAATATTCAAAATCAGTGTGAGATCTTTGAAGTTGTTGACAGTGATAATATTCTGAACACAATGTTTTTAAGCTCTCTGTTAGTAGAACTTTAGTGATTCCTTTTGTTTTTATTTTTGACAGTGTTTTGTAATGTGTTATGCAAAATGTGATTTAAAAAGGTTGCTTTTTTATTTTCTCAGTTGTTCTTTTTTTTGGTTAACTTGACTTTCTTGTCCAGCTGTTTAATTAATTTGTTCATGTAGTTCGTAAATAAATAATTTTGGCTCTGTGTATTTATTTCTATGAACATGGTTCATTGTTTTAGTTGATCTGGTCTCGTAATTTATTCAGTTTTTTCTAAACACATCATGATAGAGCACATTATGCTGCACTGTGTCATAGTTACTGTATAAAACCTAACTCTTGTTTTGTTTTGTTTTTATTTTGGGAAGCTGATTTCAAAACTAATATCCATTTCGCTCTATCACATCAGGTTATTTTATAATTGGTCATCAGCCTTCAGGTTTTACCTTGAGTTGCCAGATCACTATCAGATTACCTGACTAAGATCTTTGTAACCTTCACTATTGTCTCTGATTTTGAGGCGTTTTTCAAATCAGAGAACAGTAGAAAGTGTAAATCCAGATGTTGTTGCTACACCTGTGGATGCGTCATTGCATTCAAACAGTGACAGAACAGAGACAAAGAAGATAAGAAGCAATAATCACCTAAAATCTGAACAATTAGAGAAAAACACATTACAAAAAGGTAAAAAAACACTTTGACAAATGAGTTGATCACCATTGTATTACCATTATCTGCATTTAAAAATCAAAACAAATATATTACTGCTGTTTAATGATAACTCTTAAAATAATGACCTGGTACGTCACTATGACTGAAAGTCTGGGCGGAAGGGTGCTGTCACTAGGCTGATACGAAGGAACATGTTTGTAGAACACTGAAAATTTCTCTTAAATTCAAATATAATTTTTTCTTTTGCTTATTTAAAGGTCCAAAATTTAGATGTTTGACAGTCATTAACTTTTACTCACAATTGCATTTTTTTAAATCAAGCAGCTGCTATTTGTAAGTAAGACCTCCAAGTCTTGACGTCCTGGAGGTGTTAATGAGGGAAAAAGTTGATGGTGGTGAAGGGGAGCGTCTCAGCTGTGGATTGAGGTGCGTGGGGAGTAACTAGGAGTGGAGTAGGCGTGGCCTTTTTGCAAACAACTTTAAATTCAGTTGCAAACAACTTTAAAACCAATCAAACCAATAAGGAGTCCAGCTATGTGGAGCCAAAGGCGTCAAACACCTGTTAGATTTACCTGTGCTTTACACAGAAACATACTGTATGATTAAAATCTTCACAGCTGATGTCCCACTCATGGATATTAAACGCAGCTGGTTACCCTGAACTCTCACCTGGGACCTAATGTCCTCCATTTACCTTGTTAGCCAGAGATATAAACAGAATGAAGGTTCTATTATTACCATAGTTACAGTTTATTGGGGCTTCAGCTTTCCAAAAATAAACTGAACAACATTATGTTTCTCTGTTAAATCATGCACAACAATAATTACTGTTTACTCAGGTTGTGTTACATCATTCCAGGAGATGCAGGAGTAGAATTAAATTTTTTTGTAAAATTTAAATAACATTCCTCCACCTTTTAGCATGTTATTGTTAATTTCTTTCTTTCATGTTATGAGTTTATGAATGTGTTTTAATAGCATCGTGATTAAAAATTATTCATACCACAAAAGAAAATCACTTTCAAATCTACAGGAGTCTCGCTTTTAAAAGCAGCCAAATACCCCAAACTAAAATCAAAATAATGACATAGAGATCAAAAGATCAAAATAAGAGATCAGAAACAAACATTTGTGTAAAAATTTGGAGATGAAAAACAAAACAAAACAGAATTTAAAAGGATTTAAATGATAAAAACCTGACACCAGATAGAGGGATGTCTCAGGTGCAGGGAAGCTGTCCACTGCACAGCAGACAGGATCCAGCTGATCTCTGTGGCGGCTGTTGTCAAAAATCCGCCAACAACTATTCATCTCGTGTTTCGTCAGCCTGACCTCATGGAACCTGCGCGTCAGATTTAAGCAGACGTGAACATGCATTTTTCAATGGAAACTGTGAAAGTAAAACAACAGTGATCGTGTATTGTCAGCACATAAAATAACTCAGACAACAGCCTGCAAGGTGTCTGGTGTTTGACTTTTTGTGTCATGATTCTAAATTTTTTAAAAAAGCTGAACATATAAACAACATCACTGCATAAACAAATCAGAACAAGGGGGGGCAGAAAGCAGAAAACATCTGTTGCACAAAACATCATCTCATAACATAGAAAATCATGTGTTTCTGCCTTCAGCTCATGTTTGGGATTTTCAAGCTGAAGTCTGCCAAAGAAAGAGGTCAGGGGTCTGTAACCATTCAGAATACACTGGACTCATTTTGATCTCTGCGACTGCGTGTGTGCACGTAGAGGGGAGGAAGAGCTCAGTGACGCTATACAAGTGCCGACCAAACAAAGATCAGTGAAGCCAGGTGCAGCTCTCTCATGTTTGGATTATCTAAAATCATATTTTCCTTACCAAAGGTCATCTGAGATATAAACCAGGATCATTGTGCAGCAAAGTGAGAGTGTAAGATGAAACAAGAAACGCGTTTCAAAAAGGGTTTGGACCAAAAGTCAAGCAGTTTAATAGACATCAGTAATAATCACTTAAACATAAGAAAATAAACTGCAGAAGTAAATTTTGGACGTTGATGAAACTTAATCTCCACCTGTTTCTTGCTGTTCATGATGGTTCTGGATCCTGTTCAGACTGAAATGTTGTCTGCATGGTCTGCTGGTGATGTGTGAGAGTGACACTTCAGATCAGAGCGGTCTGCTCGTAAAAACTGATCCCCACAGAGAAAAGAATGAAGTCAAGACTTGGGCATAAATAGTAAGTGCAAGTATTTTATTACAAGGTTCAAGTCTTCATGAAGTTTAAATCTCAGGTGAACAGGAGATAATTGTATTTATCAAAGCTCATTTTTGTTATCAAATTAGTTTTTAATTGAAGATAATACTGATGTGATGTATTAATGGGGGGTATGTTGAAGTATTTTGGTTTCCCAAATATTGTTGGTAAAACTTTAGATTTTAAGAGTGTCTGTTGTAAGAGCCCATCTGCTCTGCTGTCCAGTTGTTAATTTCTGAAATTGCTTCATCCTCCAGGAACTTCCTGCACACTTCTGCTACCTGAGGTTGGACATTTTCATACACAAGAAGGAGCTCAGTATCTGCTGCATCTTTGAACGGTTTTAACGATCTCAATATCTAATCACAATCAGGGTGTCAGATCTGTGTTCCTCCATCGATCTGCCTTCACTGATCTTCCCCACCACCAAACAGATCATGTCAAACAATGTAGGAGGGAGCGTAATGTTCACTGCAGCTTCTCCAGATTCCTTCACGTTTGTCTCATAAGTTCTGACTGAACCTGCTCTGTGAAAAACACAAGGTGCTGGTGACCCACCTGCCAATTCTGGTTTTTCTCCGGAAAATGCCAGTTGAGCTCCACAGTGCCAAATAGTGAGCAAAGGGTCCTCTAAAGGATGTTGGGTCCTTCGGCTGCCCTGATGAAGTTTGTTCAAGGAGTTCAGTGTCCATGTGGACAGTGATGGAGACATCTGGAGGAGTGAACGGGAGGAAGAACCTGCTGAGTCTGAATGTGTTTTATTATTGGACATCTGCATTAGGCATGGTTTACCCATAATGAACACCATGTTCGAACATTGGTTGTATACAAGTGCACCTGGAATCAGGCTACTTTGCACCAAAGACTGGAGGCCCTTTGCCTTGAACACTTGGGTAAACAGTGGATCAGAGCTGTCTGCAGGTGTCAGCTGGTAAAGGAAGATGCCAGACAGAACTGGTAAACCCAAACAAGTAAAGAAAATCAGCAATATTCTGTATTGTTTATAAAAAAAAATGAATTTTTCAAACAACCTTTACTTTAAATTTTGAAAGCCAGAACATGATCTACATTTTTAGGAAAACAAAATCTCCCACCCCAAATAATAATAATATAAGTAGATAAAGATCAACTGAAATTAATTTAGCTGTTACTTACTGTACATATCAGTGTGATGACAATATTAACTGAGACAAAGCTTGCTTAAAAAAAAACATTATGTATTTCAATGATTTTTTAAACCAAATCAAACCAAATCTATTAAAAAAATAAAACTATGAAACAAGTAAAACTGTCATACATCATAAAAAACCCCACATAAATATTAATTTTGACGTTTCTGACGTGAAATAAAAACCAAACAAATACAGTTCTGCTGAAACTGACAAATCCTTAATACGTCAGTTTTATTGTTGTAAAATATTTTGTATTCACATGGTGAAAAACTTACTATAGTTCTAAATGTCATTCAATACGTCATTAGTAAGTTATTATTCCTGTTCAGGATCACAGGGCCCAGCAGTCATTGGGTGAGGGGCGGGGTCACACCTGGACAGGTCATCAGTCAATCACAGGCCCAGATAGAAACAACAGTACCTCCCACTGTTCTACCGTGCAGTCCCGTGTTTATTTATTTATTAAATAATAATGTAATAAAACCAAACAAACCAACAAACAGGTTAATCTATTATGATCTTTGGCAAAGCTGCTGGCAAAAAATCCTCCCAGATTAGATTTCTGTTTGTTTGTGGACTGACTTTTGTTAAGCTGTTGTTTGCACATAATCTGGGCAGGTAGGCACAATTTTAGGGAAATTGAAAGTGCATATGGAGACACTACCCCAAAAAGCCTGCATCAGCAAGCAGATGAGGTAGAACAGTTTCTATAAGGCCACAGAAGTGAAAGACCTTCATCAGACAAATAAATGGGATAAATAAATGTCTCAAAATCTAATTATATAATGCAGCATCTGCACAAATTGCACTGTGTGTTTAATTGCAACTCATTAGGTCGTCAACCACAGATCTGAATCAAGTAGAAGCTTGCTGCTTTTAATCACATGGCCTGCCCTTTGTTTACATTTATTATTTAAATGAAACAATGTAAAGAAACTGGAGGTACTTGAAAAAGATACAGAGTCAAACACCTAAAAGCTTCTCTGTACAGAGACTCATCACACCTTCCCGTGTCTCGCCTGTGCGACCTTAGAGTTTGTCTTTCGGCCTAAAGCTTTGCAAATGAAGTCACCAGCCTCTATGACTTTATTAAGGTTCACATCCTGTAAGAAAAAAAAAATACAGCATTAGTTAAAGAAACAAATCAGAAGGCAAATATCACACAATTAATTAAAACTGCAGTAAAAATATTCCACCAGCAGGGGTAGGAATTGTTAAATTGTTGGTGAAGCGTGTGTGCAGCAACCATGCTCAAGTTGTGTAAAGCCACTGATTTTATAAAAACAAACATTAAGGGAGCAGAATGTTTGCAGACCAATCTGTTTGTGTAAATAAGCTCTAAAAGATTGTATGATTTTGGTTTTGTTGGGATTATTGACATAAAATACAGGAGGTCTGTCCAAACAGTGAACTGTGAAGACATGCTTACTGTTTGAATGTCCATGCCATGAAGCATGTAGAGAACATCCTCTGTTGAAACGTTGCCAGTTGAACCCTGAGCATAGGGGCAACCACCAAGGCCTGCTACTGCAGAATCCACCACGGAGACTCCCATCTACGAGACAAACAACAGAGACATTCAGCGGCTCAGAACAGACTTCACCTCAGGGTAAACCCGGGAACAAGGATCCTTGTTCTGACAGATTGTTCTGTCTGTTGCAGAGCACCTTTGCCAGACCTGTGGTCATGTTTTACAGAACTGTGCGCTTCAGTGCCGAGGATGAGTTGGCACAGAAAGTCCCACTGTGTAGCTTCGTCATCCTCCCTGTCAGCTTTAACCACCAGCACCACATAATTATGGCCTTGTTCCTAAGAGCAGAATATTATAAATACGGAACAGAATATTTCATGTGTTTCTGATCCATCTGGTTATTCATGTTTTTACAGGACTACTCTGCCCGTAACCGTGGGGATTCACTTTCTTGCCACGAGAGAGGATATTTTTTTTCCTCTTGAACATATTTCACAAATGAGTTCTTGCAACAGAGAAGTTTTGTAATAATTTATTTCACCTTAAATTGCACCTATTCTTCAGGGATCTCATTGCACACAAAAATGTAATAACGTGTAATTTCAACTTTGCTTACTTTGAGGCGTGTTTGGCCGATTGGCAGCTCACAATCAAGATCATAAATCAAATGTAAATTGTTAGCAGTTGAGGGAATATTTTCTACTACCTATAATAGCATTTTACCTTCATGAGAAATGACTAATGAGACATTTTTGTTTTTTAACTTATTGTATTTTAATGATTTTTTTTGGTGAAAATTCATCACTTTATAACTACGGTAATTGCTCAAAGCCGGAGACTTTGTCATGTAAATGCATAAAGCAGCTGTAAATTTAACGTCTAGTTTAAAACACAGAAACACAAACGTTTTAAGGCCAGACCTCCAGTTTTTGGTAATTTTTAATGTCTGAGGATGTTTTCCACATGTTCCTGGGATTGTCATGATAATTTTAAATGCGTTCCAGTTTGCATGTCAGATCCAGATGTCAGCGGTTCCTACAGTGAGACTAAATTGTTCCTCTCAGTGGCATCGGGTCACGTAGGATGTTCATCCCACAGAGCAGGACCAGCCAAGCTAAATTAAAAAGAATATTCTATAGTTGTCTTGGAACAATAGTGCTAATTGGTTGCTGTTCCTTTAGACAAGAACCTGCTTCTTCCAGGGGTTGCCTGAGCCAGCTGTAATTGCTGTTTGTGTTGGCAAAGGCGGAGGAGGAGGTATATGTGCTTCTCTGGTGCACGAGATTTCCAGACCTTGGTGAAAGCCAGAGGAGGATATTCGACTCGGCAGAATTTTTTGTAGCACAAACACAGAGTTATATTCTACTGTGCCAGTTCTCCTGCTTTCAGCCCCGACCGCTGAAAGGTTACAAGTCTTCAGCATGCGTGTCCTGTATCTCTGGACACCAATCATGCAGGGATTGGTGGTGGGCTCAGTTAGGTTTACACTGCCCAGAAACCAGATGTCTGCTCAGCATTTAAAAAAAGATCCAATTAATTGAGCTGCGGCCGTATAACAACAATCCATCTGTGGGTAAAGACAAGGGACGGTTTCAAATGGGAATGATTTGGGAATACGCTTGTTGACATTTTAAATTGGAAGTGGATGAGGCTGGAGATGGACATGCTCCCAAATTGGTTTCAAAAATGCGTCAGAGAAGAGTGTGTATTCAGAGGGGGGGGGGGTGCTTCCCCCCCACTGCTGCATAAACTGAGAGGCTAAAAGAAACTGACAGCAATCCACTATGACACATTTATCACCTCTTTCCATGAAAAACTCTTGCAGAAAAACTCCTGAAACACAACTTACACTAAACAAGATAAATACTAGTTTGACTTTATGTGGAAACGGTTCAAACACAGTAAAATGAAATATTTTTCACTGGCAGGTTATTGATAATGAATGTTTGTTTTCTTTCCTGCAAAAGGATATCATTAAAAAATAAAGAAAGAAAGTCACCCAGAGGTCTTGGAGCTGAAATAAAAGTTTGGAAACCAACTTCACTTGTTCATTCATTCTGTTTAAAACCTTGACATTTGGAATTTGTTTTTTTCTGAACTAAAAACTAAACACAAATAAACAGAACCTGATTCGCTCAGTTCCAATTACTTTGTTTGAAACTATTTCAATTATGTTTCCCTGACTGACCTCCAAAAATCTGCTGCTGAATTCAGTGTTTTAATACTTTTGACACCATGTTTCACTCAAATATACTGACAGAACATCACTGAATGATGTGAAACAAAGTTATTGATCCTCTACAGCACTTCCTGGTTAAAAAATTATCTCATGGATGAAATTAAAACATAATTCATTCAGACTTAATGCAGCAGGATAACTGGAAAGAATAAATAATTATCCCTGCCAAGCCTGTGAAATCTAAGTACATACATTGTCATTGTGTGACCAACCTGAGTAGGTTTCTAACAAAGCGCCCCCAGACCTCCCGAAAAAAAAAAAAAAGTTACAAAGACTGAGGAATGTCTTTATCGGGAACAAAAGAGGTGACTCAGGGCTGACAGCACTGGGGGAATTCATTTCTCTCCCAGTTGGTGGTGCAGAGTTCTGGCACACAGTAATGAAAAACTATGATAAAATCTTTCATTTCCTTCTTGTTTATGGGTGAGCAAATAGTAAACTAAATATTCCCAGCTGCTATTATATTTTTGCAGCTATGGGGCGACTGTGACGAATCATTTTGAATACGATCCAAGGAAGAATATCACTGTCTCGCTGGTGTTTTTCACGCCAAGATCCAAAATCAGAACTACAAACAATCTGCCACCTCGAATAGGAAGATTGTTGAACTTTAACCAACACAGTGTGAAACTCGTGTTGAAAAAAATGAAAGAAGAAAACCTTTAATTCAAATATAATAAGGGAAATTGCTCCAGCAGGTATGAAGTGAACTACATGGCTGATGTTTGAAATATATTTTGTGCATTTAGCAATTTTTCATTTTAAAAAAATGCTTTTGGGCGCTGTGTTTGAGGCTGCAGTACCCTTCATCACTTGCTCAGCATCAAGCAAATGAAAGGATCACTTTCCACTGGCTTTTAAGCGCAGCATTGTCAGAGAGTTCAACAGCCAAGCGACAGACGAGTTAGGAGCCCCCCAGGGCCCTTCTATCCACCTCGCTCTCAGTTGCTTTGTCCAACAGACACTGAATAGGTGAGCCTTTGTACTGACCCCCTCACATCTGCTGACCCACCCAGCCCCCAATGAGCTTCCTCATGTGCAGTGACAATGTACTCCAGAGAACTGATACAGCCATATCTGAGTTACTTCTGTTTTATGTCTGGATGTATGTCAGGTTTGCTCTGGCTGCAGGCAGAGTGGTGAAAAGCAGCCCAGCGATGGCTCTTCCATAGAGGCTGCAGCTCAGTTTAACTTCAGTGAATTGCATTGACATTGTTCCCTATAGTGCATTTTAACGGAAGGGTCCACTGGAAATATCTTATGTTCATTAAGATTTTTTTTTTTTTATCATCTAGCAGTTTGTGAGTCGGTTCTTTTTGTGAAAAGGCTTTGATCATATTTCTTAATGTTACATTTACTTGTTCGCTGTGTTCCACTGTTTGATTCTTACATAAACACATTGTTATTAAAACTCAAGAAAATACAGATTTTCTCTGACATTAATAACTACATGAAATAAATGGAATAAATTACCAGCAGGTCAGAGACAGCAACCACTGCGCAATTTAAAAAACAGAAAGAAAAAAGTTGTTATGGCCAATTAAATGCCTTTGAATAGATTTTTAGAATTATGTTTTTGCCTAATTTTAGTCAAAAATACATATATATATAAATATAACCGAAAATTTCAGGGTAATTGTAACAGTCAGACTAAGAACAGCTCAAAATAAAAAAAATAAAAAAAAACTTAAAAGACTCATGAGCCCAACAATGGTGGCAGTTACTTGGAGAAGTTGGAAAGCATCCAGCTTCTACATCTGGCAGCACGTCTTTGCCTCATCATGAGTAACTGTGCTGATTTCTACAAAGCTAAGCAATGATCTGTGACTGGCCAGTGTTTCTCACTTGAATATTCATATTCATCAGAAGAGTGGATGTTTATGTGAAGGCAAATGTACCACAAAATCATTAGAAAAGTGAAAATATTAAGCTCCATGGAGTGAATGTATCTGTAATCAACTACACACCTCCGGTTGAGAAGTTCAGAACCGCTTAGATCAGAGTGTGTTTTGTGTTAGGGTCCTACTTTTTCAGTCAAAACAATTTCAAAGTTCATCATTTGCATAAAAAGTTGTATGTTTGATAGTCAACACTTCTGGAAATTTTCTATTTCTCTTTTTTCTGTTTCCCAGAATTTAAAGCTGGAATTGTTTTGGAGATATTCTCAATTATTTAAAGGTTTTTAGCAGAACAAATTGATGTTTGCATCTTAAAAACTGAAGTGCTTTGTGTTTAATCTCTCTTTGCTTTTAGATACAATTAAAAACATGACATGTTTTAATTATCTTAACAATGTGATTACTTTTTTACCTGGAGTGCAGTGAGAATGTTGGGAAGTGCTTGTCCGCAAGTGTCATGGCAGTGAACTGCTAAAGCACTGACGGGCACATCTTTCATCACCCGCTTTAGCATCTTGAACATGGATCCTGGCGTGCCAACGCCGATCGTATCTGCCAAGGAAATCTCATAACATCCCATTTCATACAACCGCTTTGAGACCTGAAGAATAGTGGAAAAATATTGATCTAATAAGACAACACGACCCAGAGAATCTTTTTAACTCTGAAAAAGTTTTCTTCCCTCCTGGAGGATGAGAAAATGACAAAGAAAAAAAAACACACAAAAACTTTCTTAAAGGGACTTAAGGCAAGATTTGTGAAAAACTACACATGCATTTCCAGTTTATTCAATGCTAATGGGTCATGAAGCATTAAAAACCCAAAATAACGAGGCCATCCGCATATATGTCTGTTGCCTTGGAAACGCTGTGTGCTACATAATGCGCTGCAGTTCGACGTCCAAATTTCCCGCGCAGTTGTAGTGATGTGTCGTAAATTGACGCTGCATGAGCGTTGCCGACAGCTCTTGAACAGGAAGTACATGGCCGCCGTGGACTTGGATTCAAACACTGAAGGTATACTTATGGATGTTTCTGCAGCCATCAAACGACCTGCATCCACTCTCACCCCCCAAAAAAGTGGCACCACGAAGAAAAAAAAGACTTTATCAGCGGCATCTCGTGAGTCTAAAAAAAAATATGACCGAATCCGGGCAGGCACCCGCATAAATATTGGATATGCGTTCGCCTGTCGCGGCAGCACTGAGTCAGATTTTGTAAAGTTGCCTTAAGTCCCTTTAAAGAAGATAAATTCAGACTCACCTCAGCAACTTTTGAAGGTTCAACACGTCCCTCGTGGGGGCACCCGAGTGAGCAGGAAACATACCTGAATGAGGAACATTTTTATTGAATTTAGCTTGGAAGTTCCTTTAAAACCTGTTTCTGATGACATGTTAACACACAGAAACATTATGATACCATAACTCTGGTACCGTTTGTGCTCAGAAGAAAATTCAAATGCTTCAGAAATTAGAAATTAGGCTTGATGAGACAATAAACCTTCACTGAGTACCTCTGTCTAAAACTCGGCTACTGTTAGGTTTTATGTGAGCATCTTATAACTGCAACAACACAAATATTTTGGTGAGAGAGAACATTAAAATAGTTCCTGAAAGCACTTCATGGGATTTTATGTCATGAAGGCAGAGGATGTCATGTGTATCACTGGCGGTATTACAGATAAAACCAGATGCAAAAATAGAGAAGAGAAAGAGAGGCTGCAGAGAAGTTTTACAGTTTGAATAACGCCAGAAAAATCAGTATTTTAAAATGTTTTTTTTTTCCTAAATGAGTTGAAATATGTCATGAAAATAGGCCTGCATGTAGCTGAGGTATTAAAAGGTAACATGACAAGCATAGGATGGTCTTTAGGCTTCATAACCTTATAATTAGAGCATTATTTTAAGATTCTTTATATTTATGTTTGATTTTCATGTGTTTGCTTTTTCTGTAGTAATTTTTAGACTGATAAAGATTCAGACTGTAAGAAAACCTTACTGAAGAGGATTGTGAAGGATAAAAAAAGGAAATACAATAGATGAAAAGACTTGCATGTTTAGCTTATTTTTAGGTCTATCTGGACTTGTGGTCCTCTAATTTTTCAAACTAATGCGGTGAACATAATAAACTTTGCTAAAGTAAACTACCTGTGTTTTCTTTTGCATTTCATTTTGTTTATTGTCACAAAAAAACTGGCAGGCAGCAAAGATGGAGCAAAATGTTTGATTTTGACATTAAACCTTCAGAACACTTACCCACGAACAGGAATTTGCCGCTCCTTGGCAGCGTTAATGACTTCCTCGAACCTCAGCATACTTTCTTCTATAGAACAGTTGATGTTTCTCCTGCTGAAGGTTTCGGATGCTGACCCAAACACAGCCACCTCGGTGGCACCAGCAGCAACCTTAAAACAGCAAAGAGAAAATATTTTATTGTGTTGGAGTCAATCTTCAGCAAAGGCCTAAAAATATGGGCCAAAAAAGGAGCAAAAATAAAGCTTAAAGAATAAAAAATAACAACAAATAACACAAATCACAAAAAAATATTTGATGATAGCAGCTTACAGCATCTTGGAAACCTTGTAGGTTAGGTGTTAAAACCGGGTACTGAACATGAGCTGCTCTCTGGAGTCCTCGGAGAACATCAGCATGGTCTGCCATCTTAACAGATGCAGTAAAAGGTAAGATGTAGGAAAATAACCCAATATTATTTTACAACTTATTGAAAGGCTATAAGTTAGGTGTAATATTTGACAGGGAATGAAAAGGAAACATGAATAAAAAACTACAAGAGGATCAAACAAACATACAGGAAAAGATTTACCTCAATACATAAGCAGGAGGGAGGAAAAAAATCAGGTTTCCAATAAATCCCTCATCACTCTGTATCTGTGCACAAAGAAGAGTTATTACCTGCGGTACCCACTTTGAAGAGACAAAGCTGGTGGCCTCGATCACAGAGAGGCCTGTTGCTGAGAGCCTGTCTATCAGCTCGATTTTCACCCGTGTTGGAACAATTTCCTGGGGAACAATGAAACTGAAACAGGTTTCTTCTGGCTTTGATTTGACAGATATGAAACTTTTTTTTTTTAGTTTTGAAGAATGCCAATGCTGCTATTTCTTATTTGAAAAGCAGAACGTCACATTTGCAGAAGATTTTTGAACATGGTTGTGTAAATACTTCCACACGGTGCACTTTTTAACTTCTGTTGTGCAACAAGACGATGATAAAACCCAACCAGAGCTGTGCCATCTTTTTTCTTTCAGTTCAAAGAAAATGTGAAACATGTGCTTCCAGTAATTATGGCACAATATGGCATATGTTCAGAAATGTTTTGTGTTATGTTTGAGGTAACATTTTTTAAAAGGGGACTTTCCAGGGCTTATCGTGTAATAGTGTACTGTGATTACCCCCAACCAGAAAAAAGAAAGTAAAAGGATATATAAAGGGATTAGTTACTAAAATTACATTCATACCTTCTCATTTTGAAGTCCATCTCTTGGCCCAACTTCAACTATTTTCACAAACTTTGGATACTCGTATTCTGTAATGATCTGGGAAAAGAGGAAGAGAGGAGAGAACAAAGAGAGAAACACCACTCAGCAGGATAATAAACTCTAAAAAACACAGCCACCCTGTTGGGCTGGGATGCCCCAGGGAACAGGAATAGCTTTATATCTCAAAGCCACATGAAATCTGAGAGCCAAAACATAAGCCTGCCATGCCATTAGGATGCAAACAAAGATGTTTCATGGAGAAAACACTGAGAAATACTGTGAAAATAATTTCACTCAAACCCCAAGAAACATTCTGAAAAGTTTGTATGGGAATATTATTCTCACCTGAAGTGATTTATTTTTAATTAGTGTAAAAAAAAAAAAGGATTTCTGATAATGTATTTAAGAGTTCTGTTGTGTGCTCACTTTTAATTTAGTCTGTTCTTAACTCAGGATGATAACTCCGCTAAGCTTGCTACACTCTGCACATGTTTTTAGAATGTGGCATATAGCAGCACATCTAAAAAGCCTCCAACTGTGAAAATGCCATCATGAAGCCTTTTCATATTCAGCAGACCCTAAATATGTATTTTTCCACTGCTTTTCCCATGTTTTGCTCACCCCACCCCAGGCACCATACTGGCACAACTTTTTGGGACTGCATCAAGATGCAGCTACCCACTAGACGACCCCACGCTATCACAAAGCTTCTGCATAATGTATTTGTAGACCCAGCATGAGATCAGCATAACCAGTCCTGTTTCAAATTCATCATGCAGGCATGATGTCAGGACCCCAGTGAAATTTCACCACCATGATATTCCACCATTACCTTGCTACATAAATTTAGCGCATGCTAAATCCATTGTATATCAGGAGTGAACCTTGGTCTCCATATGTGCCAGAAAAGACCTCACCCTGCAAAGACATCCGGTGAAGGGGAGCTTTTATTTGTCTGGCCCTTTGCTTCTTCTGCATACTTGGTCTCAACTAGTAATCATCACACCTGCTTCTTGTTAGTCTTCATGTAGTCCAAGGACGTCATTTGCTGCACGCCAGATCATTGCTGTTTAGTTTCAGCTGATAGTTTAGTGTCAGTGGTCTCTTTGTCTGTTCTTGTACTTTTCTTATGGTTTCATTTACACCTGCTTTGCATTTTTAGTTAAATAAACAGTAATTCACCTTCATCAGTCTTCCTATCTTGCATTGAGTTCACCCTTCTACCATACCTCACCTACAACTTATTAAAATGTAAGCCTAAGTGTTTAAATCCAATCATATAAATGAAGAACCAGGGGGATCTCATCTGAATCTTTTTCTATAACCATTTAACCACATGCAGACACAACAGTAAACAAATTTAATCAGAACTTCTATAATTATAGTCACATTTTAAGTTGAAATTGGGTGATATAAAGGCAGCAGCATCTGTTATCTGTAGCTAATGGCTGCTGTAAGGCCTTTCTGTCATGTGGTGGCCATGTGACAGAGTATGTGCAGTGGATTAGAAAAGAGGAAGAGGAAACCCACCTTTTTATCCTGCAGCCAGTGTCTCAGCCAAGGGTTGTCCTCCATGAGCTGCTCAAAGCTCAGGCAGTGCTTCACTGTAGCCGGTATGTTCCCCATCAGAATGGCTGCTCAGCCTGATCCAACACAGAATCCCCGGAGGATAAACTGAACAGACTGCTGTGACTAACAAAGCAAATTGATGTGCCACATCTGTGTGTCGATTCCTGTCTGTGTGGTGGACCTGTTCGCTGCATGAAGAAATTAAATTAGAGAACGGCTGCAGAGGATGCATGGACAATGATTCAGCAGTTGCCATGGCAACTACATCTCTGGCAGGAAGGTGGGGATCCTAACACAGCACTTGGCTCGGGGGGTTGGGAGACTGAGTAAGAGGAACGCATTTAGAAAAACAAGGAAAGGAGATTTACTGGAAAAACAACTCTAATTCCAAAAAAAGTTTGTAAAATGTGTAAAATGTTACAAAACTTACAAATCTCATAAACCCATATTTTATTCCAGAGTATCATGACTAAAATTAGGAGCATCCAATTCCATCCTCGGCTATCACAATTCTTTATTATCAGCATGATAAAAAAGTCTGATAAAGGCCTCAAGCTGATCCAAAACTCTGCCGCCAAAGTTCAGATGAGTTCTAATTTAGCATCAAATCATTGGCTCACTGTAAAATCTAGTTAGGCTTAGCTTGGATTATCATGAGCCATCCCTTTAGTTATGCTAGGCTTAGACTGCTGGAGGACATGTTGGTCACATTTCTTCACTCTGCTGCCTTCACTCTCCTTAATTTCCACGTTTGTGTTTATTAATAATGCTGCGATTAACTTTAACTCTGTTTAACTGTACTATTAGTCCCTTGTTCGTTCCTCATTACCCTCTTAGTCGTTCCCTGGTAACGAGGCACATTTTTGTATACCTTATTGTAAAGTGTTACCTGTAACTTAACTGTAACTCTGAAATATGCAGTGACTTCTCTGAAAGAGATATTGTCTAGATGGGAGCAGATGTTGCTCTAAATGTACTGATGGTGTCTTTCCAGATGTGTAAGCTGCTCACACCATATGTATTGATGCATCCACAGACCATCAGAGATGCAGCTTTTAAACTGTCCTTTGATAACAAGCTGAATGATCCCTCTCTGTTTTAGTCTTCATGAGATGTTGCCCACAGTTTCCATAAAAAAAAAGATAAAATGAATTCAAATTTGGACCAAATCTGACCACAGAACCGTTTTCTGCTTCATCTGAGACCATTTTAAATGAGCGTTGGCTCAGAGAAGATGTTAATGTTTCTGGAGTTTTTTAATATGATGCATCTTTAACTAAACTTTATGGATAACATGCTGAACTGCATTGACAGACTGTGACATCTGAAAGTATTCTTGAGTCCATGCAGTGACGTGTAGCAGAGAATTATGCCTGTTTTTATTGTACTGCTACCTCAGGGCACACAAATCATGAACAACCAGTTTAGATCTAGTCACTCGTGCACAAAGATTCCTCCTAATTATCTGAGTTGTTTGATAATAGTATTAACTGTAGATGGTGTGTGGAGGAACATTTTCTCATATTTTCTACAATTTTGAAATGCAGCGTGTCAGAGGTTTGCAAACCTCTGACCATCTTTACATCTAAGATCCTCTGCCTCTCTGATATGCACCTTTTTTTGTCTGTTCCAACTGTTTTGAGGTGTGCTGCTGTCATTTAATTCAAAATGATGCAATATTTTCTCTGAAATTGTAAAATTGACTTGTGATATGTGGTGTGTGTTCTGTTGAGAATAAAATGGTTGGTTTTTTTTATGAGATTTGTAAATCATTGCATTATTTTGTATTTGCATTTTAAGTAATATATTTTTATAAATATTTAAACGAAGCTTAATTGCAGAAAAGAATACACTGCAAACAGTAAAGAAGTGCATCTATAAATCAAACTTAACCAGCTGATACATGTTTCCATTGATTCAAAAACATTCACCTTTCCTTTTTACTCTGCTGAGAAAGAACTAAAACTGCTCAGACTGAACTCCTGTGATCAAAACACTGCCAGAGGTGCCACAGCTGCCAATATCAACTTCACGGTGTAATAAAATCCCTTGTTGAAGCAGGTCAACATTTACCAGAGCAGTCATTCTAAACCCAGATGTTAACAATAGAGGGATTTAATAAAGCCTCACATTCAGCCTGTGTTACCAAACTAAACCACACCGTGATGAGAAACCTCCGTTTCTCCTCTTCAGGGGAGGAGAGCGACTCGTGTGATTGGCTGTGGATTAAAAGAAATTATATTTTGCAAGAGACTTCAAGGTTGGCTGTCATGAATGGGCATGGCTATGTCAGGACCCAATGAGCAAAGAGGCAGGTGAACTCCAAAAGAAGTCTTCAATGGAAAAAGCATTGAATGAAAAAATACATAGACATGAATACAGGAGGATCAGACAATGAACAAGGAATCCTGACTAACTTAAATACTGCGAGGGTGTGATTAATTATTGATTGCCGCTGGGTGATTTAACATTAGACAGGTGAATGTGGGCGTGGCCTGACCAAACAGGGGAACCGATTAAAGGCCATGACTGAAAAACAAAAAAATACTGAGATATAGACAGAACAAAGTGACAAGTAAGTGTACAGCATTGGCAAAACATGATCTTTGCAATCTAAGGTAGAAAACAGAGAGGTAGATGGAAGCTAGGCATAATAATGAATTTAAAACTGGAACAAACACTAACAGATGACAAAATCCCTCAACAGTGATAATCTATAAACTACCAGGCTCTAAAATCACAAATCTCCTTCTGAAAATTGTCTTTATTCACTCAACAAACTCCTTTCAAGTGGATGGAAATTATCGTAGCACAGCTTTAAAGGAATAATGCATTTAATTAGTAGAAAGTATTTCTATTCTATAATTAAGAAAACACATAAAATAGACAGTATGTTATTACATGTTTATTTCAGATTCATATGTATGTTTTTTATGATAGATATATCATTTTCATCAAGACTTTCAACATTTTCACTGGTGAAATTAACAGTCTGTCTTTGCATTAAACAACTTTTTTAACAAACTAGCACTTTATTTCAGCTGATTTCTGTTTAATTTATGTTTTGCCCTCAGATGACTTGTCTTGTAAATAGCTCTCCTCCTCTGGTAAAATATCTAAAGTTGCTTTCTTGAAGTCTCTTGTGTCAGTTCATTAATCACTTAAACCAAAGTGGCATTTTACTTTTTTGTTCTTTTAAGAAACCTTTGCGACTGCGGTTCCTTCTTGACAAAAAACAGATGCAGGCGGTTATTTAAAACAACTGGCCTTCAGGGATTTCCTCCTTTAAGAACTCAATGTGATGCAGGTGACTAAAGACTCTGAAGTTTGTGATGGTATGTAAGTAAACAAAGGCTTAACATTTTACAAAACAACTTTATGTAACATCTGCAAAAAATATTGTGCCAAGCTGTAAAATTGCACTCTGTGTGATTTGCCTTTATTTTGTTCTTTAAGCGATATCAAAATAAAATTTGGGGTAATTTGTGTGCCATCTTGCTAAATACATGAATCTTCTGTAATTCAACCATTTTTGTCAGTTTTTCTGGCCACTAACATCAAAATCAACTGTACAACCAGAAAAAAATATTAATTTTAGACAGATAGTCCTTGAGGTTTTGGAGATTAGGTAAACAGATTTTGCCAGACAGGATAAATATATATTGAAAATGCATCTCTATATTTCAGAAATAAGAAATCTAGAAATAAGAGGCTATTTTTTCCACGTATAGGAAACAAACAGATGTGAGAAATTGGTCTTTATGGAGTACAGGTTTGGGCATGGCATGAAAGGGAGTTTAAGGGCTCAGACGTATAACTGAAAATGAAGGAGAGGAAAGAAAACAGGAACCAGATTATATCACTTTTTATCTTCCATCCGTTTCCAATTTCTACTTTTCAGAACGTCATTGATTTAACTGAACTGTAACAACATGTGAGTTCTGCAGAGTGAAGTTATGGGAATAAAACATCATAATAAACTGAACTCAAACTAAAAGATTTCTAAAAGATACTTTGAATACAAGTAAAATTATATAGCTATTTTTTCTGTTAGTGAGGAAAAGAAAATGACCATCAGTACCTTAAATTTCCGTTTAAAAATAAAAGCCAATAATGTTTTCAACTTCCCAGCGACTCCCTGTGAGACAGCATGTGTGCTAAAGATTATCCTTGCTGTAATCTCACCACAAAGCACCCCAAGGCTTTTGGTCACCACTGATCGATGTGTATGGTTTGTATCCTCACATGAGCATTTAAATGACTGCAGAGTTTTATTTTATAAAACACACATGAATGTTAAAGTGAGGCTATGGAACTCGCTCGTAATCTGTGATTAAAAGTGTTTCACCCTTTAAACTTCACAACTCTGTGAGTAATCATCACGTCCATTCTTCAAAAAAACGAACAGGTAATGCCACTTTCTTCATGGACGTATCTGAGCAGATGTTCTTTAAGCAGCCAGATATTTTCTTGAGCAGATTGTACATTTTACGGCTGAGGACTGAAGCGGTGGATTATGAGTCCACCTGGATCAGAAAGCTCAGAGATTTCCTTCAATGTGTTCTTATCCTTTGTAGGTGAAATTTAATTTCCCTGCAAAAAAAGTTTACAGCTGCCAGTGTATCCATGAACCGGATTCAGTTGTTACCGCTGACATTTTTTCTGTTCTTTCAGGGATTAGCGTCCCTTCAGACAATTTTCTTTTAAATTTCCCTCTGGAATGAAAAAAAAAAAGAAAAAACCCAAACAATTTTTTAGAAATCCAAAATCCTAAATCAGAGATAAAACTATCCAACAGGCATTTTAACTCTGATCTAAAGCAAAAAAATAAATGCTTGATTTGACAGCCTGAATCTGTCTTTGTCATTAAATATAATAAAACAAAAAATAATCAGTTGCAGTATTTGACATTTTGCCTATCCATGAGAAGTTGGTCTATGCATCACATTTTACTATTTAATATTTTGTCAAATTCATATTTCTTATGCAAATAGTTTCAGAAATTGGCAATAAAAGTGCACAACTAGCCTAACTAACTTGTAACAGTCAAAGGTTGCATGCAAGAGACAAAAACAGGAAGCTGGAAAACAACAACTGTGGATCTATTCAAGAGGTTTTGTGAGGCTGCAGTATGCAAATTCTGACTCATACATAACATGTATTATAAGTCTGAAACAGCTTGAATCTGCAGGTGCCAACGTTAATGTTAATGGGAGGTGACAGCTCAGTTCTGAATCAGTCCGTTCGGACTCTGAGAACTCCAAACCGTCTCCTCTCAGGCTCAGGAAGTTCATGTAAATAAGAAGCAAACATCTCCGTCTTCTGTCCATGTTGCTCTCTGTGAAGACACATTCCTCGCTGTCCTGCCGCAGCCTTGTCATACCAAACAACATGTAAAAATGTGACCCATATGGTTTCCCTCCCAAGAGGGACTGATTGAGCTGTATGGAAGTCATAGCCCACCCACAGAATCTGAGTAAGGAGAACCATGTGTGGGGAGATGAATTAGGTAAACTGCACAACATTTTTATTAGATACAATTTCACATGCCTTGTGGATGGACTGCAAGGTGACACTTTGAAAATAAACTTATGGCCATGGAAAGAAAAGGATCCCGTGTTAACATGGGAACAAATAACACAATATTGTATTAATAAACTCATGAAACAATCACTCATAATACACAAGTTGCATAAAGGTTTGTCTCAATAGCATCTGATTTGATGAATATTATAAATTGTTACTTTTGATACTTGGTTAACAACTGAAGAACATTTCAAAAATATTTTTCTAAAGTCCTTAAGATTGAACTGAAATTGGAAAATATGTGTAAATATCTGCAAATCTTTGCAACACTTTTGTGTTGAGACAAGATCATTTACTTGTATTTACTATTAGTTTTGCCAGAATTGAGCCATTTAGTCATGTTTAATATTTGTTAATGTAAAAGTATAAACACGTTTATGTTCATATTACGTACTATGTACCAGTATTATAAAACCCCATGAAAGAGACACGAGACAACCAGATACTTTGATCTTTTGGTTCAGAAGCACAGACTCAATTTTCTGATTGGATGATTATTATTAATTACACTCAACTCACTGCAGCCTGTTTTGATCACCATCATCCAAAAGGAGAAGGGAACACAAAAATATTTTTGCACCTTTTTGCATCTTTTTTTGCGGTCACAAAGTTCTGATTAAGATATAGTAGTGTTGTTTTTAGGTGAAGTCAAACTCAAGCTTGTTCATATCCATCTCGAGATTTCTGACAAAGAAGACATGCAGCAGGATTGGAAAGAATCCATAAATTAAAACAGTAGATGGGATTGTTGAGTGTGAGACGTAATCATGCCAGGCAACAGGCCGCAGGAATGCAAATCACGCCTGGAGCCAGGAGTTAAGCTAGCAGGTGGCCTCTTCTATTCACCGAATGTCAACACTCCCCTTAGATGGAGCACGCATAACATCTGGGCAGGCCAGAGCCACTGCTTTTAATTAAGTCAAATACAGTTACTCAATGTTCTGCCATGCGAAAGAAAAAAAAATGTAGATGAAGAAGGGAGGCAAAAAATGCAACAGAACATATTCTGTGTTCAGAAAAGGTCAACACAGTTATGTAAATAAATGTTAATCCTTGACTTAATCTCTATACTTCCAGGTATTTTTATCGAACCACTGCAAATTCATGAAATTCAGTCTAAATCTATTTTGATCACGTTCTCCTCTGTGTTCCTAAATGTGAATTTTGGTTTTAAATAGAAGGCTAGTTGCTATATATAATTTTACAAACTGCAAATATGCAGAAGTATCCCACACGCAAAGTATAAATACCAACGGATGGATGATAATCAACGTCCTGGGAGGCCACAACATTGTTTTACTGCTTGCACTCAACCACTAGCATTACTGCCACTCAAGAGCATGTCAACAGTTTATATCATGCTTGTTAAACATTTATAAATTTGAGACGGGAGTCCGGCAACAGTATGATAAACAGCCACAGATCTCCAAACAGAAAAAGGAAACACAAATTATGTGAGTCTGAGTATAGAAAGAGAGAGAAACTACTTTTATTTTTAGATCTTTTCTTAAACATTCAGTACAAATAGTTAGAAATGGAGAAGAAAAAAAGCTGTTGAGTCAAAAAAAGGCCAAGTAAAATGTAGAGGTTTTCTGATATCTTTATTAAAATACACAAGACAATATTATTAAGTCACTGCTTCCAAAACGCAATAAGAATCATCAAGCGAAGACGTTTGTATTTATGAAAATGTCAACAGAGAAATAAGAATCAGTGTTTTGGAGTGGGAAAAACACAAACTTTGTTAGAATGATTTGTAAAGCTTTCATAACTGAACAACGTACATTTTCCTGCGGAATGAAAAACAAAAATCTCCATCTGAGATGAATGTGCATGTTAAAAAAAAAAAAATCTGAATTAAACAGGGTGAAAGATGATGACAGCTTGAGAATAGCTTCAGGCAGTTTGATTTCTAACTGAAAACAATTTTTTTCCCTCTCAGTGATCCAATTTGACTTCAGGTATTTTCAACAGCCTGTCAGATTTGTGCTAATTATTCTAACAGCATTGCACTGAGCTCAATAACATCTCAAACTTTGTGACATCATTCTGTATCATTTAGTAAGAAATATTCCAATATTGCATAGCTAATATAAAACGAGCAAAAACGTGTGTATTTTTCTCTACCAAAGACAACGTCTCACATATTTACAGCATACGATAAAACATAAAGCCTAAAGCGATCAGTATGACTCCAGTGAACCGTTTCCACCTAAAAGATATTAAATATATGCCAATGGACACAAACATTAAAAGATAATTCATGTAAATAAAAATCTATATTTTGAGCTAAAGATTTAAATATCACAATATTCAGTGCTATTAAAAAAAAAAAGAAAAATAAATTAAGCAAGAAAACTTTATACACATAACACTGTACATCATGTCACACCAGCAGCAGATGTGTTTTCCAGCATTTTCCATTTCGGACTACCATAAATATACTGCCTCACAGCTAATGGCACCCACAAGATCGGACTACCATGTTTCTATATTTTTTCAGGATAACATTTGAACTGTCGTCAAAGTAAAGCACTGAGATTGCGTTGAGCTTGGTCGGAGCGCAACACGGCTTTGGCACATTGTTGGGAAACATTAAATGAACCTGTAAATGAGAGATAAAGTATTTTTAATTACGTTTTCAATGAACTTTTATTAGCGTGAATGTTATTAAGTCTTTTTATGTCCTGTGGTCTATGAGTGCTTACCAGGGTTTGCACGATCGCATGATTTGTTGCATTCATGTGAGCATTGAGTGGAAACGAGCATTCACCATCACAGTAAAATGCAGCATATCCCTCTGGTGCAATAATCCAATCCTGGACAAAAAAAAAAGACTATAATTAAATCCCAAAATTTCTAATCCAGATGTTTGTTATTAAATTTCTATTATGTAGTTTCTTATAATATACATTAGTTTTATGTTCACTACTTTTTGCAAGATATTGAGATTTAGACTAATTAACAGAAACGTAATGTGGAAGATGAAGATAAAACTAAATAATGGTTCCCTATTGGCTGGCAGCATTTTGTCCAGATGTTGACTTTGGTTCATTCATATAGTTTCAACATTGCTGCTCTATGTTCAAACATTTATTTTAAGATTTTTTTGTCCTAATTTGCTATTTAATCAAACACCATTATTGTGGTAAACTGGGATTTTCAGCTTTGTGTCTCTGAAAAGCAAACGCTGGTTCTAAATAATACAACATGTCGGAATCGTGCAGCTTCACTTTTGAACATCAGCAGTAAACAGATGTGTTTTCCATCTTTGTATGTTTCAGTGGTCCTACCTGCCAGCCCAGATCCCTAAAACTGACGTAAAGCTCATGCTTCTTGCAGGCTTGCTTCTGTTCACTGGTGTTATAATCTGAAAATAAACAAATAATAACACAAAATTACAGAGTTAAAATAGTTACAATGAGAATGATCAAAACTGAATTTTATTTGTAAATGTGATGAGAATATTTACATCATACCTGTCGATAACAGGAATTTATTCATGGAAATTCTTTAACATTATAAAATATAAAAAATAATCACAACAAATATTTCAAAATTCTTGATTTTCTAGTGAGAACTGAACATCGCATTCACATGAGCGTGACATTTTCTAAACTCTTGACAAAACATCTGGATGGATTTAAGCATAAAAAATAATAAAGGATTCAAAATTAAAACTGCGTTCTCAGTTCACACACACCTCCAGGTTTCGGCGTCCTTGATGATTCCTGTTGATTATTAGATTTATTACGATTGTGGTTCTTTTTCTTCCCACCAGCAGCTCTGATGGAGCGAAGCAACACCCCACTGGCCTTAAAGAAAGCAACCATGAAGGGCTGTTTGGACTGCGGCCCGTTCCTCCCGATGATTCCAGCAGATTTTATGTTGATACTTCGTCCTTTACAAAAACAGACAGTAAATAAAACTTTTAAAACATTATTCAAGGAGAAGGGTTTATTTAGACCCGCTTCTGTGGGGAGTTTTAAGTCAAACCGTCAAACGTCTTTTATCGGCCTCTGCTTTCAGATATAAATTAAATATTTTATGTTCATGCTATTTAATGCTACTTGACTGAGTTAGAGGATGAATCTCTTGACATTCAGTTTGAGTTAAATATGTTCAAGTGAAAAAATAAATTTGTGGGAAGAAAATATGAGGCTCTCTTGCCATCCACGGTCTCCACACAGAGCTGAAGGCCAAAGTTCTGCTGTGGGTTCATCACCCAGTGGTTACTGGTGGCTGTTATGTCAAAAACCAGCCACCCTCCATCGGACGCCTGGACCTTTTTGGAGTCAAGTAAGAACGTCTCAGCATCTCTAAAAGTAAGAAAAAAACATTTCCGTAAGATAAGACAAAAAGTTAAAGCAGATACAAATGTAGGATCAACTTCTACCACATTTAAAAATCTTGAACGAGATAAAAGTAAAATATATTTCCTAACATGTCTTCAAAAAACTCATGTTATTACATTTTTTGGCTAAATATGTAAAAAAAAAAACTTCACAGCCAAGTTGTTGCAAAGTTTTTTTGGTAAGATGTGTGCCAAGATCTGCAGTAAACCTTGCAGGAGTTATGAATCATGCATGTCAGCTTTTGTGTATTTTTTTGTACAAACGTTCGACACAAGGCATCAATCAACCTCCTGCTCTACAATTTGCATTTGATTCCTTTCAAGCGGCAGATCGGACAAAGCAGCAGCTGTTTGGTTTTTGTGGTTACATGGAGGTTTTTCCCTGTGGCCTCCATACCCATGTGTTTATCATCTCAGCTCATGTGTTTATCATAGGTGAGGTAAGACTTGAGATTAATTCTTCGGAAGGACGTACTGCTGAACTTCCTCAAGAGATCAATTTGAAATGTTGTCTAATCATGTGAAAAAGGTCCAAGATTCGACTTTGCAGGTTTACACAGCAGATGATGAACTTTAAAAAGGCTTTAATGTTATGTGGCACATAAAAGAAACCTAAAAATCCTGATATGTTTTATCAGCTTTACATTAATGAAATACTGTGTAACGTGGGTTAAAATCAGAGTTAATGTGTGTTTATACAAGATCGAACAGATAAATCAAACATGTTGACTTAAAAAGCATTTTTTTCACTGATTTTCTGTATAATACCAATAAACTGTTTACACATACACACATATATAGAGAGAGAAAGAGTGAGAGAGTATTCAGTTAGATGGATAAAAGACAAAAAGAAGAAGGAGTGTGTATATCTAAGCAATGGGAACATATTGCTCCTGCTTGAGAACATTAATCTGGACTATTCTTGGTGAAAACATGTGTGAAAACATGAACTGAGCATTCTTCCCCTTTAAGATGGCAAAGTCCATAGACTTGGACCTTTTCAAAGCCCAGGAGAGTCGTATCTTCCCTTCAATCACCCACACACATTTTTGGCAAGCAAATGTGGGCCCACTTTTAAGTATACTCTTGTGTATTCAGCTATGTCGTGCCTTAAACTTCCGGAATATTGTTAAGACAAGCAGGTGGTCGGCACAACAGTGATCACAGAAACACCCGGGGGAGAGACATCCCCCCCCTTCCTAAAATGGGCCCTCATGGTTTTAGCTGTGACGCAGCACACTTGGCAGGCAACAGAAGAGTGATAACTGATGAACCTTCCAACTTGCTAATGGAGTTCTCTTTATCCAAGAACTATATTTGTAAAGCAGACGTGGTGCCGATGAAAGAGAACAGAGTTTCAGATAGAAGGATGTTGGAGGCTGGAAAGACAATGACTGATGTAGATTTTGTCTTTTTTGAAATGTGAGAAAAAAAAAAGATTTTTTTTGACTTTGCATACCATCATTAGAATAATTAGTTTAATTCTAACACGTGAGAAAATACACAAACTTTTAAATAAAGTATGTTACTATGTTCTTGATTATCTCCAATTAAATCAGTATTTTATTATAATTAAATTTATACCATTGAGAGCACTTACTTATTTGGATATTCCTTGATGACTTGATATATCGTAACCTTCAGGGTAATATTGGTGTAGCGGGCATGACTACGATCCTTATAGATCCTGAACTCTGCTGCAGTCACCGCCTCTCCATCTGGGATCTGAGTCAGGTCAAAACGGAACTCCTTGTAGTGTCTTCTTTGGTGAGAAAAATCTTTATCTTTCTCCACTAGGAAAGAAAATATTAGATGATGAACTCCTGTTTTACTGCCAACAAACCCCAACAGAAAACACCAGTTCAACTCCTGAACCAACATTAATGCACAGGCATTAAAAAAAAGAATAATTTATCACATCTTCTTTTACATTCAGCTTCCAATCCAAACATTTTGAGTACCAACAAAAGCACTTTCCAGTTCATTAAATCAGTCAACCGAATACAGGTAGCAGTTCCCAGACAGGCCCTCTACTGTGTGCCTTACTGCATTCTCTGGCCATGATGAATGGGCTGTCAGTTAAGAAAAACAGGCTGATTTCAATTAAAGACACTTTCTTCTGCTCCTGAAGAGAGAGAGAAAAGACCAGACAGGATTCTTCAGCGCCATGTGAACGTGTACTCTGACCTCATTTCTGACCTGCCACTCACCTCTAGTCAAATCCCTGCAGACTCCTTCAAGTGCTTAAACCTTTAATACAAAATATCTAAAGAAAGGAGCAACATATCGCTTTTTTTTTTTTTTTACTTACACGAGTACACGTTTATTTTTGTTGATAGAATAAATAATAAAGCATTATTTATTATAAACAGGCTGACTCAATGATCTGTTCCATAACCCTCATGGAAGCAGACAAAAATGCACCACACTGAGGTCAGCGGATGTTCTCAGTGATACCAAGCAGTTTGTTTCCCTGATATTTTATCAACAGAGAACGCCTGCTGTTACTTAGCACAAACAAGTCAGAGGTCAATCTTGACTTTTACCCACTGAGTGTGTTCTATTAAATTAACCACGGGCTGTAATCTGAAGCAGAAGCGCCACTGAGAGCCCAGAGCTTTTAACTTTCAAAAGATTCAATAACTTTACTCCCTGCTAGTTCTGAAATGAATGTATTCTCAATTAAATTCATCTTATTTTGCAGCACTATGTAAAGATTATCAAACAAAAGGTGCTTTAATGGGAAATCTTCCTTTATGACTTTTAACATTTTCAACCATTGACTTCTTATTGATACTACAAGCTCATGCAGTTACAGTAAACATATTAAACTGCAGGAAAGTGCTGTATGGACGTTTCTAAAAAAGCTGAGGTCAGAAGCTGTATTTGAGTGTACACTGTAATAAAGACAGAGCCCCATTGAGAACTTCACTGACAGTCCCCAGAATGAGAGCAGAGCTTTCAAGGCTAACAGTGTGCATGCCCTGGTGTGGTAGTAAGTGGAAACAGATGGCCACAAACCAAGGTGAGGGATTATCGTTTCAAGCAATGCAAACTTTTACAATTTTTACTCTGTTTTAGAAAAATAAAATCTACAAAACCACTAAACAAACATTATATTGAACTGATTACATATTCAACTGAGTTTAAAACAACATATGTTCAGATGTGCTTCATTATATTAGTTTTTAAATAAATATTAACCGATTTCTTTTTATATAAGAAGAAATACTAGAAATAAATCCTAAAAGGAAAAAGACGCTAGAGTTCACTAATAGTGACAGAAGCTCACACACAGGCATCCATCAATATCACTCACCCTTTTAACAACAGGAAATAATTTAGACCAATTTTCTCCAGGTCAGACAGTCATCTGATAAGCTGCTCTGAACTGCAGGGTGAAGGGTCGCAGCTACCGAACAAATACAATCATTATCCAGATCAACTGCTGTTTTAATGGAAAACGGCGCAAACTGACAAAAATGTAGATTTGATGGTGCAAAAGAAAACATTAAATGCGGCTAAAGTAACTCAACAAAATTAGTGTGAAAATGTGTTTTTACATTTAGATTAATAAAAATCGTGATTAAAGGGAGACTGAGAGCAGATTCTTTAAAGTTAAAATGATGATGTTTGAAACAGATTTTTAGTTTTCTTAATTGACCTGTTTTTAGTTCGGGGTGTTTATTCATAGTCTACATGAGCCAAATTATTTTGACAGCATGACTGAGTGATTTCAGCAACAGAGAGTGAGCCAAGAAATACACCGCGTTTTTTCATGCTGGGGTGCAGGAATAAATCCCGTCGTGGATTTTTACAAAGCAAAGAATAAATCAGGTGATTACCTGATTTCTATTAGGGGTTTAATGGTAAGTTGATTCAGTTAATGCACTAAATCTTCTTGTTTTTCGTTTTGTATTGATATTGAATTGGCCGGATCAGATGGACACTCACCTAAATTGACAAAACTCATCACCATGTCTGCATCATTGAGAAAATTGGTGTCTTGCGCCGTGGTGAGCGCTGGACTGTGCGCCAGCAGAGGCGCCGCTCGGTAAGGCTGTGCCACACGGGTGTAACCACCATGCTGGGGGTTGTAGTAACTTTTCCTGGAGTGCCCTTGAGCCTTGGCACTGAAACTCTTCCCGGCGCCCCGCTGCAACTCCTCCTCCTCCTCCTCCACGGTCATGGCGTTGTAAAGGTCGAGCATGAAGAGCGGCGCGGAGGACGCCTGCTTCCCGGGTGAGAAGGGCCTCGGACGGTGAGGCAAGCCCAGGATGGAGAGGATCTCTCTCTGGATCTCCCTGCGCTCGTGATTGCGCAATCTTCTGTAAATAAAACTGGAGTGCACATGGTTGTCACCTACACCGCAATGAGCGCAGGAGAGAAAACTCAAACAGCTCCACGTAAGTGCGAGAACAGCGCGGCTCAGAGGTGCAAGCGCTGTCATCCTGACCAAAAGCTCACTCTGAGATGTGCGCGTGAACTACATGGCAATTTATGGGGAAAAGTATTTCAAAGTTTGACCAAACGGAATCATAGAAGATCCAAAGACACCAAAGCTGCCACAGGGTTCACGATGGAAAATAATTAGTTTGTCTTCTTTTTCAAACCAGCTTGCAGAAAAATCGACGCTCCTCTCCAGTGTGCGAAGTTTCTCTGGCACTATTTACCCCTCCGAGGTCTAAGCCAGAGTTTCCGAGTATTTATGGAGCTGTGACCCCGTCCCTCACCTTACTTCTCTGTCATTAAAAAAAAGAAGAAGAAAAAAAATCAATCTTGTAGGCTACGTACGCCCAGGACGTGGAGGGATCATAAGTTTCCAAGTGGATGAAATGTGGTCAACTGTGTCAAAAATGAGAGAGAAACACTCAACTCATACCACCGCTCGTATTTTACTATTTTTTTTCTTTAAAATGTCTGTTGGGGCTATTTGCCCTTCAGGTCCATCCCACACTCAACTCGTGTTTTTGCATCCTCCTCTAGCGGTCGCAATAAAACTTCAGCCTGGTCCCGTGATGAATGTGGCGGCTCGGGAGTGTAAAAGGAGACACTTGAAATCCGAGAGCCAGTCTTAACGAGTGAAAGAATAATGACAGAGTCTTTTAATCACCTCAACTTATTGAAGTCTGCGTGTTTTTGGAGGAAGAGTCCAGCTGCATTGACAAAGAGATTGTCATCTGCAGCTTCAGCGTGGAACAAATAAAAAAATAAACACACAAATCGTAGAATAGACAGTGAAAAACAATGTCAGGTCGTGCATCCACTCTAAATCCTAAATGTGTCTTATTTACTTTAAAAGTCAATAACTTATTGTATAAATGTTGAAATAGGAATTCAAATCAGATAACATTCAAGAGGAAATGTGAATTCTCTTGAGCAATATGATGTTAGACTTATAAACTATTGTTTTTAGCCATTTAATGAAGATGTGTGGCTTAAAGAGGAAAAGCCTGACAGTTTCTTTCAATCCCCGACATGCTGAGATACAGCACCATCTAGTGGTCACTCAAAGTATCTACATTCCTAAAATACTCTGAGCATTTTGGCACGAGCAGCGCTCACCACATAAGCTTTATATTTTCTTTCAACATCTGTGACCTTTGACCTTTTCAGATAATGGACTGTGACCTCTCCAGCCACACTTTAAAAAAACACATAAATTATGATGTCATACTACACATGTAATATCCATAGGAAAGAAAGAGCAAAACAAAAGAATCATTGTTATATTTTAATTCTAGTTTTTTTAAAAAACATACAAAAGTCACAAACAACATTATAAAAAAAACTTTAGGATTTGTCAGTACTGAAATACACAGTTATGACTCTTTTATAAATAACAAAATACCTGCTACATAAATGGGCAAAAAGAGTCTTAAAATGCAGTGAATAACAAGAATAGTCATAGATATTAATTTTTTAAACATTTTACATCCTAAATATAACAAAAACATAACGTAAGGTGTGAGCGCAATGATAGCAGGTGAAATTACTCATTTATCTCACGTAAAACACAAAGTAGCTGCTTTACGGACAAACTGAATACCTGTTTTAAGCAAGAAAACAATCAAAGTCCAAGTTTTGTGTCAATGTCAAAGGCAAATTGTGGCAGTATTAGTCACTAAACATGTTACATATGCTGGTGATGTCACACAGCACCCTTTGACTTCTGCAAAAATGTCTTGAGCGACACACAGCGAAGCAACACCAGGGGGCAGTATAAGAAAGTGTACCAGCCACAAAAACATACAAGAGTTTCAAGGTTTTCAGACAGGAGGTGTTCAAAGGAGCCAATTGGTCACTCTTTCAACACCATGCAAACCTCCACAAATGTACAAAAACATATGAATAATAACACAAAACAACATCAGAAAACTATGACGCGGAATAAACGATGTTATAAAAATTGGTCAGAGGAGGTCCGTTTAGTTTCCGAGGCAGAGAGAATTTGTAAAGAAGAAATCTTCCTGAGAATGTCTGTTTGTTTGGCATCAGCTTTAGGTTGGTGCCAGTTGTGACACTGCATTGCGTCAATAGTTTGGACCTTTGCTGAAGTGGTTCCTTCTCATCATGTTAGCATAGCACAGGGATGGGTCACATACCCCAGGTTCGCCAGGGACACCAGGATTACCACTTTTACCCTCTACTCCATTTTGTCCTGGAAGCCCAGGTTTACCTGGAGGACCTGGCTTGCCGTACCCTTGAGGACCTGCAAAACCAGTGACAATAAACATACTAAGACGTGATTGGTTCAAAATAACAGTAAACAGCAGAAAAAAACACATTTTAGAAATTACTTTCATGTGTTGTCTTCAAACAAACGAAAGTCCAAATGATACAGATTAATTAGTCACATTATTTACCTGGAGGTCCAGGTGGCCCTTGGTCTCCAGCTGTGACTCGACCAGGGTTCCCCTTCTCGCCTCTAAAACCTGGTTCTCCTGCAAACACAAATTTCCTTGTAAGCAGAACAGTGCAAAATTATTTTATGTTATACGTCTGACTGGACGCTGCATTTACCTTTGAGCCCATTTATCCCTGGATGCCCAGGTCGACCCAGGAGGCCTGATTGACCCCTGGGACCAGTAAGTCCTGGAAGACCTCTAAGTCCCTGGGGCCCAGTTGGACCAGGAGGACCAGGAGATCCAGGCTGGCTTTGACATCTGGCATGGTTACTCTGCTGGTTGCTCAGTAACAAAAGAGGCAGCTCAGCTAAAAGTGTTGACAGAGAAAAGATTTCAGAGAATGCGAGTGTGCAGAAACACCTCATCAGTCAGTCTAAAGAACTTACTCTGAAGAATCTCTCTGCAGATTTGCCGAATGTGGTTGTCAGACATCCCACTCACCTGAAATAAAATGTGATGAATTAATATGCCTTTTCTATCATCACTTCACAACTTAACAATAAAAACTTTGTTCTTTGTACTAAATAAATCTCACGTACAGATCTTCCTTCAGGTCCAGGTGGCCCAGGAGGGCCGACGTCCCCTTGCAGCCCCTGGGGGCCAGGTGGGCCTGATCGACCCAGTTGTCCTGGCCGTCCCACTTGACCTTCGGGCCCTCTTTGCCCTGGATCCCCAGCTGTCCCTTTCTGGCAAGAATACCACCCTCATGTTAGAGATGAACAGATCTTTCTAGGCAGCATGGAGACCAGAAAACAATGTCTTCTTCAGTTTAACATACCTCTCCTTTTGATCCTGCTGGACCAGTTGACCCCTGGTAATCAAGTCAGAACGTATTATTAAATGAGTCAAAGTGCTCAAAGAAAAAATGCAACAAGGATCCTTTAAAATTACAAGATAGAGTCAAAATATACAATATTACGGCCACTAAGCTGTTGAATCCAGGGACATCATGTTTTACATTTCTGGCCCAAGTTTACACTGACGTTTAACAATCATAAGGTAGGATCAATGATGCAAGTTTAAAAATACAAATATGTAAAAAAGTTTAAGGTAAAATGTTCAAATGTTGCAAAGGAATTAAAAAAGCCAAAACACAAATAGAACATTGGACCAGACCACCATGTTTTAAGAAACCCACCTGAATCCCTGGTTGACCATGTTCTCCTTGTTGACCTTTCAATCCCTGATGAGATAGTTTATGTTGGTGTCAGTTTTGAAAAGAAAGTTGAATGCTTTGCAGCCCCTAAAAATCAGATCTATTGTCTCACAGTCTTCCATCTTACCATTTCTCCTCTATCTCCAGGATTGCCTCTTTCTCCCTAGAAAGAGAGAATAGATCAACTTGTTAAACATTTGTTTTGGCTAAAAAGAAGATAAATTAATTCATAGAAATTACAAATATAGGGTGAAAGGAAGAGACAGCGCTATGTGGCGATAAATGAGCTCTACCTTGGTTCCTTTATGGCCTGAGATACCAGGGTGTCCTGGCTGACCTGGTGTTCCTGGTTCCCCTGCTCTCCCCTTTAAATGTTTTAAATTAAACAATCCAGAAACAGACAGAAAAAATAACTTTTTAATGGTACCTAAGATGTGATAGCTCAAATGGAATTTTGTTTGAATGTTCATTGATTTACAATTTTTTTATTCCATCATTTTAAGTCAGATGACACTTTATTACCTAGTTCTGTAGTGAATATTTAAATCACAACTTACCGTAAGTCCCGGTGTTCCTCTTACCCCCGGACTTCCACGTTCACCTTTATTTCCCTTGATTAATAAGAAAAAAAGCTTGTTTCAGGACATTTAGTGCAACAATAACAACTTAATACTGACTAAACACATTTGGTATTTTCACATTATTGTAATGTTTGTTTTCGATGACCGTAACACTTTTAAGAGGGTTTGTATTTTGAAGCCTGACTTATTATGCTGTTGTTGAGTGATTTGTTTTGTTTTTTCTTTAGTTTAACAGGTTTCAGTAATTGCAGTCAGCATATCAACTATAAAATGAAAATATTCCCCGCCTGTCCATAAAAGACATTTACAATTTTGTGCTGTTTGCTTCTGCACTATAAAGGCAGCTCAGCTAATGAAGAATGACTGAGTAACAGAGCCTCCAAATGAGAAACGGCCAGACTGCTTACATTCCACTAAATTTCCCTGACAAAAGAAGCAAAGTCTGATCAGTGTTCAATGTAGCTCCACTGGTGTGGCCAAGAGAGTGTTTTACTCAATTATTTTCTTAGCAAAGCAGTGACCAAAAAAAGCTTGTAATGCAGCTAAAACAATTACTTTCCTTTGATTTGATTGATTTGTAGGTAAGGTTCTAATATATTAACATCAGACTTCATGTTTTAGATGTTAAATTGTTAAAGTTAGCATCGTTTATTTCAGGACTGCTATAATTTAGTAATGTTTCTTATTAAAAACATACCTTGAGTCCAGCTTGTCCTTTTAAACCAGGTTCACCAGGTAAACCCATTTCACCCTGCAATAATTAAATAAATTGTTTTAGTACCTCTTGAGTTTGAATTTGAACATTTTCTGTTCGCTAGTTGCAAATGGTCCAGTGATCTTACAGGTGGTCCAGATGATCCTTTGAACCCTCTCGGTCCAGGCTCACCACTTTCTCCCTTGAATGGGAATCTTGTCAGTCAAACATAATCACAATGACTCATGCTAAACAATTGTTAGGTTTATTTAGAACACAGACATTTTGAAAATGTTACCTTTTGTCCATCAAGGCCTGCATTTCCTGGCAAACCAGGCATTCCCTATGGAGCAGGAAGTTTTCACAAGTCAAAGTATTTAGGAAAGACAAAAGAAAGTAAAATACTGTGTTACTACTAGAGATGTAGAAATATACCGTGTATCCGTGTATTCCTAAGTCTTAAGTTTTCAGTATGATGCTACAAGCTAGGCACTTTTATTTGAGACCAGTTTCTCCTATTTTTGTCTTAAAATTGCTCAAGCTCCAGGTTGGGTGGTGCACATCAGTGTATACAGCCATTTTCAGATCTCTTCACAGCTGTTCCATTGAGTTCAAGTCTGGACTCTAGCTGGGAAACTGACAAACATTCCACTCCCTTTTCTCCTTCTTGGCTCATTGCCCTGTCAGGAGATGAACCTTCACACCAGTCTCAGGTCTACAGCACTCTGGAGCAGGTTATCATCAAGTATGTCTGTATATGTTACTGCATTCATCTTTCCCTTGACCCTTAAATGGTTTCCCAGTTCTTGTTGTCAACAAACATTCCAACGATATGATGCTGTCACCACCGTGCTTCACTGTAGTGATTGGTCAGGTGGTGAAGAGTGCCTGTTTTTTTCCTGACATGATGTTTGGAATTCAGGACAAAAATTTCAATCTTTGTTTCATCAGACCAGAAAATTGTGTTTGCTATGATCTGAGAGTCCTTCAGTTGCCTTTTAACAATCCCCAGGTAGACTGTCATATGCCTTTCTACTGAGGAGAGGCTTTCATATGGCCACTCTACCATACAAGCTTGATTGGTGGAGCACTGCAGAAATGGTTGTCTTTTTGGAAAAGTCTTCTCTCTTCTCAAAGCAACGCTGAAGCCCTTTCAGAAGAACCATCAGGTTCTTGGTCACCTCCCTGATGAAGGTCCTTCTACCACTCTGTCACTCAAATTGGACAGGCAGCCAGCTCTAGGAAAAGTCCTATTTATGGATGATAGAGACCACTATGCTCCTTGGGACAATGCAATTTTTTTTTTCTGTACCCTTCCCAGATCTGTGCCTCGTACAGTCCTGTCTCACGAGTCTACAGGCAATTCCTTTGACTTCATGGCTTGGTTTGTGCTCTGACATGTTGAACAAGTACTGTAGATTAAAAGCCTGGTCTACTTAGCATATGGACAGTTTAATGAAAGATTCCATAAAAAAGAAAACAGCACAATTATGGCTTCCCCACAAACTACTTTCAATTTTTTCATTTACTTGATGAAAATTCTAAAAAAGATGTATACCAAAGTGTTCTTATTAGCAGGTAGTTTCATGGCATATGCTCTAATGAAAGCATGTCAATGTAATGGGGTCAACAATAACAGGCTGCATCTTGTTTTATCTTGAGGAAGTACAACTCTATTTCTGTCCTCTTGGATACGCTAGTATCTGCGCTTCTGGTTGAGGGGAAATGGCTCACAGCCTTCTGGAGAAATTGACTCATCTTTTTGTAGACCCATCACAAACTTTTGACAACACTTGATCATGAACAGTGGGCTGGTTGCCCATGCTGAAACAATTTATTCCTAAAACAGATTTGCCAGAACACCACAGCATTCCCTCGATTAACCGCTTTCTGCTTGTTACATAACAGGGTTATCCTGGGATGAACTGCTGGGGAAATACCACTAATTTACCGACTGTCAGGAGCAGACTTTATAAAACTGACAGTTAACATGCTACAGCTTCAATACAATATCAAATTTTATATAGGAAGCTCTTTATAATCTATAAAATCCACAAAGGTTTGACTTTCTTACCATTTTGTTACAGGGAATATTATTTTATTTTATACAATAACAATATCCTGTTTGATCCATGAGTAATGTGTGTCATAATAACTCACAGGATGGCCTCCCCTTCCATCAGCCCCAGGAATACCCCTGGCTCCAGGATCCCCCTTTAGACAGTGGAAAAACATGAACACACTTCTTTTTACTTCCAATTTCAAGTCATGCAGCATTAACACCTACACCCCCTGGCCATGAATTGCATCAAACATAATACATGTCATGCAGGATATTATAAAAACCACATCTTTTATTTTATATTGTTTTTAAACGATGGAAAGCTTTTAGATTCAAACAAGGTTTCCATTGGGGACTGGAAAGGACAAGATGTGCCAGAAAACAACAGCATTTCTTTCAAGAATGTCTTGTTCTTTTGGGAGAGAGCTTATTCAACTTTGCACCCTTTATTATTTCCTTAATTCAAGGAAGATTTTTGTAACTTGCAACACTGACAAAACAAACAGACCTTTTGACCCTCTCTGCCTTGGATTCCATCCTTTCCAACCCTACCAGGTAAACCCTGAAACAACAGATTGGTCATTATTGTTATTACATAATAAGAAAGATGAAAATAATCAGAATTGTTGCAAACGTACTGGCTTTCCAGGATAACCAGGTGGCCCTGGAGGTCCCATACTTCCTTTTTCTCCCTAGAAAGATTGCACCATCAAGTTAGAGCTTCTTGGTTAAGATCTGGTTTGTGTTTTATTTGATCTATTTTATTGTTGTTTTGCAACCAGGATTATTTTTTGCTTACCAGATGACCAGGTTGTCCCGGTGACCCCATTATTCCTGGTAATCCCTCAGAACCCTTGAAAGTAAAACACATTAAGCAATCGTTAGATATGTTCTCTTGATATATTCTTCTAATAATGCACTAAGACTGTCTTGCAGATGAAAAAACGACCTCTTGAGAGGGACACACAAATTATATCATTGGAGCTCTATCAGTTTGATCTTGTGCTTAAATCTAATTGGTCACTGATATTATGTCAGTGTTTAACTAGAGATGCAAATTGTCAAAAAAAAACACCAATTTGAACTAATAACTTAGTGAGAATGTTTTTTACTGAGAAACATTGTAGTTAAAACATGTTTAAAAAAACTGCTCAAAGTTAGTTAAATTGAACGAACAATGAAGAATAACGTTCAGAATAAAAATTGTGATTTGAAACTAGATGTGAAATGACTTCATCAGCTGTTTTATGTTCTTTAATCTTTAACTTAGAATATATTAAACACACTAAAGACAAGACCCTGAGATACTTAAACTCCTCCACTTGAGGAAGGACCTCATCTTTGACGTGGAGAGGGCACTCCACCCTTTTCTGGCTCAAGACCATGGTTTCGGATTTGGAGGTACTGAACTTCAGTAGTGACCGAAAGAACGAGATCGCGGTTACAAGTGGCTGAAAAGAGTTTTCTCTGCAGGGTGTCTGGGCTCTACAGGGTGAGAAGCTTGGTGAGAAGCTCAGTGAGAAGGGTGAGACTCAGAGTAGAGCCGCTGCTCCTCCACATCAAGAGGAGTCAGTTGAGGTGGCTCGGGCATCTGATCAGGACACGTCTCCGACGTCTCCCTGGTGAGGTGTTATGGGCACATTCCACTGGGAGGAAGTGCAGGGGAAGACCCAAGATGGATGGATGGATGGATGGATGGATGGATGGATGGATGGATGGATGGATGGATGGATGGATGGATGGATGGATGGATGGATGGATGGATGGATGGATGGATGGATGGATGGATGGGTGGGTTGTTGGGTGGGTGGGTGGGTGGGTGGATGGATGGATGGATGGATGGAGGTGGAAGACACTGCTGTGCAGATAATTTACTTTAATGGCTCAGAGTCACAGACTATGAAAGCTTTAAGTGACAGTGTTTAAGGTTTCGGTGTTTGTCGTTTGTTCTTTCTTCAGAAATTATGAGTTTAGGTTTTGTCATTGTGTTTAATATAGTTTTTTTCTGTTCCTTCCTCTCCTTTTTTTGCCCCCTGCAATCCCTCTCCTTGTACAAATACTCCCTAGTTTCTCCAGTTTTACTCAGATCATCCTTACACCTGTTAGTTTCCTTGTGCTCTCATTTTGAGTTTTTGTATCTTTTATGTTTAGACTGAACTAATTCTAAGTTTGTTTCTTTTTACATAAAAAAGATAAATATATAACCTTCCTTGTTACAGTTACAGTTACCACTTCACTTTATGGGAACACAGCTATCCAGAATCAGAGGTACCACTGCGGTCTTACCAAGACAGAAAAGACATGATTGCTGAAGCCATTTGTTTTCCTACTTTCTTTATCATGTTCTGAAGGGATTTATTAGTGGTGGCACATCTGCATCTCAGATACACAGAACAGCTTGTTTCAGTAGTTAGAGGTGATGTGGAGCTTTCATAACAGGTGTGCTCACCATGAGTTTCACAGATTTCCATCCAAATAGATGTCATGACTGTAGTTACTGTTTAATGAACAACAGTGATAAGTATCAACTCATGATTGCCCCACAAATTGCACATTAAAAGGTGATAAATTAATGTGGTCACGAGTGCGTATCACAGACTGCAAGTACAAAAAGCTTTGAATTATGTGCTTAATGTGGTTTAATTTGGCAGGAACTTGATGTTTCCATCCTCAACAGTCTGTGCCAGGAAAATAAAACAGCATCTCTGGGTGGTCTTACAATGTGGGAGCAATTTGGAAAGGTACATGCAAATGTTTCTCCCTCAAAAAAAAAAGTTGACTCTGCAAGATTATCAATCACAGAGGAGATCTACTGGTTAAATAATGAGTTTTTTAACGAATCTTCAGATACTATTTTGTTCTGCATGGAGGGTCTTTTCAGAGGAACTTGACTGCGACATGGGAAAATACGTTTTCTGGTTTGAAATGCATTTTCTTGGTTAAAATTGACCATCTGTTTTTCGTTTTTTTTTCTTTGTTGTCTTGTAGAACTGTTTGTCACAAGCTGATAATTTGATTAAACAAGAGAAAATACTGTGGTTTCATTGTATGAGGATTTTACGAATCTAGATAAAAAAAGAAAAAGAAAGAAAGTGCTGCCATTAGCATTTCTGTGGGTTTAAACTGCCAACATGCTCATTTCAAGTTGATTTCATGTAGCTGAACATGCTAAACAACAACTTTTTGTGTCAGATATAATTAACTGTGCAAACTTGCCTCAAGTGATGTAGTCGAAAACAAAACTCTCAAAAATTTGGGAGATGTTTAACCTTCACTTCAACATGATTTCAATTTGTCTTGGTGAAAAGTACTTGCAGAATACTTGTGATAAAATGTTGTTTACATATAGAATTTTAAACACTTACTGTATGTTTTTTTTATCATAAAGCTTTGAAGCTTCATGTCTTGTTTATAACTGGAAATTGTAGTAAAAATCTGTCAGTTTTACTAGTGTAGTCACAAAATTTTATTTTCTGCTTCCATTTTTTTATTGGCTAATATTTTTATTTTATTAAATATAGAAGCGACAACAACAAAAGGACCACTCTTGTACTTCTTCACAAGACAACTAAGCAGTCAGGAAATGTATGAATGCATTTATGGCCGTCATGGTCTCCCAGTAAAGACGATTTCCGCCGGTGTAGAAGCTCTATTTTTTACTCTCTCAAGAGACTTGGCTTTATATTAAAAACATATGGTTTTTGTGTGATTGATGCATCCATGTTCAAATCTGAAGTTGATGTGTCTAACAGGAACTTCCTGACGATCTTACTTTGATCTCATAAAATCCTTGACAGTTAAATGTGTTTTTGTGCTTTCTGAGACTTCCTTTTTTTAACAGAAAACATCCACTTTCAGCTTTGGTTTGTCCTTCGCATACAGAACCTAGCTGTGATGTGAAGTCTAGATATTCCAATACAAAACTGAACAACGGGTCATAAAAATAAGCAGAAATAAAGTTTTGATAAATTAACGCCAGCACCTTTTCTCCTGGTTGCCCAGGCAATCCTGGTAATCCAGGCATACCTCTCTCGCCCTGAAAAACAGACTTGCATTGAACACATCGCTACCGATTGCAAAATTGCTCTTTCATGCTAAAACATCAGTTGTAAAAGTGTTTTTTGACTTTCCTACCGAAACACCAGGTCGTCCTTGCTCGCCTTTGTACCCATCAGGTCCACGTGCTCCCTAACACAAAGAACATAGACACAAAAACATCTATGTTAGATATTTTTGAATTTTGATCATGTCAGGAGCCGTGGGATTCAGCCACAGTCTCCTGCTCATTGTTTTGTGGGTTTTGGAGTTTGTGGATTTTTTGTTTTGTATTGTCATAGTCTGGTGTCTGTGTCTTCATGTTTAGGATTTGTGTGTCTCTTTCTGGTTTTAACAGTTCTGTGTTCCTTATTTGGTCATGCCATTTCCTGTGCATCACCTTAGTTCATTGTCTGCGCCCGTGTCTCGTCTGGGTCCGGCACTATTTAGGTTTGATTCTGTTGTCTGTTCAGTGCCGGACCGTTGTCTTATGTCCACTGTCAGTGTCTCTTGTCTTGGTCATGTCGCTTGTCTATTGTAGTTTGGAATCTTAGAATCACAGCCATTGATTCATAGCCACAGAAGTTTTGCCACAGTTATGCGCTTTGTATGGACTTTGGATTTTGTGTTGTCTCACCCCCCCACCTTGGTTTTTGGACTCTGGCCTGCCTCCTCATGTAAGGAGAGTGCTTTTTGTTTGATACCTTGAACTTTTGATTTTTGAACTTTGTACTTAGATTTTTGGACTATCCCCCTGTCTCCCACAGTGAGCTGTCTATTTGTGTTTGTTTTACCCCCACCTGTGTTTCCCAAATAAACACTTTTATTTTGAGACTGCGTTTGAGATCCACACCTTGTGATTCATGACAGATCATCAAAAAATGTTGCTGTACATCAGCTGAATATTGCTTTACCTTTAGTCCTGGTTGACCTGGCCACCCTGGACTTCCTCTAACACCAGGGAAACCCTTCAGATTAAACACACATTACACACCATTAGTCAATTCCCTTAACTGTGTCCAAAGTTGTGTCAGGATTCTTCTTTTTTAGCACATGTGAAGGAGCTTTTGACTGTGCAGTGCATCTCTGGATGATTTTACACAAAGAAAATCCCAACATTACTGCCAGTATGGCTCAGATAAGATTTTTTTGTATTTGATAGATTAAAAAGATCAATATGGCAAAATGTGAAAAGATTTCTTGTCAGTTTAAAAAAATCTGCTATAAATCAGTCAGTGACCAACATACTGTAACTGATTACGATTTGTCTGCTAATCCTTTCTGACAATAATAATCTGATGTTGAGCATCTTTAAAAAAATGGGCAGGATTTATAGATTACACTCTCAGATTTTAAACAGGGGGATGTACTGTGCAAAAGATTTTAGCCTCTGTACATATACTCCCAGTTTCCCTTCAGTCATTAGCTCAAACAGTTTTTCTTTCACTGCTTATGATCCTTATGATCACCTGGTGATTTATCAGCTTTTCTTCATTATTCTAGTTGATTTTATTTTACACACTTGCATTCATGTCTCTGGGATTGACTCTGTAATCCATATAAACTCACACATAAAAATTAAAATCAAGAGAACATTTATTTTTAATGTATAAAGTCAATCATAATCATAAAGTAAAAAAAAAACAACAATCTGAGTTTAAACACATACTACAATAGATTTGAAATTATGATGATCGTTTTGATCCACTGATTTAAAAATAGTTTTCATTGTTGTTATTGTGGAAACAACTACTTTAAATTATGTTCTGTATGTTTGTATATTGATTTATATAGTACTCACAGGCTTACCATCAGCACCAGCAGGTCCAGGCCGACCAGGCGTGCCATCACTTCCCTTTTCCCCCTAAAACAGCACAAAGAAGAGATTTAATCATTATAACAAAAATACGAATTTTGTCTTTTGTTTCATACATCTTTAAATCTGTTTAACAATCTACTGTAGCAAACTCGTTTCCCTCGTGTGGCTTTTATTTATCTATAATCTTTGCTGACTGAGCTTGTGGATTTAAAGATGCAGTGAGTGAGATGTGAAACATCTGCTAGCCAGAAATGCTGCCAGCATTTTGGATCCATTAGTTAATGTTGTAAATGAATTCTGGAGACCTTATAAACAGAGAAACAAACAGAAGAGTTAGAAATAAAGTTCTGTAGGTTTTAATTAAAAAGCTTTTCTTTTTCTGTGCCAAACCAATACCTCCCCGAGAAGCTTGTGTACTGGCTGCTTGTTGGTTGATTTGCTGTCATCAACAAGGACAAACATCTAGACTTCATTACCTCCTTGGTGATTTTCCATCTCAAATATTATTATTTATTTTCCACAGTAGTCTGGTTTGCTTTATGCTAATACTACAATACACTGTGATCTGACTGAATACAGTTTATTCACACACTCAAGCTGCAGTCTGTCTAAATGTGATAAGCATCCATTTATTTACAAGACTTTTCTCATTTTTAAAACTGCATCCATTTATTCCAAGAGATTAAATATAATACTATAAAAAACTAAAACAAATGAAGGAAAACTGCCGTTAAATATTTCATTGGTTTACAGTAATAGTTTCTAATAGCAGGTTATTTAGACATATTTTTAAATGACAACACATGTGAATATTATGATTATCAGCTGCATTTACACACATTTTAGTGATTTAGCCTTTCATCAAGTCTGGTTTCAAGAAACAGGAAGTTTGACTTCTGTATCTTCATAACTATTTCAGTGCTGATTTTATAATAAATTCACAGCTTAAGTTTTACTTTTCTATCCTATTTAATCGTGTAAGTCTCCCATAGTTAAAAATGTTTGACACAGAACAACAATGATTCACGTCACAGTGAGGCCAAACAGGGTTGTCTGCCATATGTATAGATCCTTGTGTATTGAAGGTGTGAGACAGTAATAGAACATTAAAAGAAGAAACTGTGGAATATGGAAAACGAACCTTTAGTCCTGGTGTTCCAGGAGGTCCAGCAGGACAAACACAAGGTCCTTCTGTTGGTTCAGGCTCATCAGAACACTGAAACAGACATAACCTCACAATAAGGTCACAGAGTATCTATAGTTTAGTGTCTTTCTTGCATATTTATTTCAGCTGATTCAAACGGAGAATGTTTCATACAAAAACATTTGAAACTCATTCAAAAGAGAACTGATAGCTGAATTTATAAAAGGCAAATAAATCGTCAATAAACACAGAAAAAAAAAGGAAGCAATTTTTTTTTAAAGAACTTCTCATCTTTTCTCTTTTGATATTTCTGTTCATGAGCTTCATAAAAAGAAACATCATTTGGCAGTGGTTGTGTTGTTTTAGCACTTTCTGAGCCAATAAAATCCAAGCCAACGTTTACAAAACAGAGTTGGAGTGAAAAGGCAATAAAAATCTATATGCTGAGTGAAACGTGTTTGATACTGAGCCAGGAGTCTTCCTCCTGCAAACTGTCTCATGCATAACAGATGTGAGGTCAACATGTTGACTTTACATCCTAATCAGAATGTTGTACTTACAACTCCAGGTACTTCACATGCAGTCTCTCTTTTGTTCTGCTCAGGGTTACAGTAAATCCGAAGTTTCTGAATTTCAAACTGAAGAAAATATTAAAAGTTAGAAGGAAAAAAAAAACTTCTGCTGTTAGAAACTCTAAAACAAACAGGCAGAACAAACTGATTTTCACATGGAAGGGATTGTGCAACTTTAGGTCCAGTTTTATTCGTGCTTTGCCACTAATGATTTAAAATTACCATTGTATAACTACTATAGAAAAAAAGTTTTGTGCCCCAACAGGGCATTGGGAAGCTGCATGTTGCCAGACCTCCCTCAGCGTTTAGAAGCAGCAACATTACACTCTCCTTCCATGATTTGGTTCTTTTGTTGATGTTGGTGGTGAAAGGACTCCAGATCATGCCCTGGGCTGTTGTAAATTCCCCCATGTTAGCAGAAGAAATACATTAAAAAATAAAATTACATTGATTTGTCAATGGTACAGATAGCAAAGCTACATGTATGTGGATCTGAAAGCTGTGTTAATCTGTATGTTGCTTGTGTATGTAACAAAATCTGTTTCCAGTTATTCCCACATTAGTACACTTAATTTGCAAAATGACTCAAAACACTTTAATCCAGTAAATCAGTGCACACAATCATTTTAATCAGCAAGCTGGGGTTCATTTAAAAAATATTTAGCTGTAATGATGTGTCAACAAACTAACTAGATCTTAAAAACTACAAAAAACCGAAAGAGAACATGTTCAGGAATTTATTTTCACAAGATTGTCTCAAGATAATGTGATATTTATCTCATTATCTTAAAACATTCAAGTTCGCTTTTTTGAGATGAGACATTATATTTATTTATTTGTAAACAAGTTTTTTTTCTTGAAATCCCAAGAAAACCGTAACATTATAAATAACAGATTTTCTCAGCTTCTATTTAAAACATCTATTTTTCCACACAATTATCAGTGTGACAAAATATTCTTCTGTTTGCTTCTGTTTTTACAAGATGGACTCAATAATTAATTCCGAACTTCCTCACCTTATTCCAGTTAAAACATGCAGCTGCTCACTTATTCTGATTCTTATACTTACTGGTACTGTTGTTTCCTTATTGACGTATTTCCCCACTTGAGTTTTTCCATTGATGAAAATGCCAACAGAGGGCTCCAGTGGTAAAGTTTCTATTTCCAAGTCATCGACATAAAGAGTCACATCCTCTTCTGTAACCAGGAGCCGTAGCTGGTGCCATTTTTCATCAAACAGCTAATTTATCAGAGGAAAAATAGTCAAAATATGCAATTATCACATTGACACATCCTATTAGTCTGATGGAGATATATATAAAACACAGCATATGACAATGTAGATTTCTAACTGTAAACTGTTTTTTTTTTTTGGTTTAAAATAACAAATCTACTCTTTCCTCTGAACTGGAAACTTCTGTTTAGTCAGATAAACACCAAGAGACTTCCTATTGTCTTAATGTTTGAAGTCACAGAGATGGGAAGGGGGGTCGGAGTGGAACAGAGAACATAGCAGCAGAGCCTGGTAGAACAGAGAAGATGGCTATAGCTGATCATTAAAGATGTTAAAGAGGATTTTGTAGCAAATTTAGATGTCAAATTTACTTCAAAATCATTTTTATCAACTTGTAACAGTCTTGTACTTCTGGTTTCCAAAAGAAAAAGTTATAATATTCATAAATCATAGACCTGGTGAGGCTTGAAATAAAGTAGCGAATAGATAACAAACCTGTCTTGTTATAAAAAGCATGCGCACTATTCGAAAAACGACAAACAATCAGTGAGCTTCTCATTCAGGGCAAAATCCTCTTTAACACGTTTAATACAGTGGCTACTGTAATTGTCTTTTTTAGTCTTTGTCCCACTGGATATTGATTTATTACTTTTTTTAAAGTGTCACATCTAAGTTGACCCCAAAATCCTGACTTAAAGAAAGAAGTGAAGTTTGAGGACCCCAAAAAGAAAGACTGAAGCAAACTTTTTGGTAACATCATGTACTTCTGCACTAATTTATTGTAGCCTTGCTTCTAACAACTGGGATTTTTAAAATAAACTCCTGACCACAAGAAACTCATAATGTAATCATGAGTTTATAAAGACTGGAGAATGTTTGCCATATTAAGAACCTACAGTATTTTTCGGTAAATTGGCTTTGATTACAAATCATTAGACATGCATTTGAGTGACTTTCATTTTATTCCAGTGTTGGGATGCGTTTATAAGGATTTCATACAATATGATATGCATATATATTTTTTAATTTCTTTCTTTTTTTTACATATAATCCTTATTGGTAATTTGCGCCTCAAAGTTTAAATGCAAACAATATACAGATGATGTGGAATTCCTCATGGAGCCAGAGAGGCCTGAGAGACATTAGGACTACCATCTAATGGACAACAGCTGCCTTGTTGATGGGAACAATGCAAAAAAGAAGCTATTGTTTTTGTGGTGCTGATGCATGCACCTGCAGAAATCAGGTCTCCCAAGTCATGCACGTCCAGATTCATAAAGCCTATGACTAAGCCTGAATATTATTTGAGTTTCATATATTTCAGAGCAAAAACAGGAAATTCTTGTGCTTTTCTGTCCACTGCAACAGTTAAATCTTATAATTTCCCCATGTGGGTTGATCTTGTATTGAAAATTGTGCCACACAACAATACAGTTAAATTAGGAGTTCTAAATCCCCTCACTTGATTATACTGTGGCCATGATTTGCAGATCTTGTGGCAACACAGAGTATTTCTGAAGCCACACATTACTAGCAGGCATGCAAGATTTTTCCATCAACGATGAAAAAGGGCGGCTTAATGAATTCATTGGATTTGTGCTGAATCAGATTCCTTGAGAATCAATTTTAAGATTTATGGCACCTTGAATGTTTCATCCACCTCATACAGATGATTTAAATGGTCTAATGCAGCTTTAGGTTTAACAAAACAACACCATACTTGTAAATATCATATATTTTGAAACACTGCAATCATGATCAACAGCGGTTTATATATTGAACAAGAGGACATTTTGAACATAGAAACAGTGGAAACTGACCTTTGCTGTCTGTTGTGAAAATGTGGCAATTTGTGTTTCACTTGGTGTCTGGCTGGTTGTGGTGAATGCAACAGTGCCATCCAAACCATTTAGAGTCACCGCCATCTGAGGTTTCCCATCACGGGTCTGTATCCTCCACAGGTCCCACTCCTCCATAATTACTGATCCTTTATATCTCAGGGTGGCCACAAAAACATAGGATGGAGGCAGACCATCAGGGAAAAGACTCCTGATTAACCCAAAAAAGAAAAGTGGTTAAGTAAAGTTAATCTGAGCCAAATATAGAACCCTGAGGGATACCATATACAGTAACTAATTAGTTGGATCCAATATGATTTGGTTAATATTGTCACTGACAGTTACCTTGTAGCCTCACTTAAGTCAACATAGGATGTCACTTCATATGCTTTGGTGCCAGAGAATGTTCCTTTTGTCTTCTTGGCTTTTTTAGCCAAATTTAAACTTAGAAGAATGTCAAAGCCTTTCTCATCCCGAGAATCAATTGGAATCCTGACTGGACATACAGTCTCTGCAACAAACATACATGATAAGACAGTCAGTGATGAAGAGAAAAATGGAAAGTAGCATGTCAGAATTAGCTTACCTTCACATAGTTTTTGTTTTATGACCTGTAAAATCCTAGAAATAGCTTTGTAGTCCTTAACATAAAAAACATAAGTTGAAGATGGTTTGTTTGCAATGTCCTCCAACTCCCAGTCTTCTGTCTGTGGCCCAACACCTATTGCAAACAGGATAACTCCTTTTTTCCTTGCTGCCTCAGCAGCTTTCAGGACCTTATCTTGAGACTTCCCATCTGTGAGGACAACAGCTATTTTAGAAACGCCCAATGGTCCTCTTTCAGAAAGACCAAACAGTCTGTTGGTGGCAAACTCAATAGCTTCTCCTGTCCTCGTGTTTCCTCCCATGTAATTAATAGACTCCATTGCTTTAATAAGGTCTTCCTTTGTGGAGTACGTCCCCAGAGGTATTTCTAAAACAGGGCTATCACTATATTGGACCACTCCAACTTGAGTGAACCTCTGTCCAATGTTGAAGCTGGTTGTTATGTTCACAAGCCATCTCTTCACTAATTCAAAGTTGAAATCTTCTACGCTCCATGAGCCGTCAAGTATAAAGACCAAATCGCATGGTGCAGTCCTACAACCTGATAAGACATAGAAAGTTATATAAAACATTATTTTGTTAAGTAATGCAGTTTCATTTCAAACAAATCTGCTGGAACTAAAATATATTTAAGTGCCACATAAATGGATTTAACTGTTCTTTACAGTACAAGCATTATAAAAAATGACTTACTTCTTAAGTCTTCATTTTGAGCTGTGCTAATCAGAAGGAGAGGCATGAAGCAAAGCCATCTTAAGACACAAAGTACAGGGGTGAATTTGTGACCCATTATGCAGCAGTACTGGTTTTCAACTGTAAACCTACAGAAAAAGAACAAATGTTTTGACAAATTTAAAAGTCAAATATCTGATTAGTTTGACTGGTAAATGTCATCAACAGGATTGTAGGATTGGGTGGATGGTTCAACAATATCTAAGTTAGACAGAGGTTCTGGTTTTTATCCTCATATGGTCTTCCGGAAGGATTTTCCCCTCAAACCTTATCTACCACATCCTCACATTGAACCTTCATTAAATACAGAGCTCAATGAATCTCTGATTATGGCTTTCAAACCATAAAATTTACTGTTTCCTGCAGGAATTCTCAGCTGTTTCCCCATATTAACTCCCACCCTTGGCTCAAATACAACAAGCCTACTCAGAAAAACCACTCCTACACCTTTTCTCCTTCTGGGATCAAACTAATAGTAATACGTTCCTAACCCTCCAAACATGAAGTAATTTGAACCAGCGGCTGTGCTGCCAAAGGACTTAAGTAGTTATGTCATCAGGTGTGTTATACTTGCATTGGATTCATTTTACTTGCTTGTCCAGATGTTTTAAAATGTTTGCACAACTGAACAATTTGGGAAAATGTCATATAAAATGGCTTGTTTATGTGATTAGTCACCTTACATTTGCTGCCATATGTTAATGTCAACCTAATTGAATTAGTCATAAATAATTTGAGAGTGCAGATCTGATTCTCTACACTCTACACCTGCTCATCAGCATCCTGGGTATTAAAATTTAACTGATTTTGGTGAAGCAGTGTCAAGGTGAGCATAAAGAAAACAATGCATAGTCTTTAGAAAAATCATGTTAAACATACAAAGTTAAATTTGTAAAATTTACAAAAGGACATCACATCTGGCTCTTGTGCTGATTACATGTATCATTACTTGGAAGTGTTTTGTATCGGTAAGTTGTACTTGAGCAGAAAGCAATTATCTAAGGAAAAGTTGTTTGGCTGGCTGCGTCTCTTATAATAGTTTCCAACACAGCTGTTGAAACTGAAACTGCTGACATCCTTGAAAGGAAGCTGTTTTAAATAAAGAGCAGATATGGTGCACAATACAAAACACTTGTGGAGAGATTCTGATAACGAAGAGGTGACTGTACTCGTGTAGGTCATCAAAACAATAGCAGGACACAACCTTTGGCCTCCCAAATGTTTTTTTTTTTTTTTTTTTTTTCCAGAGCAGCCGAACAGGGGTCGGAACCTTCGACATGACTGAATTTTTCCATCATGTAAACTCAGTAGTAACACAGTGAAAGGGGGTGTTAAGTTGCTGTAGTTGTGCAAGTCGTTTTCCTCAGAATTTTTCCCCACCAGAGACCTGGAGGAGGTTACTGGAAAACCCCCTCACTGGCAACATTCAGCTGTTGGGATGACTTTCCCCTTGACTGACTTCCCCCAAACCGAGCATTTCAGCACCTCGAGCCACATGGATTTCATTTACACCATCAGACAGTGAAATTCCGGCTGCGCACAGTGACCAAACACATGTAGTAGTGCTGAAGGGAATCATCAGTCATCCTAGAATAAAAATGCAACTTTGCAGGTGCAGAGCTTCCAAGGTTAGAGCTGCATATTTATTTAAAATGTGCATTTGTTTTGCAGGTTCTGGTTTTGATCTTTGCTCAGTTTTTGCTTTTGGCAACTGAATCACATGATTAACGTGCTGGTACTGTATGTTTAAACAAACCTAACTAAAATAAATGGAAGCTGCTCTGAACACAAATTTCCCAAGAAATTATTTTTGTGCTGCAATGTTTTTACAGCCAAGTCAAACTCAGATGAGAGTTATTTTTAGTATTTTTTTCACCTGTTTCGTTCAGGAAGCTGCAGAACAAATGATTTTTCACCAGTCTATTAAATATCACTTAATTTGTTTTCAGATGGGCAACCCTGAGTCATTGTATGGGTTTAATCACATATCTCTTGAAATGTGATTAAAAATAAATAATAACAGATATATATTTTTTAAAATTAACAATCTCCACATTAAAAAATATGCAAATGTTTTTGCTTTTGTGTTTGTGTTTTTTTTCCTGGAGTTAATCTAAGGCTGCTGGAGGCTTTAAATGCTGAACTGTTGAAGTTGTAGATTGCTGCTGTAAACTTGGCAACAGGAAGTATTTCCATTCCAGAAACAACAACTGCTGTTCAGCATGTGCAGCCCAAAACTAAGTGGGATTTATAGATGCCAAATCTGTTCAACAAATCCAAAAAGTTAAATAGTTCCTCGTGAAACATCCACCCATGAGATCTTGGATTTTTAGAGCTCCCATTCATTGAACATGTTCACCATCAGATGAGCTTGTATATTGTTTTCTATCAATTCAATGTAAATTAATGCACATGCATGAGCAATGAGCTTAAAAACAAACATATTTATACAAGTTAGGCTATGCTGTAGTGCAAACTTATAATTTAACAAGCAAGGAATAAAATTTCATTTTCCGAATTTGAAATACCCACAAAGATTAATGTGATTTATTTTATTTTATTATGATGGTAAGTTTAAAAAAATGGACAATGAGTTCATATTTAATTACCTGAATGTTGCAGTTTGCACAAGTTAGCCATAACAAAGCAGTTAAGCATCTGTTTCTACACTCACACTCAAAAAGTCATTAATAAAGGCCAAATTCTTGCGACATACTTTTGCAATGTCAGAACATAAACATGCACAATATAAATTATGTGCATCAATATGTGTGATAAGCATTATATTACTCATTTCAGTAATATCATAAACTACAAAATTTGCCAAAAGTTACCGGTAAGTGTCCAAGCCTATGTGTAAAATCCCAATAATCCTCTCATTAGGAGCCGGTGGATCAATACTGCTCACAGCGCTGGGTTTCCAGAAACTGGACTCAGGGAGAAGTACACATGTTTCTCAGCTGAATGAGAGCCTGCCTTTTCTAGACGCTCTCTCTGTCTCTGTCTTCTGTTCCTGTCTGTCTTCTTCTCCACACCCCCCACCCCCTCTTCACTCTGGACTTTTACTGGCCCGTGGCCACTCTCAATTACCATGGGTGGAAAGAGAAGCAGATAAGGAGAGCATGAAAAACAACCAAGCATCAAGTCCATCACTATTAATTCTGTAAATAAATAAAAATAATAGGAATGAGCATCAAAGTGTTGAAGGTTTAAACTGTAATAGAGATGATTGATGTGCGACAAGAGGATATTTTCTTGACACACTGGATCCGTAGGCACCGTTTATGCTGTTTAACAGGACATTCAGCAAGATTTTAAGTGTTCAGAAATACAGTAGTCATTTAAATTACACTTCATCAATCAAATACAGCAGATTATGTTCTCAAAGTCAGTGAACAAGGTGTGAAGAGCTACTTCGGAATTGTTTCTGCAAGGACAGCTGGGAATCATTAGAAATGCAGAGCTGCAGCTGCTATCAGTGGACCGTGGAGGCAGATTTCAGTTTAATCCACTCTAACAAGTTTTATCATGTTTGGACCTGCAGGCAGCCTGTTCTGCATCACAGCTTCATTATGTGCAGACTGTTCTGAAAGCTCCAAGAAACTGGATAGTTTGCTCAATGTTGTGCAACTAATCTTTACAGTGGAGGATAAAGTAGTTTGGAATAACAGGTAGAAAATTCAGAATCAGAGTAGAATTTATGATAAATGCATCTGATAATAAACAGAATATTTTATTCTGAGAACTTGATGATGACCTCGTTGACCCTGAGCCTCAGCACACTCTGCTGGATCACAGAGGAAAATACTGACTTTGGTTTTCTGATCCGGGAGTGGCTGGATTGTTGAAGAGACTAGACTTTCCAATTGTGAGTAATTTTCTGTCTCTGCAGACAAAAGGTGCTCATGATGGAAGAGCAGGGTAAGATAATCCGTATGCTTACTTCTGCCAAGACGTCACTCTGAGTATGTAGTCACACATGGAAATGTAACAGATCTGGTGCAATTAAAGTCATTTGCTACCTTTATATTCAAGTTAAAATGTTGTAATTGGTTGACATTTTAAAATGTTTTAGTGAAAACTAATAAAAGTGTGGTTTACATAAATGTTGCATTTTAAAGTAATTAACGTGAGACCTTAATTTTGTACAAAACCCCTAAAGAGTTGGCAGATTATCCTAGGTGCATTTGTGGCTTTAAAGCATGTTCTTTTTCTTAGGTGCTTCAGAGTACAACTCTGATTGGAAAATTGGTAAGAACTGCAGCAAAACCGCTCAGGTTGGAAACCACAAACCACTATTCCATGTAATGTAGGTCTGGTTTTTCTGCCTGGATAGCTCTGAACTATCAGCACATAAATGCCTGAGTAGATTTACCTTTTTAAACTATGATGAATAAGACTTGTTACAGCGCTAACTGCAAAGCCTTTGAAACATTTTTTGGGACATCTTCAGATGTTTTGCCAACGTTATGAAGTGTTTTATGCTTTTTTAGGGAGGCCTGTGTTGTTATAAAGTTATTGTCACAAAGGGATGCTTTAAGTCGAACTCAACACTTAAATAATAATTGTTAAAATAATGTGCACATGACTCCCTGGACTAAAGATTTCCCAACAGAACTCTATTTTACTGTTAATAGCATCGACAAACAGTACGACACACTTTCTTATTCAATTGAATGAGAAAGTAGTGGTAGTATATGTCATAATTAGACACAGTTGAAGCCAAAACAAAACAAGTGTCTTCCAGTTGCTGATGTCAGTAAATTTTAAAGAGGCCATTTCACACAATTTTCAGGACTTTGTGGTTATTTCTGAAGTTTTAACCTGTAATATGAAACATTTTATATCTAAAAAACATTAGAAAACACTGATTAACAGACCTTTCAATCTATCTGCGTGAAGATTCGTCAGGCTTCGGGCTGCAACTCATTAATATTCATTATGCTAATTTGCTGGACTCAGATTGGCCAATAAACTAGCCTATGAGAGTAGGGCTTCCTGTTTCCTGCCCCGCTGTGCATGGCAACAGCGCACATTATCTCTTCCTGTTTGATACGTGTTTATGCTAACAGCTTTTAGCCAGCAGCATGCTAGGCCTGGTTTCAACTGCGGGAGTTGCCGAATACTAACGAACAAAGGAGTTGTGACGAAACAAATACAGGCTTTTCAAACTTGGGAGAACTCAGGTTTTATCTCCACCTGCGTAGTTTGAGAGATAAAATCTGAAAGGGAAGTTATTGTGTCATTTTCATACCCGGTATGAAGGTAAGAACACCTGTGGAGCTAAAATATTAATCAGAAACCTACAAAAAAAAAGTTTTTAATGGAAGGGCCTCTTTAGGTCACATCCTTGAAAAAAAGTATGGTGGAACGATTAGCTTCATGTCTTCAGTGCACAGATGGAGGCTTATCATCATCTATCTTTTGTAAATGGTATGAATTTGCACACATTAATATGAAGCGCTGTACTGTTGGGATGTCATGCTGAGAAACTTTAGCTCTTTCTGTCAGAAACCCTGACAACTGCCTCCAGACTTTACATCTTCATTTAGACATCAAGTTTGGCTTCCAGCAGCTATGTGGTCATTTTGAACTGCAGCTTTTTTTTAAATGTTCCCTCACAGCCTCGTAAGTTATTGAATAAAGACGTCCCAACAGATTCTTAATTCACCTTTCATTCTCATCAGTGGACAAGTTTTTTTGTACTGTTCAGCACTTTAATCTGTGTCATCTGTAAAAAAAAAAGAAAGAACGTAAATAAGTAGCGCTGTTAGAAAATGAGTGATTTAACATTGACAACAAAAGACAGGAATTCATCAGATGATTAAAAACAAACGTGCATTTTTTTTGCACAAGTGAATTTTACATTCCCAAATGGACGCAGCAAAAGTTTGACATCGACCAGATCCATGTGAATGTAGCACAAGTTGAGTCAGTATAAATCAAATCCAGACTCGTACCTACAGTAACAGCCTCAAAACTCTTCCCAGTTCCATTTTAACAAAACATAATAACACAAGTGGCTTATTATTTCTACCTTCTAACAGTTACAACATGTGACACATACTCAGAAACAATTTGAGTAGATAATTGGATAGAAGGCAGCAGAAATCTTCAAATAAGTTTGGATTTAGTGCCATCGCTTTGAGGCTCACAGACATTTAGCCGTGTTTATCATGATCACTTTTCTGGTTTGCCACAAAGATAAATAGTTAAAAAGCCCAAAGCAAGTTGTTGAGCTCAGCAAATGAATTCAGAAGGATCATTACTAAAAGTTTCCATGAGAGAAGTGACCCCTTTGATAGAATAAAATGGAGCGACATAGTATATCTGAAGGGATGGAGGCTGCTGATCAACACTTGACCTGTTTCTTCAGAAATACAGGAACTAACAGGCGTTTCTCTGTCAGATTTGAGCTGTGAAAGAACAATCTAAACATAACAACGTTTTCTGACAGCTGCAGGGTTGCTAGAAATTTCCACAACAGACATTGATGTAAAAGCAGGGAAATGCCCCAATTAGCAAAAGTTTTACCTAAAAGAAATTCTTAAATCTGACGCTGAGGCAACATCCCAACAACAACACAACCACCATGTGGGAAATGTCTTTAAATTTCCAAATCCACTTCCAGAAAAAGAGTCAACACATTGCGGTCAATTATTTTACTCGTACCAGCTGTGATAAATACTATATAACTGGGAACTTAACAACTGTGCAAAATCCCAATTCTCCATCCATTTTTATACCAGTTTGTTTGTGTTCTGGGTTGAATCCCAGTATTCAAGATTATCTATTTGTTTTTGTCACGTAGAAATAATGTTGTTACTGTTAAAAATATTATAGAAGTTTTGGGACAATACATTTTCTTTCAAACTCTTCTGAAGATGCTTTACGTCTCTGAAAATTGTCAGGACTATTAAAAATGACAGAACAGGAGGTTTGAGAAGATTTCTATTATTATTTGAATAACAGCGCTTCACAACACATGAGATTTAAACATCAGTTGATCAATCAAAGGTTATGTGGTTGAAAGAAAAGCAAAACCAATTTTTTTTTTCTTGGCTGAAAAAGTTTTTTGGGGTTTATTTTCTTTTTATTTTTTTTAAAGAGGCCCTTCCATTAAAAAATGATTTTCTGAGGTTTCTGTTGAATATTTTAGCTCCACAGGTGTTCTCACCGTCATAGTGGGTGTGAAAACAGGTCAACAACTTCTCTTTCAGTTTTAATCTCTCAAACTACACAGGTGGCGATAAAACCCGAGTTCTCCCGAGTCCGAACAGCCTGTATCTGTTTCATCACAACTCCTTTGTTCGTTAGTATTCATCAGCTCCCGCAGTTGAAACCACACCTAGCATGCTGCTGGCTAAAAGCTGTAGCATAATGTAGCAAACAGAAAGACACGACGTCTGACTTTGCCAAGCGCAGTGGGGCAGGAAACAGTATACCTTGCTCTCATAGGCTAGTTTGTTAGCCAATCTGAGTCCAGCAAATTCGAATAATGAATATGAACAAACTGCAGAGGCCTGAAAAAGCAGCCTGACGGAAGGAGCCGGAACCACCCGAATTTTAACACAGACAGATTGAAAGATCTGTTAATAAGTGTTTCCTGACATTTTTTAGATATAAAATGTTTCATATTACTGGTTAATACTTAAGAAATAACCACAAACTCCTGAAATTTGTATGAAATTGCCTCTTTAAAAGGGGGTTGATTTTGGAAATGGCTTGCGTTCGTTTGCTGGTGATGACAGGATTAGACAGACTATTATTCCTTCACTTACCTGTCAGACATTTTAGAAAACCAAACTCCTTCATGTATGTAACCACTTTCTGTTAGATTTGTGTAATAAACCTTCAGGTCCATCAGATTTTAGCTGGTACCCACATCTCCTGGATGTTGTTGCTAAAATGATACATTAGGACTTTATTACAATTTTAAAAAATCATTTTTATTATAAAGAGTTAGTGATAAGTTTCTTCTTTAGTTTTTACTTTTATTTTTTATATTTACATGAAATCTGAAGTTTGTTTAAACAATTACAATCTTTACTCCAAAAGGCTGAGAATTGATGTTACTGTCCACAAAGCTTCTGGTCTGTCTAGGGACGGTTCCTCAGTCTCCTTGGTGGTGGTTGTCGTGTCCCACCTGTGGAGTTCAGCTCAGCACACCCAGAGGTGACACAGACCCCCGGAGGGCCCCTGAGACCTGGGTGACCCCTGAGTCCTGGTCGGCCCACGTGTCCCCTGTTGCCCTGTTTCCCAGGCTGACCGTTAAAAGCTCTGCCAGGACGTCCACGCTGACCTGCGCATGAAACAAAAAATGTTGTTTAGTCTTCAGACTCACCGCCTGCCCAGTCAGCACTTTCAGAGGAATAAGATTTCTCCCTTTTTTTTGCCAAATGATACATTCAGTTTTCTGTACTAACCCTTCCAATTTCTCTGGAATTTACAGCTAGAATAAGTGAATACAGTTTCTAAATAACGGACGAGCACAAATATGAACATTTCTCAATGTTTCTTCAATAAAATAAGCAGACAGTATTAGTTTAAGTCACCATTTGGTCCCTGATCTCCAATGAATCCTGGTAAGCCATAACCTTTGGGTCCTTTATCACCTCTCTCTCCTCTGTTACCTGCATACATCCACAAACAGGAGAGTTTTAGCAGAAATGCCAACAAAGAGACAAACTTGCAACTGGCCAACACAAACTATTTCATGTTGATTAGAAAACAAGTTCAAACATCTAGTCCAAAAAATCTAATTCTGACATTAAATGCAGTTTATTCCTAATTCTTAATTTCCACACCTGGTTCTCCTCGTCGACCAGGATCTCCAGCTTCTCCATAGAAACCCTGAGGCCCCATTTCTCCAGCAGCGCCATCATCACCAGGATCACCCTAAAACATCATCACCACAAATCAAATCATTTTTTTACTTCAGATTTTTTTCTTCAACTGATGTAGTAATTTTAATTCCCCCTTTTTTTTTCACCAAAATTCTAAAAGAAGAAACATTATTCTGTACTGATGCAGCACTCGTTTTGGCATTATGCTTCAAAGCATCAGGCTTGCTGGCTGCAATCTAATAAAATGGAATATTTTTATGCAGTTAAAAACATTTATCAGCCTCAGACTTCTTGTGATCAAGAGCTGAGAAACAGGAATCGATTCCCTACATTGTATAATAATAATAATAATAATGTGGAAAAGGCTTTCCAGTTGAAAAACAGCCAAAGAACCATTCAAGGCAGTCCAAGCGTCTAGTCTGTGTCTCTTTAGTTGTCCTCATGGAGACATGGAAAATTGTAATGTTTTCATTCCAAGCTTTTCTGCCAAATACTTCAGGTCTTTTGGTCCAGACCCTTAAAATGTGGTAATATTTTGATCAGTAACGAACAAAATGAAAAATATATATAGTCTGATTGTAGTCTGCAGGAGGTTAAATGTGAGGGAAATCTCTCTAGAATTGTTCAATGACAAACATCCAAAGTGTAAAACTTACAGGAGGTCCCGGTGGTCCTTTCTGTCCAGGAGGGCCAGGGGCCCCCATGGGAACGTCCCCATAAAGAGGACAAACAGCAGCGCAGGTCCTCTTTACTGAGTTAGCAAAAGTGGACATCTGCTCCAGAATCACTTTCTTACAGACTTCAATCACGTGTTGAGCTGGGAGACTCGGACCCTGTGTGGGAAATCATTTCCATGTTCATCAGTGGAGGTGACCGAGAAGTGGAACCAATCATGATGCGGTGGCTGAATCTCAGAGGGAATGTACTGAGCAGAGCCAGCTGAATTATCTGAGGCTCATCGTAGATCCATTAAAGGACTCTGTAAGTCATTACTAACTGTAGACAAACAAGAAACACATTCCTGAAACCAAATATGTTTCCAAACATCAAATGGTGTTTCATTGGGATTATCCAGACCCAGATTAACTGCTGTTTATAGAGTCTAATGAAAAATGTCACATTTTAAACACAGTGATGTTTTCTGAAAGTCAAAAAAACACAATAAGTGGTTCATTTCACTTACTGGGAGGCCTGGGAGGCCTTGAAAACCATCAGGTCCTTCTTCACCCCTGATGCCCTTGACACCAACAGGACCTGAACGGCCAGGTGGGCCTGCGGGGCCACGCTTCCCTCGTCGTCCCTCAGGACCCTGCTCACCTCTGTCCCCAACCTGCACAGAATACAAGCCAGGATAACCAACAAACCATCAGAACGGTTAGCATACAGCTTGTAATCAGTGCTGGCTAAACACGCTCTCTAAAACCATAATATCCTTTTATGTCAGGCTGGTATCTAGACAACATACACAATTAAACAGGTCAGACAAATGTCACCTAAAGCTTGATTTTTTTTCCTGGAATTTTCTTTGAAAGTTGCAAAGCAGAAGCCAAATCTGGCAGAGAACATCTTCGAAATGTGCAAGACTCATTTGGGTGCAGTTGTAGGCGTTTCTACTCTTATCGCATCTGCAGATGTTCTGACTATGAAAGGAATGTTATTTGATGGATTCATATTAAATTTGTCCAAATATTCACTCGGCCAACGTGACTGACTGAATAGAGGATCCTACAACCAACACACCGGCAGAAATAAAACATATAGAGACACCACACCTGCATGACTGCTCTGTTTGGTGACTAAACACATCAATACCAACGTTTATTACATTAACATGACGTGTCCTTTCAGTGCAGTTATAGGGAGTGTGAAAAATCTTTACAATATTATATGTTGTATTAATAAGCGTTCTGATTTAATCTTCGCTACATCAAAACTTACCCTTCCCTTTGGGCCCTTAACTCCTGTTTCTCCCTGTGGAAACAATCAGATCAGTATTAATAAAATCTAATTAGGAAGCATAATAATAAACAAAGAGGGAGATAAATCTGGTATTTATTGGTGTACCTGTGCACCTTTGACCCCTTTGATTCCCTGGATTCCTGTGTCCCCCTGCACAAAGCAAAGCAGCTAATTAGCAGCTAGCTGGTTAGCACAACTGAGTGCGAATAGCTGTGAAGTTTAAAAGTCTACACGATGATACTGGTGTTAAACATCAGACATGGAAATTGGGAATGATTATTTTGTTTTTTTTATAAATCTATTATAAATTATAAATCTATATTTTCCTCATCACAAGCTTGTTGAACAGAGAAGCTTTGTTGATGTCACATTTCAACACGTTAACTGTGAGCAGGACTTATCAGCACGATAACTGTGTCAGAAATAGATTGGCTGTGAATCCACTGACAACACGACTATCACTGAGTGGAAGCGTGTTCCCTCAAACATGTGATTTGAAGTGTTTTTACTCAGATCATCAAATAGTTTTGATCTCTAAACTTAACCACAAATTTTTTAAAGTACAGCTTTGACTTTGGTTAAAGGAGAACGCCCGTTTTTTGCAATTGGGGCCTTATTTATTCTGTGAGATGTGTTTTACTCGTCATCAGTGGTACTTTTTTGCGATTCGGATTCGTCTCGGAGATTTTTGATTCACACGGCAAACACCTAAACGCCAATAAACAAGAGTTGGTTGGGCCTGCGTTCGCCGACCCTAAATCGGTTTAAAATCAGTTCAAATCCGTTATTTTCTTAATCTGGCCATTTAGATACTCTATTGTTTATTCCGTTCCAGTGCCATCTTGAATCCTGCGCTCATAGAAATGATATTTTTTACAGTGACGGGAGAGTGATGTCATCTCTCTGTGCCCACTCACGTATTACCTGTAAGGAAGTTGTTTGAAACTGCTACTCCTTAGCTATTCGTAGCAACACACAAATCGGAACTCTTGTTTTCAGTGTAGAAAAAATGGGTCGATTTTGCGCATATCCTGGGTGCAACAGCAAAATGAGGAATGAGATTAAAAAAATAACGGATTTGAACTGATTTTAAACCGATTTAGGGTCAGCAAACGCAGGCCCAACTGACTCTCGTTTATTGGCGTTTAGGTGTTTGCCGTGTGAATCAAAAATCTCCGAGACGAATCTGAATCGCAAAAAAGTACCACTGATGACGAATAAAACATCTCACAGAATAAATAAGGCCCCAATTGCAAAAAACGGGCATTCTCCTTTAATCAGGGACGTATGAAACATGTAACACATTGCCCCTTTCTTTTATTCTTTTCACCTTCTGACTCATCACGTTCATCTTATTACTGCAATCTTTAATAGATACTTCATAAAGCTGCATTCAACCCATTTAGCATAAACTTTTATCTTTTAATCACTCATATTTCTTCAACAAGTTTTCTTTTGAGCATGTCTTCGTATTGATTTACTCATATCTCTGTCCGCTGGCAGCTACCTGCTCCAAATGTTGACTTCAAAATTCATTTACTTTTAGCACTTTTAAAGAATCATAAACAGCTGTTTCTGTTTTCTTGAAAATCGTTTTCGGTTTTTTATTGCCTTGGCTCACTGTGTGAACATCCAGAACACTTCCCGGGGGAACGCTGAGCTCTTTTTGTGTTCCTTTACTCAGACTGGGAGAAAATAATTAATTGTGTTCATTTACTGAGTCTTTTCATTGTAAACTTGCTAAGTGACGATAAAGTATTAATACTTTACAGGTGGGTATGATCCATATGTGTGTATTTGAAAAGGATTTGAAGAAATCTGTAAAGTAACTTAGTGGATCTTTCTGTTGAATTCCTAAAATTATAATAGATCTTTCCAGGAAAAAGTCTTGGTTTGGCATAAGAATACATCTTACGTTTTATGTGGTTCAACAGCTCAGCAAATTATTTTCTAAAACGGCCACAGTAATTGTGCTATTAAACATTTTGCCCTCACTTTACATGTGACGCATCTAATACATCATATAAGAGATGGATAGAGGAAGTGTTACCTTAGATCCTGGTTTTCCAGGCACGCCTACGTGACCCTGTAAAGAGGAAAACATGCTTTCATTGTTTGAGGAAAAATAACCAGCGTTTAGAAGAGTAATGAGAATTCACCTGGAGGACTTACAGTTGGTCCAGGTGGGCCTATAAATCCTGGTCGTCCTGGTTTCCCTGCAGCACCCTTATAACCTCTCAGGCCCTTGAGAAGAAAACATTTACAAAGCTTCTTTATTTTTTGACATTTCTCTTTACAAATAAAATGTATTATGTGCTTGTCTTTAGTGACTGAAATGCCTGAATATGTAACTTACAGTTTGGCCTTGGGGGCCCATTTCACCTGCTGGCCCCAGGGTGCCTTTTTCCCCCTGTAAAAGGCACGAGTGGCAATGAAATAATCTGCCAAAGAAAATTCAGTTTCTCATTTATTTACACAACCAAGCAAAGATCAAACCTTTGCTCCACTACGTCCATCTTTCCCACTGGGACCCTGTGGTCCTTGATACGCCTGCGAGGAAAAGATGACATTTACAGAGCAATGAAAAAGTAGCGTGTCTCCAAAAGTTTAAAATAAAGGTGTTAAGCAGAACCATATACCTCAGCGCCTGGATCACCATCTCTGCCTGGTAGACCTGGATCTCCAATAATACCCTATAGAAAGGATTATTGATCAAGATAAAAAGATTTATTGTACTGTCAGAATGAGTTTTGTTATGAGACGATGGTTTTATAAAGAGTCGATTACTGTTGGTCCAATGGTGCCACCTCGGCCTGCAGGTCCTTGGATCCCCTGTTTTTTAGACAAAATGAACATGTTAAACTTCAGAAGATTTTTTTATTGCTGATGTAAATTAAATTAAATTAAATTGAATGGCTTCATTTCTGTTTAGTTTTTTTTCATTATATGATACTCACAGGTTTCCCTTTCTCTCCAGAAGTTCCTCTCTCACCAGGATCCCCAACAATACCCTGTCAAATCATTATAAAACTATATGAATTAATCCCAGAAGCAACATTGTCTTCCATGCACAGTAAAGAGCAGATTATCACTGCTGTTCAGGCTCTTTTCTGAGTGACGCGCCAGCTAATGTTGATACAATTCAGACCTTCAGATCTCTGCCAAAATCCAGCCACATGAACTAATGTTGTTTATGGAGACGGCACATCAGCCAAAAGCGTACAGTACTTTGATCCCAGCGTTTTACCCCATCAGAAATGATTTAAGAGTGCTTCGTGGTCACATGAGGGGGATTTGGAAGGAAGGGACCAAGTATAAAGAGAATCCTAATGTGGAACAGGGAATCCCACAACAACCCACCTGCTTTCCTCTGGGACCGGGCCGCCCTGCAGTACCCATAGTTCCTTTTTGGCCCTAGAAATTAAACAAGATGAGCTCAGATGGTTTCAAACGAGAAGAAAAGGACAGGAAGTGAACGATAATACAAATACCTTAACTCCTTGAAACCCAGGAATCCCTCCGTATCCTTTGAGGCCTTTAGTTCCCTTCAAGGAGGCCGATATTTTAATCTCACAGTAAACAATTGTTTGTAAAAGGGGTTTCCAAATTGATTCAAAGGAAAACTTACAACTTCTCCAGGGTTCCCAGTCTTTCCGATGTCTCCAGAAGGGCCTCGAACTCCCTGTAATTAAAACCCAAACAATCCCATTTAAAGTTACCTATTAAGTTATACAACCACAGCGATAAACTGTTGTTTTATTTAAAGGATGATAATTAAACTAGTCCAAATTAAAGTCAACAGAGGCATTTACCTTAAAACCAGCGGCCCCTTTTAATCCTTTCAGCCCTTTGGGTCCTCTGTCCCCCTGTCAACACAGAGTCTCATTCATTCAAACATCTTCTATTAAGCTTAAAAAGGATGTGACATACAAATGGTGACTCACCACCTGTCCCCAAGATCCTCTCATCCCTTTTTCACCTTTGATTCCATCTTCCCCCTGAGGATATGTCAAAAGTTTTGAAATGAATTATAGGAATTATGATTATAAAATATAATCCAAGAGTTGTTGAATGACTTATAAGAATGGGCTGAAGAGAAGAATAAAACTCACAGCTAAAGACGGCTCACCTTTGGGCCTGTCTCACCGATGTTGCCATAGTCACCTGTGTTTCCACGGATTCCCTGCAAATAATCAGAAGCATGACTTAACAAACAACTATAATCTGTTTATAAAAGGATCAGACCAGAACGCAGTTTGAAATCTCAATTTCAATGTATAATGTTTGACGCTTTTGGGAATAACAGTTGTGATATCTCAGATTAGGAAAAGATGACAGTGTTCTTTAACTAGAAAAGCACTCAGAGAGCGCAGACCTCCACCAAGCACCTCAGTTCCACACCCACAACATTTATTGTGGTATTACAGCTGCATGCACTGAAGTTCGGTCTCCTAATGTTAAAGAATCTCTTAAAAAAAATTCCTGGATCCGTACGGTAATCCGTAGTTTAAAAACAGAGCGTGTTAATTAAAGTTTTGATTTTATAGATAACAACAGTTTATTTAAAAATATATCAAAACGCACAAATAAAATATGTCAATAAAATAAGGGTGTTTATAAAATACTAGTTTATCCAAATAAAAACCTAACCGTTGTTTTTTCATATTCAGAAGACTTATATTAAACTAACAGCCAAAAACATCTGTTATTTTATTATTTATTGTTATTTTATTGCCAAATGTATCTTTATGTAAAAAAAAAAAAACATTTGATGAAATGAGAATAATTCACTCATTGCTATCGTTTAGGGTTCAGCTCCCCAAAATGGAACTAAATAAATAAAAACAGATGGAAAATTAAGGATCTTGACATATTACTGCTAGAAATTCCTTTTAAAATTCAATGAAATGTAAAATGCTGAATTAATGCGATGCTAGCAACCTTCTAGTTTCATTTTACCATACTCTGTATGTCTTTAGTGATGAGAAAAATCTTGTCTGACATAAGCTGCATGGTGCCCTAGGTGAAAAAGGATTTTGGCACCCCCTACTGCGCAGAACAGAAACAACGTAACTCAATAACTGGATTACGTTGCAAAAAATATTTATTTATACTAAAATGAACAGTAGAGATAATAGATAGATATTTAATCATTACTTATTTTGCTCTTTACATGAGATGAATGGTGTGTCCAACAGTTTGTTCAATAAAAAAAAAAAAAGAGAGAATTTGGTGTCCCCTCCAGCAGAGGGCACCCTAGGCAATTGACTAGTCTGCCTATGCCCAGAACCGGCCCTGGTTACCTAGATCATCAAATTCTTGCCAGAAAAACATTAATTTGTATATTATAACACCTGTCAGATTTTTGAATGGGTTTTTATAATTAAAATTTACAAATGTTTGCCCAACATGTTTCAATCAAATCGAAAAAGTGCATTTATAAAAAAAAAAATGTAATTTTAAGATGTTTTCAACTTTAAACATCAGTCCAGTTTTTAAGGAAAAGGGTTGTATATGTATTTTTTGTGGAAAATATACACATGCAGAACTCAGGAGCTATTAGTCATTAATACAACAACATGGCTCTGGATTGTTTTCACAGATGCTTACTTCCTCAGTAGTACATGGAAAAGTGGCTGCATTATCCTGAGTCAACAAACACATCAAACAAAACCAGGCCGTCTCTGCGTTGTCAGTTTATTTGACCATCTCACCTAACTGTGTGTAATAAGCAGAATCAGTCGGACAGAGGTTAACCTCAGAGATGGCCGACAGTATGGCGAGAGGCACAACCATGAAATTTACGACATCTCTGAGTCGGGACAGCTCATTGGAGTGAAGGACCACCCACCACCTGAGATGGACAGTTCATTAGGTCGTGCCAGGAAATGCCCTCCTTCGATGCCAGCAGGGAAGGCGATAAACAAGTTGGGGCTCTGTGATTCACATGCTGGCTGCAGGTCAAAACTCCAACCAGTTACTAAAGACAGATGTTTCCTCCCAGGTGAGCTGCAGCTGCAACTGAAGACATGAACATGTAGCATGTAAAGCTCTGGAAATGTGCTCAGGGTGTGCGTCAGTCTATGGTGCTCTGTGTGTTTTCCCAAGCAGCAGAGGGAATTTCCTTTGAGTGCAAAGGGCAAGTTAAACGCCAAACCGTCACATATGTCACACAAAAAATAAATCCCCGTCTTTAACATGTGTCCTCCCGAGTGTTTTTAAGACTCTCGGAGCTACACCGTTAAGAATCAAAGAGATTAACAAGTCATAAATTTGAAATAAAAATATTCACATCTGCAGCTTTCTGTTGGATAGAGGAGTTTCTGTTCACCCACATATGAATGAGTAACTGGCTCCTTCAGCAGAGTATTTCCTTCTTCAATAATTTCACTGCCTTTTCCTGTTTGTCTTGATGAGGTCTTCCTCAGTAAATTATTGTGGTTTGTCCACAAGAACCCACTCGTTAAAACTAAGTCTGTATTTGTTCAAACAGAGTTAAGATAATGAACCACTTATTCCCACTTTAAGGGGGAAGTTATAATCAGCTGTTTTTTTCTGTGTACGGTTGTAATTAGTTTGGTTTGATCAGTTTCTTTATTAAAAATCCTTTGATTTAACATATAAATAGTTATTTGAGAGCTAGAATAACAAATTTAATGTCATACTGTTTGTGTGTGTTTTTCTTGGACTCTTTCATATCTTCTGTAAAGTGGACATGAGTTATCAATCTATGAAAGAGACCCCTGTGTTTACTATGACTCAGCACTTCCTTCCAGACAGGTTTCCATCCTGTTCTGTCTCAGTAGTACTACTACTGCAGTTTTCCATACCTTTGCTGCTGTCTCACAAGTAAATGCTTTACTATATCACTAACAAGTCAGCTTAGCTCCATTGGGAGCAGCAAGAGGAGGTGAAAGCTGCTCATGCTGCGAAAGCATCAAGTAAACACTCGATGCCTGACGGCAGTTTGACTGAGAGGCATGTTGTATTTATTTACCCAGTTCCCTTGTCTTCCTTGGTCTCCGGCTTTTCCTGGAAGACCTCTGTGACCCTGCAGAGTGAGAAGTACGTCAAATCTGTAAACACAGCTCTAACTTGTGCTCTAGTTCAGCTGGTTTCCTGTGCAGGTGCACTCACTTTTGGCCCCGGAGGGCCCTGAATGCCAGGTTGTCCATGCATACACTTGCAAGTCGCTCTTCCAGCTGTTAGGCCAATCTCAGCGTATCCTCCACACTGCCGTGGACAGAAACGAGCCAGAATGGTTTTGAAACTTTACACCCGTTTCTAAGTTTTAGGTTATGAAGTTGTTAGAATACAGCTGACTCACCACGCTGGACAGCTCACAGCAGTTTTCTGAATAAGCTTGCTCTGGGTCACATGACACCTCCATCTGCTGGAGATCCACCTAAAAAGAAATGAGAAATTAATTTAGGAAGTTAGATACTACAAAATTTGGATGAAATGATGATGTTACTCAAGCTGTCAACATACAGAAGCTGAGCGGTCTCTTGCAGCTCGCTTGACGATGGAGGTGAATCCTTGGCGGATGACTGGCCTCGGCTCCTCGATAGACTCCACTCTGACCTCTTCACAGTCTATCAGAAGCCTGACTTGACTGGCCTTTACGCTCAGAGCCAACTTGTGCCAGCGGCCATCAAACAACCTTTCCACACCATGGAAAGTCCTCAGCATCTGACTCCCACGGGGGCTGGTGTAGAAAAAGTCCAACGAACGTGCATCACCATGGAAACGCAGGCCAACTTGCTCTCGTCCCTCTGGGTCACTGACTTGCCAAAGGTCCCAGGATGTCTGAGCAGTGTCGTTGGTCATCTTGAATATTGCGATGATGGAGTACTCAGAGGGAAATCCATCTGGATACACATCACTGTGACACAAAACGGAGGCTCAGGAGGATACATTAAAAATAACAGCTACTTTAATGAGCCTCTGCTGAAACAGTTTTGTTCATAAAAATGCTTCAACTTCTAGAAAAGTATACAGGTTCCCAAACATCTTTAATACTGTTAGTGTCTACTGATTCCAGGTATTTCTTTAAAAATGCAGGCGCACCCACAACCAGATCTCTACACCGTGAATCATCATTTAACTTATATGTTGTTATGAGCATGTTTGGGAATGTTTGTAAATGTTTTGCACATTTGACACGTCAAAACCAATCTGTGCAGTTGCTTGACTTATCAGAGAAGTCCTGACCTTTAATGTGGAGGCCTGAAGGAGACAGGAGGAGTTAAAACAGATCATTTCAGATAAAAAGGAGAAATGAACTAACAGAGATGGAATCTTCTTTAACATCAGTACTGTAGGTGAGAAGTTAAACCACACAGGCAAGATTAATAAAATATACAACATGTCAGAATGATGAATGTGGTGTTAAGGTGACCATTTCAGCTTATCTGAGGTGAGCTGGGCTACCAGTCTGAAACTGTACCTCATGGCCCTCCGTAGATGGATGGAAGGGTTGACACGGTAGGCCGCTGCCTCAGGGTCAGATCCATCTACCCTCCTCACACCTCTGGACTCCGGCACATGAAACTCCTCCAGCAGATCAAAACCTCCCAGAACAAATACTGAACTTAGTGTGACATCACACCGATACGACATCACACAGCTCAAATCCCTGATTTCTTTAAAAAAGCTGCATTACTTACACTGGGTGCTTCATGCTGTAGTTTGCATGAGAACAGCTGTTGCATGAGAACCTGGGATGTTAGCATGTAGGGCTAAATTGAGGTTCTAATTAAAACTATTGAGTAGAATTTAAAAGTGTTTCTTTTTTCCCATTAAACTTGTGATGAATTTCCCTGCTGTCGAGCAGAGTTAATGATTTATTGTGCTGCTTAGTTTATTAAGTGTGGCAGGGAGCCTTGGTAGCAGGACATCAAAGCCTCATACACTGAGGTTAACCTAAAAATGACCCCACAACAGCCACAATGGTACTGAGAGCATGGAATCTGATACTGTTGCTTGTACAATGAACCATGAGCTAAAGAATACTGACATCTGGTGGTCAGTGTGTGACAGCCATTGTAAATGATGTGGAAACATTTAAAATGTGTCACTATAAATGCATTTTAGGATTTAAAGAAGCTGAAAATATCTGCATGAGTTTATGAACCTGTTTAACAGACAAGTTGAGGCAAAGCTTGTAGGTCATCAGTCTAAATTTGAAATACCACACTACAACATGTAGTGTTGAGACGTGCAGGTAATTTTACACACTTAAAATGCTTAAAATGCTCAAACTTACTTGGCAACAGCTGACACTGAGCAAATCCCAAAATGGAAAACAGGCCAGCAAATACCAGGATATCTTGGAAGGTTGGCATTTTATTCTATTTCCTTCAAGCAGATGGCTGTAAATACCTGCAGATCACCAGTTCAATAAATTAGTGACATATAAAGAATCGAATAACAGTCCATGTTCTAATAATGTTTAAATAAAACGTTTAAAAGAGGCTAGTCTCTCAGATGTATATAAGAAAATTTGAAAGAAAAAACAGAAAAAACAACAAACGTGACATTTTTATAGAATAGAAATTCCAAAAAAAACATTTTATCTTTAATTACAAATAGCTTCAAGAGTTCATATCTTTTATTAAAGGGGTGTCTTGATAATAATAATCCTTGACCTGAACCACTCAGTAACAACTATGTAGTCTAGTTAGAAGAACAAATTATTACAAAGATGTGTGTTTTTGTTTCTCGCTTCTATCAAAAAATATATTTTATAAAAGGAGAATTTTTAAAAAATTCTGGATTTTACTCACATATTTCTGAAACGGGTCGGAGCTCCTGCTCAGTTCTTGCAGTGAGGATCTATCCCACATTAAAGTGCCATCCAGGCCAGTGTTTGAGCTGAACAGGAGGACCATTCACACCAAGAGCTCTGGATCTCACAGGACCCTGACCCCTGAGCTCCACTGCACCTGTGTACCCCAGGGGATCGCTTCCTTCTGATAATAATGTCACGATGGTGCAGATCAGTATAGATTAACAACCACATGGAGGCAGATAAACATAATGAAAGTTGGACTTATAGAGATGAGAAAATCCCAGCATCAATGTACGAATAAGCCAAAACTCCAGGCAATTAAAAAGTTCTTCATCGCATCTAGAGAATGTTCAGTGCATTTCATCATATCAGGTGTGGATGCATTTTTTTTTTGTGTGCAAATGCAAATAAAAACAGACGTTATTTTATATCGACTTTACAAACAACCACATAGTTCCTTTGCCGATATTGTTTAATTGTCTGCACTCTCTAACTGAGAAAAAGACGAGGTATTTCACAGTTAAATGCCAGATCTTCTGCAAACATTCCACCCCGACTAAACCACCAAACTAAGACGGGCTGCAAAAAGAGCCCACTGATCAACATAACTTATCCTTTTTTTTTTACTAATAATAAAAAAAAGATACAAAACATAAAAACTAATTTTTTAAAATAAGTAAAGAATGATTGAAGAATTCCGTGGTGATCAGCAGTTTCAGGTTTATTACAAAGTAAAGGTACAATAACAATTTCATAACCAGACACAGACATGGATGCACAGAAGGCGGCTACACGGAGAGGCACCTCTTCAAGGCAGCACGTTGCTGTAAAGTGGAGGAACAGAAAAGAGGCTGTTGTGACTGACAAACAAACAGGAATAAAAAGCTTCTCATTACAAGGTTTCTGCTACTTCTTGTAATGAATTTCAAAGCTTTCTGTAGTGCTTTACTAAGGATTATTGTTCTATATTGCATTGCCCTTTAAATGCAAGTTGGCAGTATAACATAGCACTTAAATAAATAATTGCAGTGCCTCAAGCAGTACGATAATGCACCATCTACTCCAAACTGGTGATAAATTACAGTACATTCGGTCACTTCCAGAACACTATCCGGATTTTCACCCTTCATTAGCGTGAAGAAATGTTCATAAACCATTTAACATGGTTATTCCCAGATTTTCTAAAGTGTTTGACAATCCTCTACAGGATTTGCATAAATAAAATTAAGTACATTAAAAAAACTATTTCACAAAAAATAAAATACATTCAAAACAAAGATTCACTGCCATTGACAATTCATTCACACATAATATTAAATCATATTGCCTCTTAAGAGAATATTTTACATCTTTGCAACAATTTAAATAAAAGTCTTTTAAGTCTTTTAAGGTGGACATCTCCAGTGTCTGTTATGTGTTTAGGGTGCAAATAGCTCCTGGGTTTTTTGTCTTCAAGGCCACTGACTATCGCTTGGATCCCTTGGCCAGTTTGCTTGTGGAAGTGGTTTTTCTTTGAGGGGTGGGGATTTTAGAGGGTTTCCCTCCGTGTTGGCGGGAAGCGGATCGCGGAGTCGGTCGAGCGGAGTCACCAACTGTCTCGGATGCGTCCGAGCACACCGACTGGATGTCGGAGATGTCAAAGTCAGAGGCGTCACTTCCTCTGCGACTGCTCCCTCTGCTCCCAGCTTTACTTCCTGGTCGGCTTGAGTTTTTCTTCAAATCTTGAAAACAGATTCAAAAGTTTATTTTCAGATTAGGGTTTGAGTTACGATTCACTATGATAGCAGATCTTTGACAAAGACATTCTTACCACCTATTGTCTGTGTCCGAGCTTTCAGTACAGCTGCGTTGATCAAGGTTCCCTCTTCGCCTGACTGAAATCCTTTGCCAGACAAATAGCCGGGAAGGCGCAACTTGCTGCCTTGTACTGCTGTACTCTGTGAAAAAAAAAACGTTTTGAATAAGATCAAATATACATTTTTATTCATAATTCTTTAATAAAAGAATGGCTTAGTACCTGAAGCACAAACAAAAGCTGATTAGTAAAACACAAGTAAATGTTAATACACGTTATTACAAAATAATACACTTTGCAAAAACAGCCGCATTCCTGTGAGCAGGAGGTTAGTAGAAGGATTTAATAAATAAACAAATGTATAAAGTTGTGAATTATAAAATAAAGCTGAACACTTTTAGGAAAGCATTTTTATAAAATGAATCCCACGACTGAGAGAAACAAAAGTTTGCAAACCCAGCTGAAATGTACCTGTTTCCATTTTTTAACCATTGCAACAGTTTTATTTATTTATTTGTTACGCTTGTCAAAACAATTAAGAACAAAATCGTATCTATGGAGAATTTACCTATTTCTGAAACAGGTTTAACATCTCCCTGTTCTTTTTGAAATATGAAGTAGATTTCAGCTGGGTCAAATTATCATCTGCTGAACATGACTATACCTCTGAGGATGAACCTTGGCTCTCAAAGGAATCTGATGATTTAAGAGGGGTGGAAGGTTTGCTGTTTGTAAGCCATGGCTTATCATATTTGCGGGTAATGTGTTGGGGAGTCTGAGGAGCAATGGTAAATTAAAAAAAAAACAACAACCAAATATATAAATGAAATGAAATAAAACAAAACAACTAAATGGATCACTAGACAAAGGAGACAAATAATTTAACAAAATCAAATAATCTCAGACAATTAAATGAAATGACATCAGGACTGATCAGTCTGCAGCGGGGGCAGAGCGAGACAGAAACAGGTCGACCCGCCTCACCTTCGGCGTGCCGGTCACTGCCGGGTTTGTCGGAATCGGGCAGCTCTGACTGGAGACGGATCTGTTGGGAGATGCTCCTCTAGATGATGGGCGGGACCTTCGTCCTCTGTAACGGAAGCTCGCCATCACCTGCGTGGTTCCTTCCGGCAGAATAAACTTCTCTCGCAGTTCCACGTTAGTCCTTCCTTTAGCTGAGAAACAAAATACCAAATGAGCCAAAAACCACAAACAGTGTGAAAATACGACACAGTTGTTGAAGATGATGATGATGTTGATGAAGCTGATGAGTTAACACTTCATTTTTTCCCTACAGGTTTCAAATTTATTTATAATCTCTCAGGAATAGTTTTCTGTACACAAGAACATTTGGAGGAAATTATAAACTCAGAGTTTTCATGCACATTGTATAAATAATCACCAAATGTTTTGTGATTTCCAGGAGACTTTCAAAATAAAGTGTTAACACAAAACAATATACTCTTAAATACAACATGATTCATGCATCACATCTCATCCATACTGTCCAGCATGAGTCAGAACAGTAGTGGATTCATCTTTTAGTTTCTCTACCAGCACTGTCTAAAAAAAGGACAATTTCAAAATAAATCACTGTTAGGACTTACACCAAAAAAAAAAAAACTAAGAAAATCTTCTCTGAGTATATTAGTTACATTGCAACAAAAGTGTCATGCAGTTTCAAGTAAAACAAGTGCAATAATATAATTAATATAGTTAAAAATCGTAAGCAGCTTTTGAATATTACATTGAGTTTCTATCATATTTGAGACCTTTTATCTCCAAAAATGTATTCAAAAGTGTTGATTTTGCAGAGTTAACTTTTAACACACGAGTGCTCCAGAGAACGTGACAGAACGTGATGCGACATGAGCAGCTGCATGCATGAAATCCCACTGGGAGTGTATGTGGCTGGTTTCTGAGAAGGAGGCCATTCATTGACACTGACGCTCACACGTAGCTACTGCACACTACGGAAGTGCTACACCGCAGGACCAACACAAGCAGCACACACTCCAATGTGCAGACACACATACCGCTGTTGGGTTCATGGAGTAAGGAGAGAAAGTGTGAGATTTGCCAACCTAGAGGAGACTGAGTAATTGAAGAGTTTGATTCCGAGCGTAACATTTTGCTCCCGTGGTGATGAACTAGAAGAAACGTTCAGCAGGAGGAGGTTAAAAAGCAAAAGAAACATAGATAATTAAACCAGAGGGAAGCAGAAACAGGGTTATCACCCTGACAACCAGGTGATGATCTAACTAATTGTAAATAGAAGAAGATGATGAATGGAAGTCATGTTTTCAAGCAGTTTTTTAAATGTTTTGAAAATAAAATCAGAAGAAATTCACCAAATGTAAAAGATGATATACTTCTACTAATATTTTGTCTAAAGACTTTCAAATCTGCAAAACCTATTGAAAATAACACAATGATGAATTTCTGGAATATTTAGGTTTCTCAATTTATTTTAGTTACATAAAAAAGACTTTTAACAGCTTGAAAAATCTATGCAGTATTTTTTTAACGAGCAACTGATGGGTGTACCTAATAATACGACATTTGATGAAACAAAATAAACCACATTATTTAGTTTGATTCCATCAGCTGTTTTGTGGTTTCTTCCTTGAACTCACCTCGACACGGGTCGTTCTTCACCAGGAACTCATCGAGAGCCATCCAGCCTCCTCCCACCCGCACCATCACCGTGCTGCGTAAGATCCGAACGAGACGCAGCTGCTGAGAGTCTCCGAACTATCGAGGGGAAAAGAAAATCAGAGGACGGATGTATGAAAAATGTTCTCACTGCACGACGAAAGCTGTGCAACAATGGAAACCGGACTGTTTGGGGGGAATCATGTTTCCAAATAATATAATCCTGGTTTCTCATTTCGCTGCACAGGTTGACACAAAAACACACGGACACAAAACACTTATTTTTCCATTCTTACAGCCACTGATTACGTAAAAGTCAATCAGCTGCTCCTCCTTTTTATGGGAGATGTTGCTTTAGATCATAATTAGAGGATGATTTGAAAATCAGAGGAATCCTTCATCGTAACGTGAGCTCGGTGCGAAGTTTGATTCTATGATACACAGAGTCACTTGATGCTGAGTCTGACTGATTTGGGGTTCATTGACAATCACAGAACAGTACGATCAGGTTATTTTCCATTATTACGTTGATTTATTTTATTTATTTATTTCCCATATGCAGCTACAGGGTCATGTTGAGGATAGGCCAGTTTTAAGCCTTGAACAAACTGCCAGTCTGGCACAGGATTGACACAAAAACAAACAGCTGTCATTATACATAGCACATCAGATTAGCTAAGAACCAACCCCACTGCATGTTCAATTCAATTTAACATTTACGTTTAGATGTTGATTAACTAATTTAAGGCTTCAGTCAGGCTCTACATCCATATTGCTGCAGTTTATAAACAGATACATTTGAGCTCCATTACTATAGTGTAAAGCTTGATGGTCTATCTTTACTAAAACACAGCTGAAGGCACATTATTATACCACCAGGTGGCCCTAGAGTATAAAAATCTGCCTTCACTTCACCAACCACACATACCAAACATCAAAACACAAAACATTTTACAGATACCATGGTTCAAGCTTTATGAGACGGGGATGAGGCAGACGTCAGACAGTTCAATGTGAACATTACAATCAGGCTGCATGCTTTTTGTCCCAAACAGGCTCACGTCATGATCCAGGAAACAAACATCTGCACTCTTTCTTGCACTTTCCACAGCTACAACTCAAAAATGCACTGACACTGATGCAGACCAAATGCAGCTAGCTCTTGACATGGTGCGAACGGAATGAAGGATGGCTCAAGTCTGTCTAATTCACCACTGTGCAACACGGAGACATGAGCAAAACACTGATGACCCTCTGCTAAGTTCTTATTATTACATGGTATGTCCCAAACCGTTGAAAATCTCACACATTATCAGAATGATTTAATGCGACTGGTGAATCTAGTGATCAGAAACATTAAAGGTGATGAAGGGAAATAGAGAAACATCTTAAGAGTAACCATTTACCAGAATACAGCTTTCCAAAACTGCAACGTGTAGGTGGTGGGTAAGATTTTGAATTTCCCTGTTTGCTATAGTCTCATCGCCCATTAGGGAGTCATGTAAGCAGTGAACCAGACCAAACTGTCAAAAGAGTTATTTCAATTCATTGTTGAGTGATACATCAATACAAGCCAAGACATGAAACCTCCTCCTATCCCTTATCAGAAATGAACCTTCTTGCATCATGCAGTATATCATGGAAAGTTAACTCAGTGGAATTATTCAGTGAATTTATCAAGGTTACCCAACTTTTCACATTTCTTTTTTTTACACTGTGAGTTAGCTAACACACAAAACCGTGCCAGCTCTTATGGCTGTAAATGATTCCCATGATACTGAAGCGCTAAAAGCAAGCACACAAAAAGCATTGTTATATGCTCAGCAGATGACCTTATGCCTGCCAACCAATAAAACACTGGCTGAAATGGAACTGCCAAGCCAATATTGTCATTTCTGAAACTCAAAAGCAGATTTATAAACATTTACAAGAGCAAAGAGACGTAAAACTTAAACACGTTGGGCTTCCACTTAAAGGTGGGATATGGAATATTTTCATAAAAAGCAATATTTATAACAAAATAATGCCTCCACAGGGTGTTTAGAGGGTTGTAGAATGAAAATACAGCATTTCCTTTAAAAATTATATTAGAAGTAAAATATTATAAAATATTAATTTTGGCGGGCACGACGTTGGCATTTTGTTTACATCTACCAGCCAATAGCTGGCAGAGCAGCGGGCACCATTTTGGGTTGCCTAATACCGTAAATACTCGAGCACAGTGAGGCTGGAACTGTGGAGTCTGCAGGTCAAGCAGCTGGAAGCACCGGGGACATGTGGTGATTATATACCTTATTTGCTTGCCATAGAGGGTTTCCCCAGGGATTTCCCATGTGACGAGCAAGTTCTGTTTGGAACGTTTTTTGTTAGCAGCTAGGAGCCTCGACTGGAAGACACACCGCGGAGGATTTTATTGCTTTTTTTATTTTACTGGATAAGTGGGGCGTGCNAGGATGGTGTGTGAGGAGGACAGAGGATTTTAGGAGGAGACTGCAGAAAGAAACTATGAGCTCTTTGCCACGGACTGAATCAATAATTGAGCTTCAAACAGGTAGGAGCTGCTTTTATCAGAGTCAGTGTGTGATCAGCAGGGCTGGAGAGCATGATTAGTGAGCTGAACTTATGATATTTTATTGTCCTGCTCAGATCGGGGACCCGAGTGGGTTTGGAGAGGAATATTGATCGACCTGAGCATCGGAGCAAATGCGCGCGGGGGGGTTAACGAGCCTTGCACCCAGATGGCTGAAGGCTTCGTGCCGTGTTATTCTGTTCATATTACATATACCACCTTTAACAGATTTGAATCAATTCCCTGGTTAAATTGAGTTACAATAAATTGTTGGCTTACAAAAACAGAAAAAAAATGTTCTTTGCAGATTAGATCAGATTGCTATAAATATATTTCATTTCTACTTCTGAGTTCCAGTTTTAAAAGTGCAGCCAGGAATCTGGGCAGAAAGTGTTAACTGGACAGAAAACATGGTAAATGCAGAAAGCCTTGAAAAAAAAAAAACAGAGAAAGGAAAGAGAAGAAAAAGAAGACGACATTCATATATACCTGGTTTCCAAGGTAGAACTGGTGATGTATAAAAACAACAAGAAAATAAGTTAGCATTTATTTCATTCAGCACTTACCTTCACAACAATTTTTAAATTATTAATTTAAAACTTGTTTTTCCTAAAACTACAAAAATTACAATTACAAAAATCTGCTTACCCGGTATTTGTTCGCTCCGATTTGCTCCACTTGGAATCGTTTGGGACATTTGCATTTTGCTACTTGACGCGTAACCTGCAAACAAAAGATGTTGTTAAGTTACATTCTGGTGATTTCATTTAAAATATCAGCCTTTATCTTTTTTTATCACCTCATCTTCAATCTTATCGGCATCAGTTAATGGTTTGTAAGCATCTTTATTGGGATGGAGAGCCGCCACAAACTCGTAGTAGTCAATGTACCCGTCACCGTCTCTGTCAAATATGTCCGCCACCGCACTCATTTCCAGGCGACTGGTTGGGAATTCTGTTGAGGAACCGTTGCATTGTGTAACGTGAGCGTTTTGCTGCTTGATCAAAGGCTGATCAGCTGATTTTGTTTACACTTACTGGATGAGAGAATTCCCTCTATAAACTCCTGTCGGGTCACTTTGCCATCTTGATCTTTGTCAATACGCCGGAAGAAGTCCATGACGCGAGACTTTTTATGGTTCATCCAGCGCATGTAGCGTTTCCGCCACACATCAAAGTCAAAGTTTGCAAATTCCTTTAACTAATCAGAAAAAAAAGAGAGAGAGTGAGGACATATTTGCATTAATCACCTGATAATCAGAATGGCTGACACTGGATCTACCTCCTCCTGTCTGTCCAAAGCGTCATTGAGTTTCCTCCTTCTGTCCAAAGCCAACAGCCATACGTGCTGCCACCTGGTGACCAGCAGGTTAACGCGGGGGTTCTTAGTTTCTATGGGAGCTTGTGTGGTCGACGCGTACATCGTTTGTGTGGGGGAGCGTTTTCCTGGAAGTGAAAGACAGTTTTAACCTTATAATCAAACAGAATGGATTCACAATGACATCATCCCAGGTGCTTAAACGGGCAAGATAAGGATGCAGCGTCACCCTGCAGTGACTAAGCACTTTGCCAGATGGCTCAGGATGTGATACATACTCCCAGCTCTTCCTTTATCAAGCACAGGGATCTGAGACTGGACTTGGGGCTCCACAGCGGGCTTCCTTTTGTGTGTTTTGGTGATTTTGTCAACATCTGGTTGCTTTCTAGTCATTTCTTCCATGAACACCTGCAGGAAAAATAACAGATACTGTCAGAACCAGAAGAGTTTCAGTCAAATTGACGCCAGATGATGTGGGTTTTTTTCTCATTTGCGGTTTTGACTTCACCTGATGTTCTGCTATGAGGCTTTTGATCGCCTCGATTTCCTGAGGCAGTGGTTCCTTGTCCCTGTTGTTGAGGTTGGTCTCAGCCCACTGTAGCCAGGTGAGAAGATTCTCCAGGAGCTCCTGAGTGGCCAGCAGGTCATCGAGGGCTGAAGCCAGCCGCTGGTTGTGTTGTCTGGCCCAGGCCTGCACCTGTAACAGCAGTATCACATTAAAACTGAATAACTGAACTGAATAAAGCTCTGCTGCTGTCTGTTCAACGTTAGAGTAAAAACATGTTTTTAGTAAACTGTAAATCGATGGATTGTGTCAAACATTTCTCATCTGCAAGCTTGCAGCTGTGCACCGACCTCTTCAAATCTGGCTTTAATGATGGTGTTCCAGTGCTTGATGGTGGTGATGGAGTCTGGATGGCAGATGCTGAGAATAGCCTCCCCCATGCCGGCTGCTTTGTTCAGACCTGCTCGCTTTTCCTCCAGCTTTTTCATAAATTCCTTAAAAGTAGCAAAAGGGGGAAGAGTCTACATTTGGAATTGGATCATCTTCAGCAAACATAAAATGAAGCAGGATGTAATACAAAAGCAATGCAATGTTATTCCAATCAGATGAAATCATAGTCAAGAAAAATATTGAAAGCACTTTGTTTTTGGCATGAAGGATGACAGTTTTAACTTTTGATTCAAGCTAAAGGATTTCATCAAGAAAGAATGCTGGAAAGTTTAGTTTGCCAAAACTTTCAAAATGTACAAATTAGAGTTTTGTTTGTTAAATAAATACATAAAAATTGAACTGCTTGCCTTGTGTTGTTCAATAAGCACCCGCAGAGCCTCCTCATCATCAGGCAGGCTGCCATGGAAACGTAAACTCTGCTCAGCCTCGGCTAGCCACTCCAGCAGGATGTGAATGGTAGAGTGAAATTCTTCCGCCTGCAGCCAAGTGACAAACATCAGTAAAGCTGAAAGAGTAACTTTACCTTTTAAGTCAAGACAGAGGAGACCGTGAGGTACCTGACACAGGGCCTGCTCCAATCGGGCCTGCTTGGACACCGAGAGGTTGCACACTGTTTCCCAGCGAGTGCCCAGCTCCTGCATCTGCACTTTCACCCAAGAGGCGTCATCGTGACTGCTCTCCATCAGCTCCCTCGCTGAACGTTTGAGAGCTTGAACGCTCACCGTTCGCTTTCCAAGCTCCTTCTGGAAGACCTGCAGCAACACGATGACACGTGACATGATACATGTGACAGTGCTACCCACTTTAATGTTTGAATTTACAGTAAACTTTGGTCTTGTTGAAATGCTTTTATGATTAGAAACAGAAGTGTAGTAGTGCAGAAGCAACAACTTCAGTATGAGAATGACAGATTAAAGGAGTGTGGCATACAATATTTGGTTTAGTGTTGCTTTCTACCTTGTGATTGTCTATCAGGTTGAGGACCAGGTCTATATCCCCATGTACAGGCTGGTCCTCAGCCAGCTGAGGTTCTACTTTATACAGCCAGTCAATGAGAGCCTGGAGGGCATCTGTAAACTGACCAGAGAACAGCAGAGCCTCCTCCAGCTTGTTTTGTCTGCAGGATGAACAATGATGAACAAAACAATGGAATAAGAAACTTCAAATGACTCCATGTCAGAGGACAGAAGCAAACACAGGAAGATAAACCCCCACCTTTCTACAGATTTGCCACAAACAGTGTCCCATTTGTCCCTCAGTTCACTCAACATGTCGTCTAGTTTCTGATTATCATCTTGAAGGGCCGTCTTGTCTTTAAGGGCTCGGCCTGTCCGAGCTGTGGTGTCGTACACAGAGTGTTTACTGCCCAAAGCTTTTTGGAACTCCTGCATGAAAGAAAAAAAAAATCTTAGTCATAAACCAGCACAAATAGTCAACTTCACTGGACTACTGAACAGTCTGTAGCGGTACCAGAAAAACGCTTTTCTTTTTACAAGTGATGGAACGTCAGAATGTATTTTAATCTGGGTGTGTGTTGTGATTAAGATGGCAGCGTTTTGTGAGGAAAACAAAAAAAGGAGGTCAAATTTCAGCCACTGCTCTATTGGGATTAAATGTATCCAATCTCTAATACATTTGGTCCCACCCAGGATTATGACAGGATTAGTCCGAATACCCCACAAAACACAGCAAACACAAACATGAATGGTAAAATTGGCAAATGCATTTTTAATACAGTAATTTCCCTGAATAGATTTAACAGTTAAATTCTTTAAAAAAAAATCTCTTGTAAAAAGTTGGTTCAGGTGCAGAAATTAGCAGATGAAATATTGAGACTGAGACAATCTGAATGTTTTAAGATGTAGAAACTAAATGTACGATTCGTCACCTTGTGCTGCGCCAGCTGCATCTTTATTTTGTCTGGTTCATTGGCAATTTCCACTTCAGAGTCCAGAGTCTTCTCAGAGTCATCCAACCACTCCATCAGTTTATTAAAGGTTTCATTAAACTAAAGGCAAGAAGAAATGGTGTAAAATGTACGATTTAACTTGATTTATCACATAGTTCTGCTTCATGTTAACATGATTTTGGGTTACAAAAAATAAAAAAAGAATAAAAATACAAAAACGGCATGCAGACAGAATGTTAAACAGGCCTAATACTCTATTTCCAACGAGCTTTCCAAGGATAATAAAAAGCACGATAGCAGTAAAACAAGTCAATACCAGACTTAATATAAACATGAACAAACCTGTTTTGCCCTCTTTCTGGCATCATCCAGCAGGCGACCTCGCTCCACCGACCTCTGCACCAGCTTCTCCCAGCGGCCCTGAACGCTCAGCAGAAGGTTCTTGATCAGCACCACATCCTGTTTCTGACTGAAGTACTTCAGATGTGTTCCCGTCTTGTCCAGGTCGATGATGTGATCCCTGTGAGAGTTCACCTCCGTCACAAAAATCTGCCAAAAAAAGAGAAAAAAAACGGTTCAAGTGTTTTAATATCAAAAGGGAATAACGAGTTTTGACTCAAGGGCAGAGGTTATATTGTGATGTAATGAGCAAATCAGCTTTGTTAGAACACATTAGATGTTATTGAGTTATTGTAGGCTTGAAGTCAATGGAAAATGGTTACATAATAAACATGAAAACATTTATTTTTCCCCAGACTAAAGAAACCAGACACCAAGTTGGGAAAAACAATTATTTATACATCCTATTTTTATATACATTCCGTAATCATGGAGATTAAACATATTTATTTTAATCAGCATTTCATTTCCTTTCCTCTCAGCACAAACGTTACCTTGTGCTCATCAATTTGAAACATGATGGTCTCCAGTATGAGGGAAGCAGGAGAAACCGTGTTCAGTGTCTGCTCTGCTTGGGTTAGCCAAACAATAAAGTCTTGAAGAGAGTTGTGAAAATCCGTGGCGAGAGTTAAAGCTTCCTCTAGTTTCGTCTGTGGATAAAAAACACAGGACAGCGTCTTATATAAATATCAACACAGTGTTTAACTCGTAGTGAACTGTTCAAGATGAAATCTCTGGAAATAAGTAAGACTGAGACGCAATAATGGGTTTTTATTGGGAGAAACATAAACAGTTAGAGTGTTTTTAACTGATTTGTGTAAAATATGGACTTTGAAAGTCAGTGAATACTGTAAATTTTGATTCAAATATAGAGAATTTATCTTCCTCCCATGTAACATTAAGATACGTATTTATTTTGGCAAGAAAAAAAGAGAGAGAAATGTTTCGACATGCCTTTTTTTTTTTTATCTTTGCTGTTACAGATTTGTCAGTTGTTCGCTAACATGAGAACACAGTTGTTCCATTTAGACGGCGACTCCACTGCTGTGATCTACAGTATAACCACATCCTGTGTGTCACTGCCAACACTTACACCATTCATTATCAACACCAGGATTAAAGGCTTTCAGCTGCACCGTCATGACTCAAGTGTTTGTCAGCGATCCCGTATCGGGACCTGAAGGGCCAAATCTGAAGTTTAAGAGCAGTGAAAAGCAGTTCGGTGACCCTCCCACACACACACACATTCCCCTACCTTTCTCTCAGTGACCTTCGCCTGCACGGCATCCCATTTCTCCTTCAGGTTGGAGAGGTCGTGCTCTGTGTTGCTGTCTGGGCCCTCAGGGGTCATCCTGAGCAGCTGGTGGCCCTTATTCAGCAGCTCCTGATAAAGCTCCTCCTTGGCCTCTAAGGCAGAACACAACTCCTGTAAAACACAAAAAAGTGACACCTTAGTCAGTGAGACTAGATTACAGTTCAAAATAGTTCATTTGTCTGCAGTTAATCCATTTTTAGTCCAAAAATGGTAAAAGAATGAGCAAAAGCTGGCTCGGAGCCCAAAACGCATACTTCCCATAAACATTAAAACAGTATAACATGACAAATTGGATAAAAGTTATTGGTTCCTAATGATTTCTGTTTCTAATTCCAATAAATATCACCACTAGTGTTTGTTTAAGAATCCCCTTGCTGTAAATAAAGTGTCTTTATCACCAAATAACAAAAACAAAGATGAAAAACTTTCCCAAATTCATTATAGTCTGACATGGCCGAATCAATTTGAAACACTTAAGAGGCTTTTTGTCGCCTTTTTTTGGGGAGGGGGAGATGCAAGTAGTGTAATTTGTGGCGTCATTTAATTTTCACACTTTAGATAAAACACAGAAAAGACACAGTCACCTCCTCGCCAGTCTGCCATCTGTATGCAGCCTTTCATATTGTTAAACACATACCAGATGGGCGTTAAGCTGCTCCCGAGCCGTGTCTGGTAAGCCTCCCACAGCCTTTGATGCCAGCAGCTGACGTTCTGTGTCTTTCAGCCATTGCTGCATATCTTCTATCTCACCATGGAAACCCTGGGCCTACAACACAATACAACCTGAGTCAGGACAAAAAGTGTCTCACACACATGCACGTTGTTGGAAACCTGAGACTCAGACAGGAACATGACTGAGTTCTTAAATCTTTTGGACTAACTCTTGATGTATTCAGCAGTGTAAGAACACAACATAGGCTATGATGAATTGAATCTATGATTGTTGTCATTCTTTGGCCCCCAACTTTTAGATTCAAACTGTATGATTTAGAAAAATATTGATGCATAAAAACATCAAACAAACTGTTTTAAATATACTTTTCAAATATGTCTGCAAGAGAACTTCTTAGTCCCTCACAGCGCCTCCTCCTCGCCTTCAAATGTCACAGTTATGAATAGAAAGTCCACAGAATCCAATTTGAATGAGGACGTGGGGGAATAATCCGGCCTCTCAAAAGAACTTTATGACTCTGGCATGAACTTATTTCCTTGGTAGAAAAGAATGACTCACACTTTATTAACTAAAAACTAATAATACGGGGATTTCATTTGCAGTTCTTGAACCTGAAGCAGAGATGATTCCAGCTGTTGCTTCCTTTGCTCCGTTTTCTCCAGGATGGTTTTCCACCGCTGGTTCAGATTCTCCAGCTTGCTTTGCAGACTAGAAGCTTCCTCTCCAGCGCTCGACTCCACCAGTTCAGTACCAGCTTTGTTCACCGTCTCCACAGTCGATTTATGAGCCAACACGTCTATCTGAAGGACCTGGAAAGAAATAAAAAGCAACAAGTTATATCATAGAGCAACAGGGATGTCTCTGAAAAAGGACATGGAAAGGTCTGAAAACAAGTCAGAAGATTTGTCATACATGGTGCTTTGCAAGCTCTATCTCAATGGCTTTGGGGTCTCCTGCAGCTTTCCTCTGTTCGGTGAGAAGCTCCTCGGTGTGGCTCATCCAGGCTAGAAGCTCATCCAGTGCATGTTGGAACTGGCCCAGAGCCAGAAGGCCTCCCTCTAGTTTGTGCTGCATTAATGACACATTGTCCCATTAGATATGACATTTAATTAAAACACTTGAAACATTCACTCATCTGCTGTTAATTTTAAGTTTTTACGATTGAAAAAATTTGTTTTTGTGATTTATTCTTCTAAATTTCTAAATCTCTGCCTATAATTTTGAAATATATTAGAACAATGATAAACAGTAATTAAATATGTACTTGTACTTGTTCTCTTTTTGAGGGAAAAATAAGGTAAATGACAAAAACAACATTTAATCGATTAAAATACTGCTAAGACGTGTAATTAATAGTTTAATTTGTGTTTTGAATGAATTATTAACTCAGTAAAAAATCATTTTTTTAAGCAAAATTATCTCAAACATTATTTTAATTCACGTTAATGTATTTCCCGAAGTTAATTTGAGTCCCTGATGATGCTTTCTGTCCGTTTGCTCCCCTGCTCTGACCTGCCGGCTGATTATCTTCTCGTCCATGTTTTCCCACAGCATCTTGAGCTCGGACATCGGCTCCTGGATGGCGCAGCGATCAGACTCCTCCGTCACCTTCTTCAACAGGAGACCGGCCTGGTGATTCAGACGCTCCATCTCGATCTGCAGCTGATAGGCTTCTCCTTTGAACTCCTGTCAAACATCACACGCAGCGATACACCCAATCAGTCAACACAAGCACAAAGTTTTGCAGACAATGGAAGTTCGGCCTTTAAAGGCAACAATCTGTCTCATTTCAAGTCTGCAGGTTTACTTTGTGGAGCTATTCTTTTTGAGTTTTTGCACCTGCACCAAAAAAGCCTAACTAGCACAATATCAACACAGCTGGTGTTTGATTTATCTGCTCTGCACTAGATGTAATGAGCTGAATTCATAACCCAGAACTGAGGAGAGTTATCATGCTTTTTAACACATACAATAACAGCAGTTGGTTGTTTTTTCATATCCTTAAACACATAAATAGTACCTTGAGTTCAACAATCTGCTGCTTGACTGTGTCCAGGTCTGTGCCGACGGGGGACATCGAATCCAGTTTGTTTTCCAGAATATCCACCCAGTCAAACATACCCTGCGTGCAAAGAAGGAAACCATTGTCAGTGTGAGAAAGGTTAACACAGGGGGAGTCATGTTTCACTCATCTCAAATTATGCTCGAAATCTAACAGCAAATTCATATGAATCACATTAAAATCGAATGAAATTACTTCTATTTTAAATCCTTTTTTTCTCACAAAAAATGCGATTTTATATGACTTTTACACACGCAAAGGAAAAGGGTTTGCATATGAACCTGGCGTTTCATCTGAAAGCTTCTTTTATGTTGAGATTTTAAAGTTTTTGGAGAATGTAGCCAGTGACGTGTTTTGTTTAGTTTCTTTTGAGGTGATAAGCCAAGTACCTGCAGGCCATCTTGAAACTGAACAGCAGCATGCATTGCTTCCTCCAGCCTCTCTACTCTTTCCTTCCAAGTCTTGTTGAGATTTTCCCAAGCGGAATTCACCTGGAAACATAATATTATCTACATGTAGGTGACAAATAGAAAACAATAAATACAATTTACCAAATACAAATGTTTAATCTGTTACCTCATCGAGACTTTTCTTTATTACAGGTTTATCCGGTTCCCCGCAGGCGGTCATCAGCTCTGCACCCTGGTTTTGAACCACATCAAGCTCTTCCTGCAGCCCGTCGATTTCCTCCTTAAATCCCTGCAAATATTAAAAACATTATTAAAATTAGAGCCATGCTTCGGGACTTCCTATAAATTGGCTGATCCAGTGATTTATTTATTTATTTTCATCCAACCTCAACAAATTCCTGCTGCTGTTTTACAACAGAAGGATCGACTCCGGGCTCCTCCAGCTCCTTCAGCAGGTCCTGGCTGTCTTTGATAGTGACGATGAGAGCGCAGTGGTCGCACCAGAACTTGTCGGCCAGGTCCATCACATCCAGCAGCTTTGCCTCGCGCTCCTCCAGCAAGGCCTGGATGTCATTCCACAGGAAAACCATGTGGTCTAGTTTGTCTTGCACAGCTGTAACCGAGAAAATACATCACAAATCTTGACTATTATAAAAAAAAAAAAGAACAAGTTATTCAAAGATGCAGGTTTCCATGAATAAATGAAGATAAATAGAAGCAATTACAGAGTAAAGATTGAACTCCAGACCTTTAGCAGATATGTCCTTGTCCGCTCCTTCGGATCGTGCGATCATCTCTTCGCCTCGTTGCCTTAGTGTCTCATAAGACGGCTGCAGTTTCTCCAAATCTACAGAGACTACCTTGTTTTCAGTAATCTGTTCCTTGATCTTGTCCACCTCAACTGAGATAGAGGGAGGCTGACGCAAACGTTCAGCAATCCGTCCCAAGGACTCCAGCATGGGGTCGATTTTATCATGGAACTTCAAAGAACAGAAGAAATGACCTTTAGTTATAAAAATTGGATTTAACATAAACACAATGTTTATGAGGGGAAAATTTTAATAAAACAAGTTGTTATATCTAATGTACATTTTAATTCTCGCAAAACCCCAAACTGGGTGCTGCTCACCTGTGTGGATTTAGAGATGGCTTCATCCAAAGTGGCTGCTCTCTGCATCACATCAGCCTTGAGTTTGGTGTACAGCTGTTCAGCAGCTGTGTATTTCTCTCTGATCGGCGCTCCCTCCACCGGGCTTAGTTCAAGCAACTGTGGCCCCGTCTTATTCATCTTGTCAATGTGAGGCTTGTGCTCTGCAATCAGTTCTCGCATTTGCTGGAGAGGATGACATAAATTCATTAAAGGTCTTTACTGGTATAAAAAACATGACTCATGATGTGTTTTTTTTTTTTACCCTGAGCTCCTCCTGCTGTTGCCTCAGCATGTCGTACTCGATGGCGGGTGGAGGCAGATGGCTGAAGGTGCCTAAAGTTTCCTGCAGCCACGGCCACATCTCCTCATAGGTCTCCCAGAACTGTGTGGCCAGAGACTGGGCTCGCTCCAGCTGCAGACAGCGCTCGGAGTTCAGCTGACTAACGATGCCATACTTCTCCAAAAGAGTCTGGGTCTTAGCCTGATTAAAGAAAAGAAGCATACACCTTAGATTATGTCTATGTTCTCGATAAATGTGCTGATTATTGAGCTGAAACAAATCCTTTTTTAACCTTCAAAGCTTCTCTCTCTTCTGGGTTTTTACTGTTCATGATGGCTTTCCCTGCTTTCACAATCTCATCTACAGCATCTTTGTGTTTCATAATGTCCATGGAGAAAATCTGTAAAACCAGTTAAGTGAGTTTCAGGCAAGGTGTAACAAAACAAACAATTGTCTTTATTATGCTTTTTTTTTTTTACCCTTATAAAAACACAATACAAAGTGCAAACCTTCTGTGTTTGAAGCTGGGTTGTAGTTTGATCCTGCTCCAGCCTGATCTCGCCCATTGACAACAACTTCCTCTCAGCTTCAGCCAACCAGGTGAGCTCAGTGTCTGCAGCCTGCTCAAACTGGAGAAAATATTTTAAAAACACAGTAAGAAAAAAAAAAGACACAAACTATTAAGATGTGATTTAATCCCTCGTGAGATTTACCTGCTGTGATTTGAGGATGTCAGCATTGATCTGGTCCACCCGTTGAGTGATGATGTCACAGACGAATCTGTACCGCTCATTATCTTCCGTCACCAGCTTGTCCAAACTCTCTCGAGCGTGCCAGGGGATCAGGTCCAGGAGGGAACTGCTCAGCTCATTCAGTTTCTCCAACACAGGTTTCTGTTCTTTAGTCTCTTTTAGCAAAGCCTGAACAGAATCACATGATCACGAGTGAGTGTTGATCTGTTTCACCTTCGATTTTTGAAAAGCAGATGCAAACTTTTCATGTAAAAAACCTACTATCTGTCTGTTTTGTGACTGAATCAGCTGATCGTCCATCAGCTCATGATCAGCAAACATTTTGATCTCGGCCTCTGCTTTTTCTAACCAGGACTTCAGGTCCTCATGTGTGTCCTGCAGCTTATTGGACAAACCCAACACTCGCTCCAGTGTCTTCAAAACATTGTCACTCATGGAGTTTATCTCAGCGTACTTTGTTTTTATTCCATCCAGTTTTCCTTGGATTATGACGACTTCATCACCTAAAAACAAAAATTTTAAAAAGTAAATAAAGACAGCTTGTTGTTTGCATATATTAAGCTATTTCTTTTAAAAATTAGCTTTTGTCAATCATAATTTGACTGTAATTAGATAATTAGAGAAATAAGTGAAAACATGCCTGTTGTTTGCTTCAGCAGCTCAATTCCATTAGCGATAGCTTGGTCAACGCTCTTCTTCTTTGACTCAATTTCACTTTGTAGCGTCTGAAAAGAAAATCTCAGGAAGTCAGATCAGTCTGAGCTTTCCACATGCCTTAAGGTAAACAACGTGTGACAAACAGATTGCTGAAATGAACTGAAAAATGAGTGATGCAAATTAAAAGAAAGAATAATGGTTGGCCTGAAGAGGAGTGTATACCCGCTGCTCCGCCAGCTGCTTTTTGAGAACATCTGTTTTGTATTCCTCCACGGACACATCACTCAGTCTGGAGTGAACCTCATTGAGCCAGTTCATGAGAGCCACTTCGTCCTCTCCGAACAGCTGGGCGTTCGCCAGCGCTTGCTGCAGCATGTTGGCTTTCCTCCTGCATCGCTCCTGGAGCTCTATGTAACTGGCCTGAGTGGTGTCCAGTTTGGACTGAACCAACTCGTTATCTTCCACCGAGCTCACCATTTTCAGCATTTGACCCAGACTGACGGCCTGAAACAGGTCTTTACTGTGGTTCATAATCTCCTCCTCTAAGGCCTGACCACAAGGGATGAAAAAAATAACCAACCAAACAAAAAACATGACAAAATGGACAAAAAACACACAAAAAAACATGATAACATAATTTAACAAAATGGGAAATTATACAAAAAACCTCAAACATGGAAAAAAAACAAGAAAAATGGGATTTTATGTGGTGGTAAAGAAAAAAAAGTATCTAAAAACACATGATGATTATGTAAAATCATCTTTATTACCTTATGCTGAGAGATCTGATCCTCCAGCTTGGACGTCTCGGTGCCAATTGGTTCAGAGTTGGCCAGATGTTTCTCTGTGGCTGTGAGCCACTCGCTCAGAGGCTCCAGAGTCTCATGGAACTGCTGACTGACCACTAAGATGCTCTCCAAATGCTTATGTCTGTCACAGTAAAATATAGAAGGGGTAAAAAATATACAGCTCTCACATTCAACAACAAAAACAGATAATCATAAATCTTTCAATAATCAAGATGTTTTCATGTTCTAGTAATTAGTTAACTTAGAAAAGGGTTTTAGATTACAAGCCAGTTTATGCTGTTGTCATATATACAGACCTGTTTTCAGCTTTCCTGAGCAAAGTGTCCCACCTCTGCCCCAGGCATTCAACCTCTTTGGAAACCTTCTCCTTGTCCACCGACTCTGCCAGTTCTGCAACCTTCCCTCCCTCATTTTTTATCAGCTCCACAGTCGGTTTTCGCTCATCCAGAAGCCTCTGTAGGAGCTGTCAGAGGCAAACAAAGCAGAAGAGTTATTGAGCGCTGCTTCATGGTATTGTTCAGACAAACAGTAAATTTAACAGCCTCAAATTAGATGTCTATTAAACAAAAAGCTTTGTGCAACACACTCATGGTTTACAATGGATGTCAGTTAAATAAGACGAATGGCAAAGTAAATGTTGGGTGTGTTTTAAGTGTTTTAAAGCACAAATAGAGTTGCTGGTGTGTTAAAAGTTTATTGTGTAATCTGATATTGGACTTACTTTCTGTTCTTGTATCTGTGCCTTCACCACTTTGAACTCTGCAGAAGGAGGTTTCTGATTGGTCACAAGCTCCTCTGTGTCAGTTAACCAGCTGAGGAGGGACTCCAACGCGTCCTGAAACCTCCCACAATGCAGCAGGGCTTCATGCAGCTGTGCCGAACGCTCAGCAATCTGGAAACCACACAGTAAAAATAGATGTCACTAATTTAAAAAGGGCCTTTTAAGATTGCATAAAACAGTAACAATGAATATTTTATTACGATGTTAATATCATTTTATATTTTCACAAAACAAAACAAAAAAAAAAACCTGTCTAACCTTTTTATTTAGTGTATTCCACTTTGAGTTGATGACTTCCAGATCGTCTTCAAGTTTCTTGGTGCTGGTGCCTTTGGCAGCTTTCTGGATGAGGCCCTGTCCGAGTGAGTTGATGTCATGAAGCTGCGTCTGCAACGGATCAATGTCCTGTTTCTGGAAGGCCTGAGGATGTGAAACAAATCAAAGTAAATATCCATATACTGTAAATGCTCCTTTTTGAGTTATTTTTATAAGTAAGTATATTTTTTATTAGTCTGAAAACAATATTCACAATAAACACATAAAACATTTTACTGTTGCTCTAGAGCTTGAATTTAAGAGAATAAAACATGGGAAAACCTCCACCAAGATATTATTGTATAATAGACAGGCCAAAAGTTCAGATGTTTTATTCCATCCATGGTCTCGAAATATGATTGTAGCACCTTTATCTCAGGTTTATCGCTACAAATCCAGCTGAGAAACAACTGAAACTATGAGCTGGTTGAGTAAGCAAAGCAGATTGAATCACTAAAGCACGACCTTCTCAGACTTCCAGGCTGAGAAAAATCTAATTTACACATCATGTAATCAGATATGTGAGAATCAGACAGACAGGAACTGACTCACATAAAAATAAAAGATTTACCATCAACAGAAACGTGCACTTGCACAGTTAAGAAAAGAACACTCATGAACAAAAGAAGAAGCTATTTTGGGGCACCTGTGGAGATAAATAACCCATAAGGTCGATGTCAGGGCACGCAGCAATGGCATTCAGTAAAGCCTCGATCTCCTGCTCCCCTGCGTGTTGGAATGTGTGTAAACCTTTAGGCAGACAGGCCTCCAGCGACTGCAGGAACTCCTCCAGCTCCTCCATGCTGTATTTGGATGCTCCTTGTTGTGTAGTACACGTTTGCTGGCAGCTTTCTGTGGGTAGAGTTACAGAGTTCCCGTATGTCTCAGGCTGCGTCACCACCACACTAACCAGCTCACAGTCATCCTGAGATGGCCCATCTTCCAGCAGCTCAGTGGTGGATAGCTCACTATAGTCTGTTAACGTCCTGGAACGGCAGCCAGAGCTGTCGTTTTGAGTTCTGTAGGCTGACCCCACAGATGACCTTCCCATGGAGTATTTATATTCCCCATTGCTCAGAGTATCCTTTTCATTAAACTTCACCACACCAGATTCTTTCTGTCGCGGCTCCCGAATCAAGCTGCTACTGTGGTAAAGAGATCGGTTGGCTTTTACAGGGGAGAAGGGGAAGTCTTCCTGTCCTGAGCTGAGCGAATGTCCCGTTTTTAGGTCTCCGGACATATTCATAGCCTCCGAGGATGAAAAGCTTCTTGTACCGGGGCCCTTTCTTTTGTGGGATCTGTGTGCATATCGCTCCCTCTCCACTGAGGGACTATACAGACCTGAGTCCTCCTCAGATGTCAGTGAGCTGGTCATACTCTGCCCTCTCCTGCCATTGTTTAAACCAGGTCTCTCCACAGTCCCAGCACACAGTGTCCCACTGCGGCTGGCATATTCGGCCAAATTATTGGGACCAAAAGTCCTCCAAGACCTGCGGTGGTGGTGAGGAGGCTCCTTTTTCTCTCCTCCCTGATGACGTGACTTAGGCAGAACTGTATCACTCATCATGTTCCCGTTGAGTTTCAGCCCATCATAGACCACACGTTCATCCAGCATAGCAGGTTTTCTGGTTCGCAGCTCAAATGAACTAGAACCTGAAAGACCACCGTTCCCACAAAGGCTGCTGAAGTCCAACATGCGGTGCGTGTAGGGTAAAGTGCCAGTAAAGTGTTGGGAAGAGAGACTGCCCTTAGATCCTGAGTCTATCTGTTCATTGAGTCGAACAGTGTCATAAATGGATCTCTGGGGGACGTAGCAGTCATCGATGTTCAGGTCCTCCTCCTCCCCCTTACCGACACAGGAAGGGTTTTGTCTGAGGCAATCTGGTCTGCTCAGCGGTTTACCCATGCTGAGACAATTGTCACTGTTCACTCCAAAGACAAGATTAAGGATGGAGTGAAATCCTTTGAGGTACAGTTGCTTTAGTGCACGTTGAGCAATTTAAAAAGGGGCTCAACTTCAATGAGCAGCAACTGAGTGCAAAGTAATGTTTCTGCTCTCTTAAATAAGAAGTCAGCAAATAAATACTAAACATTTCCTTTTAATAATAAAAAACACAAAAGCTATTGTTCATACGTGGATAGCTTCATTGAAAATATATCCCACTTAGGTTGTTATAGTAAAAAAGCAAGGACTTTCATACCCACATACGTCCAAAACTATTTATAAAATCCAAAACAAATCCTCAGACAGTTGTCCAAATTAGGAATTAAAGTCCTGCCTTTCAGTAGAGTCACCTATTCCAAACAGAATCGTCCAGGTTTTCCCCAAAACATAATTCCTTTTGTGTTTGTTCAAAGTGCTCCTTATTTCCCCAAATCCTCACAGCATCCATGTGAGCAACATAAAAGTCTTGAAAGTATCCAAAAACAAATCCAGCAGGCTCTGGTGAAAAGTGCAGGCAGCTCTGAGAAGAGCTGGTACTCTTAGATAAACAAAAAAAAGCCTGCCCTTCCTCTCACATCGCTCCCCTCGCACTGACAGACACCCTCCTGGCAGAAGGTTTCATGCCCCGCCCCCAGTCATTATTCAGACAACATCTGCCACAACTCCATTTGTGCCGAGAGCTGCTCCGGCACAAGTTGATTGGTGGACGTATGACCCTTTTTCTCTCTCTTTCCTAATTCCCTCGTATTTCTTCTCCGTACATATGACTTCACTTCTAAGCCATCCTCTGCATCCTGACACAGTCACTCACGTTCCTTTTTTTTTTTTAGCGACTGAGGGAATGGGGAGGGGACGCAGTGCACACAAGCTTCACACACACACATTCACACACACAAAGACCAGCAGCTCTCACTGATGACATCACAATTTGCTGAAACAGATACACGTTTTCCCTTTTTTTCTCTCTTGTTGCCCTCTGCTTTCCTTTGTGATCAGTCGCTGTGGACCCTGCAGATATTCCTAATTACTGTGGAATGCTGAGGGAGGCACAAGTCTCAGGTAATTTAACACCAACAACTCTGCCAAGTGCATCATGGGGTTTTTACATCCAGTGGCAAGGGAAATTAACAAAAGAAAAATTGACAGAAGAAATAACAAAATTAATTTATTATTGTTTCATTGAGAAGAAATCTAGAAAATCCAAACAGTGATATTTAAAGCTGTTAGATTTGATGGATCTATTAGAAAATCTGCATTTAAAATGATTTAACTTAATTTATGAACCCATATCATGTACTTTTTAACTTTTGTCAGCTTCAAGTACTCTATCCAACATCACCCTTACATAAAATACTTAAATATTAATACTCATTTTTATTGAAAGCCTTTTTTCTATTGACGTATGTTTTTCCCTTCACCACACGCAAGTCTCAAAACAAGCCAGAAAAGACAGAAAAGTTAGTTTTAAATGAATATAGTTTAAAAAATGCATTTAATTAGTAATATTTCAATCAGGATTATTAGATTATTAAAATTGAGTTATTTCAACTGAGTTAATTAGACAGTGTTTGTTGTTTCATGCATCAGCCAGTCAGATCAGTAATAAGAAATCAAGGTGACTAAACCCAAAACAAAAAGATTTATACTTAAAAAAAAAAAAAAGCTTAAGTTTATGATTCTAAAAGAGGGCATTTAAAACTGTTGCAGGATAGAACTCAGTCATCAAACATGTTATATAAACCCAGGTGGAAGACTCTTCATGACATGATGTTCCTACTGCAAGTAGATCATAAAAGTTCAGGTTTTATTTAAAGGAAAATAAGCAACAATACAAAGTCCCAGTGACACGTTTTAATGTCATCATCAATGAACTGGTGTAGCTATAACATGATTCAGAGGATCAAAATTCTTAGACAACGGCAAAACACTGATGTAATGTCTGAACAGAAAAACACACACATCCATCCCCTGTAGAGCTGAGTAACTAGGACTAACCTTAAAAATATATGTTCATCTTACTACAAATATTCTTAAAAGTGAGTTTTAACGTTTCTTTTTAACCCTGAAGTTTGGTTTAAGTAACTGCAGATGGCAGGTTTTTAAAAAAAACTTCAGAGAGAAACTTGATAAACACATAAAAATCTCATTCAAAACTTGACCTAAAATGGTAACCGAGACAAGTCAAAGCTCCCACTGCCTTTTACAGTTAATTTATGTTCACCAGCTGATTTTAAGCACATATATCTAAAGCAAAAAAAAATCACTGAAAGTAAAACTTCATGCTGGAGCTGAATAAATACTTTTATAATAATTTTAATGCTGGCTAACTAGCTAGCCATTCTTCTTGATCTTAAGTATTGTCACAAAGAGGAATTTCCACAAGCAGCTGAGGCCATATATGCCCTCTAACCCCAGAGTGCTGACCAGACAAAGACTGGGTGTGCACCATGACAACACGGCTGCTTAGCAACATTTTGAATCAATCACTTCTGTAATAGTTTCCTTACTAACCAAACTCTGCACATCAAGCCTGACACACACCCCCCACTCAACAATGATGTTTTAATCCATGCATGTGACATGGAGGTTGGGTTGAATTGCTGCACAGAACCCCCTTTAAGTAATAAAAATCCCTTGACCTACATCGTAGGACGGCTCAGCTGTTTACATTGTTTTACTGCAATCTAATACTGTAACTATTTTATATTTTCACGTCCAAATATAGAATCCTCTTCTTGGGGGGACCTCCACAGGAGTTCATCAGATTTTAGATTATTTTGTATGGAAATCTTGTTAATTTCAATTCACTTTTATGTAACAGATCCTAAGATTTTGTTTTTGGCATAACGAGGAGCAGTGCAAATATAAAACAAACCATAAATGTAATTATGGAAATCTATTTTAATATTAGAACAAAATTTCCAGTCTAAAAACAAACATTTCTTAAACTTTAAACAAATGTTTTAAGGAATCATTTTAAGTATTTTAGATTAAGCACAGACACAAACCATCCAGACAAGCTGCAAAAGAGGATTAATCTGTCAAAAATAACAAACTGTATCCTACAGAGATGGTTAGACCTGTTTAAAAAATGCTAAATGTTTTAAAACTGAAAGTCAAAGACATCAAAATAACAGAAGATTTGTGGTTAAAGAATTTTAGGGGATCGAGATGGAAGATCAGCTTTATGACTGATTCATGTGGCACCCTGCTGACAGCCACCTGGCTGTGACGGTCTGGCCCACTTGCCCCATCACTGCATATGGACCTTAGTTCTTTTGTTAACACCAAATGCCCCAAATAAACCCCACAGTCCCCAGAGGATTTCTATGTGAGTGGCGAGCACGCTCAGTGAGGAGCCTGTTAATGTGTTCTTCTGCTGAATGTAAAAAAAAATATTATAAAATGTGCAAAATTAAAAAAATAAAATGCTAACACATGAATTAAATTAAACTAGATTTCTGCTACAAAATAAAATGTCTACATCTGACCATTTTTTGTTAAATGATGTGAGTTTGAGAACGTCGTGTGGATTTGTTTTAGCCTAAAATATCTTCCTTCATTATTACATATTTGCAGTCCCCCCACAAAAATACAGTGAATGTGTGTTAAACCTTTAAATATTGTGAATCTGTAAGAAATCAAATAATTTGCACACAAATATAATTCTGATAATTTATGATTCAATGTTTTGTTTCATATAAAGCTTTATGGAACCAATTTGGCTCATATGATTGAAACAAATTGAACATTTTTGATTAACAATATTTACTTACCTTTATTTGATTTTTTTATCATGTGCATCAATTTTTATTGTTGCATTTTGCTCTGGGACTTTAAGTTTTTATGTAAGCCATTAATATCATCTCAATGTTAAATTGCTATACCAATAAGTTTGTCCTAATTTGCTTTCAGATGAATCTTTTCAAATTCTCAAAAACTACAAACCATCATCTGGTACTGCCACTTTAAAAAAATACTTCTTTAATTTTTTAATTTTTTATTTGTTATCAAAAAAAAGAGATCAAAATGTTAAACTGTGATTTGTGTACCTTAAAGGCTTCCAGTTGTTGGTTGATCACATCTGTTTCCATGGCAACCGCCTCCTGGGATGCTTCCTTATCCATGACTTTGAGGACTTTCTCTTCCACATGGTGGAGTTTGCTGTACAGATCTTCCAGTTTGGTGAGAGTACTCTGCACTTGGACTTCTCTTCCCTTGGATCGGTCCAATAGTTTACCACACTGCTTACTCAGAGCATCCAGATCTCTTTTGAGGCCCAACAGATCAGGTGATGATTCAGACTCTTTTAGCATTTTCTTACAGCTGTCTCCAGCGTTGGCTGTGTTCGCCATCAGATCTTGCAGCTTAGCCATAAAACTCTGAATGCTGTTCTGCTGTTCTTTGAGGGTGTCCAAGTCCAAACCCACCGGAAACATGCTGTCAAGTTCATCATCCAGCTCTGTGAAGTGGGTAAACATCTCACGAATGCTGTTTTGGAAGTGTCCGATATTCTGCAGCTTATTTTCCAACACTTGGCATGTGTCTTGTAGTTTCTTGTTAAGGTTGCTGTAATCTTTTTCTACACTGTCTGCCTGCAGTAAGAGTTCCGTCACTCCCTCTGCATCAGGGACATCTACTACCAGATCCTTGGCCAAGGCCTTCATGTGCTCCACTTGGTCCTGTACTCCCTCTAAACTTTTATGTTGGGCTTTCATGTTCGTTAAGCTCTTGTTGCTGTGAGCCTGGACCCCTTGTGATTCATAAGAATCCACCTGTTTTTTAGCTGATTCAAGCTGACCCCTTGCCTCTTTGCATGCATCATTAAATTCTTTAACAGTGTGTGAGATCTTCTCCAGGTTTTCCCTTTTGTTTTGCAGTCCTTCCACCAACTTATCCAGTCTTTTACCCATACTATTCTTCTCTTCCTTTATAGTCTCTGTGTCTCTGTTAGCCACCTCCAGAAGACTTTCTGCAGCAGTGTTAAACTGTTCCACCACCCCTCTGTGCTTGTCGATATCCTTCTGCAGGGCTTTCACCTGAGAAATGGAGGCTTCCACAGCTGCAGGATCAACAGTGAGTTTGACACAACCCTCACTGGCTTCACAGTCCTGAATCCAAGAGCTGAGTTTCTCTGAGTGATTGTGATACTTCTGTGATCTCACGAGAGCAGCTTGGAGTTTGTCAGCCTGCTCTGCAGAGCTCTTTTTCACTTCCTCCCAGTTGGAGGAGAGGACAGTGAGTTGTCCCTGCAGTGCCAACTTCTCTGCACCATCAGTGCTCCGCATGAGCGACTCTCCTTCTCCCATGATTGTATTGTAAGCTGCCTCGTGTTCCTTGAGAGCCCTCTGGTGTTTGATTTGCTCCTCCAAGGTTTGCTGCAGGACTTCCACTTTGGTAGAGATGGGCAGAGACTCTGACTGTTCCTGGAGCTTCTGACTCAGCCATGACTGGAAGTCTTTGGAGGTTTGATGGAACTGCTGAGAGCTGGCAAACGTTGAGTTCAACTGCTCGATTCGTTTTGCTACAACGGGAAAAAAAAAGATTTTCATTAGAAAATGAATTACGTAAATAATTTATTTACTTTATAGGCTGAAGTAAATAAAATACCAACCTGCTTTTTCTTCCAGCTGTTTAAAGGGTTTGCTTACACTCTCCAACTGCCTAGCTAGGTCTGCTTTAAGGTAATCCTCAGTCAGTAATGCTAACAGCTCTGTATTGATGGTCTCAGCCTGCTTCAGCTTCTTCCTCTCTTCTCTCAGTTGAGCTGAAATGTTTTGAACATCTTCCAGCTGCTTCTTCACGGCATCCGGCTGGGTGCTGTTGGTGTGATGGTTGGTCAGCTGATTCTCCAGCTGGGCTGCAGTGTTACTGAGGCTCTTTAATAACTCCTGAAACTCTCCCATCTTCACCACTGCTTGGTCGATAAGGCCGTCTCTTTGGTCCAGCTGTCCCGTGAGGCCTTGCCACTTTTGAGTCACTGCAGTAAGCTTCTCCCTCACCAGCTTCCCGTTTGAAGGCTCCTGTATGTCTGACGAGCTCAGGATAGCAGCAGCTGCTTCCTCAAGTTGCTCATACTGAGGTTTCCGGCTCTTGAACTCATTCTGGAGGATCTAGAGATAAGAGAGTTCATCAACACGGTCATTCAGGATGCACAGCACGCACGTTGTTTACAACAACTTGCACCGTTACTAACCTGAACTTGTTGCTTTTGCATCTTTAACATGTTTGGATCTATAGACAGGGGTCCAAGGACACTCATCATCAGTTCCTTCTCAGCAAGCCACTGGCCAAGCTGCAGCTCATTTGATTGGAAGATGTCCAGATTTTTGTTGGACTGTTCCAGGTGCTGCTTCCTCTCTTCTACAGAACCACTGACTTCCTCCCAAGCATCATCTAGACAAGAAGAAAAAAATCCCACCAGCCTGTATTAGTCAGCATAAATGCATTGTTCTGTCCTCTACCCTGCTGTTTATCTCCCACTGTGAAGGACCTGGCACAGGAAATGTGTTAATTTAGGTCATTTATATAGCAGAGAGCAGCTTTCTGAGACAGGGTCACATTCTGTGAACATGTATTTACATGTTACAGTTATTTATCTGGAGCCAACACTTTTGTGTATACCTATTTCTGAAAGCATCTTGTTCCATGTTGTTGCTTCAGGGGAGTTTGAATGAGCTGAGATCAAGTCCAGAAGCTTCTCTCTCAGCTTCTGAAGTTGCTCCTTCTTCATCTTCATTCCATCTTCAACTGCCTAAAAGAACCAAACAAATAATAAATGCTGAATCCAATCGTCTCCAAGAAGCATGTCCACGAAAAACAGTTAATAATTTACCGTAACTGTCCTTCGGAGAAGCAAGAATACATTTTTACCTTCTGCTGTTCAAGTTGTGTTTTCACAGAATCTTTCTCGGTGGCTGCACTGTTCCAGGACGTTGCTGTCTTTTTCATCTCTTTCAGCCATGACATTATGTCCTCCGTCTCCTTTTGGGTCTCTGTCACCTCCTGGTGTAAATTGCTCAGCTGCTCTTTTCGACTTTTCAGTGTTTCTCCAAGACTGGTGTATCTCTCACTGATGTACGACATGTTCTGTTGGATTCCCATCAGCTCTGGAGGAGTCAAAAATAAATGTATTCACTTTCTGCAACAGGATTTTCGATTTCATAAAACTCACAATAAGATCAACATCACAGTATGGCACTGGTATCTTTATATTACAGAACTCAGAATACCAAAAAGGAAAGTATGATTAATAGAAGAAACTGGAAGATTCACAGGGTGTCATGTGTAAGAGTTTAAAGACCCACTCCGAGGAAAATCATATTTTTTGTAATGTTAACATGTTCTTTTGGCTTTATTCTGATGCTACAGGACATATCTTGAGAAAATTAAGCTGAAAATTGCATTTCTGAGTATTTCAAATCGCTGTGAATCAGTAGTAGCGGTCTAAAAAAGACTGTGTTTGTGATGTAAAATCCACTGGGCAGGCCACAAGCTCCTCCTCCTAGCTAGCATAAACAGAGAGCTCTCAGCAACAGGGAGGGGATCCTTCACGCCAACGGTTCCACCCACAGTACAGAGGCGAATTGCTAACGAGGTACTGCCGCTATGCAGAAACTACTTCCTAGAAAACAACTTAGTTTTTTGTGATTTTGGGTAAAAATACCACAATCATAATTTAAAGACCACTGAGATGCTTTAAAATAGCTCAAAAGATGATCAGAGTGGGTCTTTTAAATGTGAACTTTCACAAGTGCAAGTCATGCACACTTGATTTCAGTCCATATTTTGAATATTTTGTTGAACTTCTTTTTCAAAAATTGTCATTTTACCAACACGTTACCACTATAGTGCACCACAAACAGTTCCTATATAATGCAGCAGCCACATTCAAGCTCATTTACCTTTATTGGTTAAGTAGGCGTGGCCTACTGGACCCCCACCATTAGTAAGAGCTGATGCAAAGACAGAAGACAAAGTGTCAAGAGCAGAACACAGATAAGGTTTGTTGTTGGCATGAAATCCGTAACAGTTAGTAATATAACAGAAGTGAGCCCGAACACCATGCCTCCTTCCAGCACATGAAGCAGCGTCTGCTAATGTTCACCTGACTTGTGAGGATTCTTGGCGGGAGATGTGAGAGAAGTGATCCGACTGCACAGCACAGATCCTTTACTGTTCAGGTCTTGAACAGCTGGACCTTTGGATGCCCATTCTTCTATCAGTCCCTGATGAAAGATGATTTGGTCAGTTTAAGTAACCGATGGCATTTGGCAAATGTGTTAAAGCATGGTAGATTTTTTTAAAAATCTGGCATTCAGTCATGAATATTATTCTGTGATGTTCTGCGATGAAAACAGTCTCTCTGTTTTGATAGTAGGTTTTTAGGCCCAGATTTCTTCTACATAAACAATCATCATTTATCTGTCATGAGTTGGCAGAGAAATCAGGTTGAGATGGAGGGGAGTTTAAGGAGGAGAAGTCCAGTATCTGATAAAACCCACTTAAGTTTTAACACACACAAACTTCAGTGTGAGAAGTAAAGCATCACATCATCTGTGACTGCCGCTGCTGGATTTTAAGTGCATTTCGATAAAACAGATGATGTGCAGAAATAACACTGTCTTTGTAAAATGCTGTTTATTTATCCCATGACTCACGGAGACAATCTGCAGGTCTTTTTCCAGATTTTTCTCACTGCTGCTTCGCTGAGCTGCAGGTATTTTGTCATCGGTCTCTTCCAGCCACTTGGTGAGAGCGCAGACTGCCGATCTGAACTCCCCCAGCTGGTCCTGACAGAATGTTAGCTCTTCTTCCCTAAAACAGACGTGAAAACATGTCACATCATACATATATTCATCTGGATATGGCGCGCATCGACAGTACTTTCATGGACTTACTTTTCTTTAACTGTGTCCTTGAAGGTGCTGAAAATATTTGAGACCTTGTCCATTCTGCTCAGAAGTTGGCTTTTGTTTCCATCAGGGCTTATTTCAGACAGCTCTTTGGACAAACTCTGCAGCTTCTCTACATCACCGGCATATTCAGCCATCTCAGTGCTTGTGTTCTAAAATTCAATTAAAGCATATTTTCATTTCAGTAATTAAAAATAACCTGTAAATCTCATCTTGTTGAAGCTTTTGGTTTCATACCGACCTGCATTAGCTGAGACATTTCAGTGAAAGTTTTCCCGGGTCCGTCTGTTTCCTGAAGCTCTTGTGAGCGTTTCGTGACAAACTGCTGCACTTTGTCTGCAACATTTTCAAACTGTTCAACTTTTTCTTTTACCCTCTCCAGTTGGGAAACTTTTCGCTTGTGCTTATCGCAGGTATCCAAGAAGCGCTGGGATAGAGCGTCCATCTTTGTCTGCAGAAGCAACGCTGCAGAGGGGTCGGCTGTCTCTGCAAACTTCTTTACTTTAGTTTTTATGGCTGAGATGCTGCTCTGGCGACTTGATAGGTCCTGCTCCAACGCCTGAGAGAGGTTTGATCATGGAGTTAAAGGGATGACAGAGCTGGTGTGAAATACAAAGTATGAGAAGAAGCTGAGATGACGGAAAGAAAGCTTACTGCTTTTTTACTGAGCACTTCTCCGATAGAGGCAGAGTCCAGGGGTATCTGCTCCTTCTCGTTCATGCTGGCTTCGATTCGTTCCATCCATCCCATCATCTCATCCAAACCGTCCTGGACGCTCATGGAGCGAGTCAGAGTGATTTGCAGTTTCTCATTTCGATCACTCACAGACTTGGAGAGGTTGTCGTAGCGCTCCACAATGTCATCTGTAACATAGAGACACAGATTCAAATCAAAACAGGCTTTTTTTCTCAACATCTGGAACACGACATGATAAATACTTCATATATAAGAATTGCATTCATGAATTTGCTAAACTAAAAGTCTCGACAAAGGTGATCATGTTTGGCATATTTTTATTTTAATTTTTGTGTCTAGTCATGCAATTTTTTTGTAATATTTTCTTCAAATTGCTGAAATCACAATCTGAATCTTACGTGTCATGAAAGGGGAAAAAACAAACTTTGGTTTGGAGATGCATGCAGTTGAGTTTTTACTCACCTACTGTCTCCTGGATCTCATCTGGGTTGCTCAGGAGGTTTCCTTCACATGCTACCAGTGACTCAGCTGTTTTACGTAACGTGTCAACAGCAGTCTGATGTCCCATCATCTGACCCTGTAAAATCTAACATAAAAAAAAAATCCAAAAACCCACTTATTTCTATATATTTATATTTTTGCACATGCAATTGCACAGACAAATACATATGTGATTATGTTTGTGCTTGTTTTAAGGTCATTAGACACATAAATACATGTATTTATCTTCCCAGAGTCTTTTTGAACTGAGTTTTAATTTAGTTTCGCCTAACAGGCGCCTCTTATCTGGGCATAACTGTGCTGTAAATCATCATCTCCCTGCAAAGAAATGTTCGAGCTAACTCAAGCCAAGCGCTTTGACAGAAGCAATTTTATCTTGTTTCCTTTTGTAGGAGTATGTAAGCTACAAATAACCAGAGTTAAACTCTCCACATGTGGGTCTGAAGGTGAACACAGAGACCAAAAATAGCTTTGTTGTATTTTAGTGGGTGGAAACACTGTATAAGGTAAGACAGGTCTATTGTGCCACGACCTCACAGCGCAGCTCTACATCTGTTACATCTAAATAAAGCTGTTAGTTTAGATGTATTCACTTAGGATATCCATAGTTTGATGTTCACTGAAATCCACCTAATACTCAATAACACATTGACTTACCAGGATTTAAGATCAATCTGAGCTTTTCAACACAAAATTAGGAGTCAGGATTTAAAGACTGGACCTAATTGTGTTACTTGCCTTGGTGTCCTCCAGCTGTTTCTGCAGGATTTGCGGATCAGCTGCAATAGACTCTGATTGCTGCTTTCTGGCCTCCTCCTCTGAGATGTTGAGCCACTTTAAAAGATCCGTGCTTGAGTCGTCATACTTTGTGTACTTGTCAACCACTTCTCTGAGGTTGTTGCCCAGAAGATTGCACTAAAACGAAGAAAATAATTGTCAATTTAATAAACACATGCTGCCACCTGGTGGTTAAAATGAAATAACTGCAAACAGCATCTATCTGCTACATTTTAAAATACCTGGTAATGTAATGTTTTGTATTGGCTGGCTGCTGAATCCAGCTTGTCCTTGACAGCGGAACAGGTCCCTGAAGTATCCACATGCAGCAGAGGATTTTTAGCTCCGTTGTCAACACGTCCACATGCTTTAGCCACATCCAGGACTTTCTGTCCCGAAATAGTGATAAAACGAAGGTCCCCTTTGTGGGAAATAACATCCTCTGAGAAAACTTTTTGTTGCTGAAGTTTATCAGTCAGGATATTAAGAGATGCTGCAGGAGTGCTCAGCTCCTCCATCTCTTCACTAGCCTGTTTCAACCAGCCTTCAAACTCCTCGCAGTCATCCTGGAACTTCTTCAGCTCCTCCTGGACGCTCTGCACTTGCTTCATCTGCTGCTCAGCCTGAGTCAGTGAGGTCTCATAACGCTCCTTCAGGTCTCGGATGTTCTTCTGAAGTCTCTCCTTTTCTTGTGACGACAGCACATTTGCTTGTTTGTCAAGCAGAGCCTGAGCTGACTGAGTGGCCGCGATCAGCTCCTGCTGCTGGGACAGAATCTCCTGATGTCGAGCCTGTAGAAAACAACAGCATCAGTGACTGTTTTCACAGACAAACCTTCCGGTTTGTATTCATATTTCTTACAAAAATCGGATGTGTGACATGAAGTGGAAGGAAAATATATGACAAAAATGATCATGCCAGTGACAAAGCAACTATATACCTTGACTCTGTCATACTGTTTATCAAGATCAAGAGACGTAGTGTTCTCCATTTCACCAAAATCATTTTCAGAGGCCTGTAAAGCATTTCCGTTGGCATCGTCGTCCTTCTTTCCAATCAGTCCTTTGGCTGAGGTTTCCTCTGGCACATTACCATTTTCTTTACTTATATAGTCAGTTTCCACCGTGTTTTCATTCCCAATGTTAGATATCCAGTCCAGAAGACCTTCAATTTTGTTCTTACTCTCCTCAAGCCGTTCAACAGCTGCTGCCTGCATTAACAGACCACACAATAGCAATGATGATTCACTATCTCTTATAAATCAAGAGGATTACATTTATTTTCTCCAAACGACACACATGGAAGTAATATGAACCTTTTCGCTCTCTTGTTTTATAGCTGTTGTAACAACCTTCTCCAAATCTTTTCTGGACTCTTCTGCCCGCTGGTTGATCAGCTTGGCTTTGCTTTTAGCCTCTTCCAGCTTGCTCTCAATCACTGCGATCTGATCTGGTGTCAGCTTGCTGCGATTCTCCTCCAGAAACTTTTTAGTACTGCTGATTACTTCATTCAAAGCACTTGCGTCTGTTAATACGTCTTTTAGAAGAGCCTTGAAATCACAGGAGGGTTGAAACAGTTCTTTAGTGATATTTGTTGGTTCTTTTATTTTTAATGTGAAATTAAGAAAGTAAAACAAACCTGATGTTCCTGTTGGTACTGTTGAAGGTCTGTGGCACATTCAGCATTTCCTGCTTGTTGCTGATGACCAATCAGCTGGTTTTCTGTCAGCGTGAGATGATCACACACTTCCTCCAACTTATCTGCGAACTCTTTATGTCTTTCCAATAAAGACTGATGGGAAGAAAATAAAAACAAAGTTAATATTGTCAACAACATAATTATGATGGGACGAATTCACACCTATGTGTTCACAATAAACCTTAAGTCCCTGTATAATGTTTTAGAGATGCACATATCAAAGAGAAGAACATCATTTTAAACATGGATTAAACATGCAAAATACTTTATCAACGTATTCTAAGGCTCTAATATGCTGTAAACATGCTGTTTTGCCACTTTGTTTCATGATTCTAACAAGCAAAAGACCTTTTATTGAGTCTGTTAGTGAGTTTTTTGTGTGTGAAAACATCTGGAAAGAAACTGAGAAAAAAAAAAGAAAAACCAAACAGGATTGTGGATTTTTCGCAACTCTTGGACTTGCAGAGTAAAACCAGCACAAAGGTTAATCTGCAGCAGAGGTCAGGCACTCCAGCATGCAATGTTATCTATTAAAACATCACAGAAAAAAAAAACACGTTAATTCTGATTACAATGTGAAGAATAAAGTGAATACATGTACAAATAACTTCAGAACTTTTAAATCAGTGAAAATCATCTTTTATGAGCAAACTAGTCATTTAGTTAAGAAGTAAATAAGTCTGAGGCTCAGATAACCTGTTAACAATAACATGTAATTGTTGTGGGTATTCAGTACCTATACCCACAGTTTAATATGTGTAATTATGAGCTAATTTTTGACTCACATAAAAATACACTTTTTTTAGGCAGATTACAAAATTTTACACTCATACTGTAACATAATTTGTAAAATATATGAAGGTGCATCAGTTTTAGTAAACAAACAAAACAACACAAATGTTTTTCATGCAGCTATAACATGTATAAAAGTATTTTCCAACTAAACAATCCAACATAAAGAATTAGCATATCATTTAATCAGAAAATAGTGCAAATGCAGATCAAACTATTAACTATTATTTTGAAATGACTGAATCGTTTCAATAATATTATCTACTCTAAGTTAATAAATCTTGTTTTTACTTATTAGTCTTTCTCAGTTTGGAAAATCCTAATTAACCCAATCAGTATTCTGTCTTTAAAACAAACAGTGCTGTATTTTAATCTATAAGCCAAACCTCTTCCTGTTTTTCTCTTTCTCTGGTGTCCAGCAGGACATCTAAGACACTCTGCTGTGTGACAAGCCTTTCCGTCTGCTCTCTGAACGCCCGCTGTGTGCTGGTGAGAAACTTTAGGAGGTAACTACTCTGAGCAGGAGTCAGGAACTGAGCATGCTCAGATATGAAGCACTGGATATCAAACGTGACATCCTCTAACTTCAGCCTAGTTTCTTTCACCAGATTCTTCTCAGTATCCTGGAAGGAGAAACGAGGACAAATCTGCTGAGTAATCGTTTTTTCTTCTCGGCTCTATCATCTGTGCAACCTCTTAAAAGATTTTAAATGCACCGTGTTTCGCTGAATCAAACGTTTCAGAGTGTTTTCATCGCACATGTTCAAATCCACATCCCACATCTCGGAGGTTTTCCCAACCAGGCCCGTCAGTTCTTCAAGATCACTGAGATGTTTTTGATATGTTGATTCCAAGCGGGACTGAAATCATAATTTAAAAAAAAGTTACAGATTCCTAAAAATGGGAATTGATTTTATGTGATCTTGCATACCATCCAAACACAGACCTTTTCTGTTTCCATCGCTTGAATCAGACAGTTCTTTTTTTCCGCGCATATCTGAGAGACGGCGGTAAAATTTGGCTCCAGCTGCAGATAAACCGAAGCCAAATCCTGGTGAATTTGTTGGGGAATGTGCTCGTACGGAGACTTTAAAAGTCGCTTGGCTTTTTTTATGTCTCCTGTCAGAACACCACCCAATTTAACAAGTTCAGACTCTAAAGACTGGAAGAAAGAAAAACAGTCAATAAACTGATTGAACATAAAAACGTGGAGTTTAACGGTTGTTTACAGTCTGATTAGATCATAAAAGACTAATAGATTCCAGCAGTTTGTGTCCAACCTGACACTCTTCCATTTGGATCTGCAGCTCTTCCATGTTGTTGCTGGTCGGTGTGTGCGTTAGATCTTTTTTAACATCCTCTAGAACATCAGCATGATCCTCCAGCTTCCCAACACACTCCAAGTAATCATGGATAGAGAAAACCTGTAATGAAAAACACACATTAAACATGGATTTATTTATAGCACAAACAGGATGGAGAAAATAATAAAACTAACAAAAAAAAACTAAATATTATTTTTGACCTTCTCAGCTTTGCAGGTATCTGAGCTGTCAAACAGCTGAGCAGATGTTTGATCACTTTCTACAGCTGTGTGACGGTCATCTAAGTCCTTTCCGATTTCCTCTTCCTCTGAGCTTTCCTCCTTAATGCTCTCCAGCGTGTGGTGCTGTTCGTCCAGAGAGTCGCCACCCAGCGCACTGCTCAGACTGTCCACCATTTCCCGAAGGACCGAAAAGTCCTGGCTGGAGGAAACGGTCTCAAAAAGCTGCAGGAGCTGCAGCTGCATATTTGGAACTGTGTTTCCGCAGACATTTTGCTCTGCAGGTGTCAGTTCTGAGCTGTCGATGTTCTCCTGGTTTGAAGTGACAGTTTGTTGCTGTGTTATATGAGTGAGAGTTTCTGGGGTGGTGGTTTGTTCCAGTCCTTGAGGTGTGATTATTTTATGAAAAGCGCTTTTTTCAGAGCAGTCCCTGTCTTGAGTTAGTGGTTTTTGGAAATCCTCGGCTATAACTTCATCCTGATCTGCTAGAGAAGCATTTACACCATTACAAATCACAGCTGACAAGTCAACAGCAGGTGTTAGACAGCTGTGTAGCAAGACAGGAACTTCTTCTGGTTCACAAGGTCCTAAATCTCCTATTTTAGCTTCAGATTCTCCCAAATCGCTGTATGATGATGCAGAGGGTGGATTTAAGCTTCCGTTAATACCGTCATTCTCCTTTTTGGATACTGAGATCTGATCTGTGCCACTCAAGACCACGTTATCCTGTTGCCTCGCTGGGAAAAGCTTCTCGTTGTATAAATCCACATTATTTGCAGCACCGATATCTGAGTCTGGTAACTTTTTATCAGTCAGACCCGAGGCGTTCACATCACAGCTCCAGTGACTGACAGTATTTGTTGCATCAACGTTACAGGAAACAGCAGGTGAATAAAAGGATTGTTGTTCAAGGTTTTTACAAGCTGGTTCACTTTGAGTATTTTGACTGGACTGAGATGCAGAACTTTCAGTATGAAGAGCTGCTTGTTGAGTTGAGCCATCTTCTCTATGATTTATATCAAAGTTACTATTACCCACTGAAAAGGAGTAACGTTGGTGGTGAGGTGACTCATTCTTCAAAGCTAAGGGAGAATCTCTTGTATCACTCAATGTTCTAGTTTCCACACATGGATCATTGTGTGGTGATAGGGATGTGATTAATTCTGCAGAAATTCCCTCTTGGGAATCACATCCAGCATTAAACAAAACATCAGCGGGCTGGTTGATGGATTCATGACTGTAAACAGCCAACGTGTCATGTTGGGTCAGGTTTATGACGTCAGTATGGATGGAGGAGGTTTTATCATTTGAGTCTATTGTTGGAACAGTGTGTGTATCAGCTTCATCTGTCTGCTGCTTACTGTTTAAGACCTGTGAGTCACTCTCTGCCAGTAAAGCCTGTGAGTCTTTCAGAGAATCACAATCAGAGGTAATTTGACTCCAACAGCAAGGTGAGATCATCACAGGCACGAGGCCTCTCTCTGAAGGATGAGAATAAGGTTCATGATTACAGAAATTGTCTCTAAATTCAGGTTTTTTCTCATTCTCTTTACCAGCTTCCTCGCTGACGGCCATCTTCCTGTCAATCAGCTGTTGCTGATCTGCAGAAGTGACTGACATGCAGCTTTCTTCTTGATAAACACGGGTTCTGGGATCTAAATCAATCGGTTCAACTACAGCTAAACTAAACTGCAACGGCTCACTGAAACTAAAATCACTGTCAGACTTATAAAAGTTCTGCTGTTCTGTTTCACATCTGTTTGTTTGTTTTAGGCTCAAAGGTGTGTCTTTCTCCTCATCTAAAACACAACGGTTTTCATCTAACTGCAGGTCATCTGCTTGATCTTTCGAACCAGCAGATGAACCAGAGGAGATATCTATAACGTTTACTTCCTCCACTCGGGCCGTCAGAAGCTGAACGGCACGTTCACATTCATTTTTACACTCATTCAAATTTATGGAGCATAAAAACTGAGTTTGGTTTATATAGTCACTTTCTGACTCTACATTGGAAGTTGGTGATACCTGATTAAATAATTTCATTATGGAATTATCTGTAGCTATCTGAGGTGATAGGTCAGAGCGTGATGTGGGAGCAACGGGCACCTCCAGAGAATCTGGATTATGATGTCCTTCTCCAACATCATCTTCAACGTAAAATAGTGATTTCTTATTGAAAATTTCCCTTTTGGATTCATCCAACTTTGTCCAGTTTTGCATGTTAGTCTCTCCGACTCCGTTATGTTCTGTGGTATTCAGATCAATGATACTATCCTGGTCGGAATCTGGTTTTAGATTTTTATCATTTATCACAGATTGAGCATCACAGATTATTTCCGCGTTGCTCGAACAAGTAAAATCAAAAGGTTGGACGGTGATTCTCCCGTTGCTCTTTGAAAGAAAATCACGAGGATCAAAAGTGCACTGCATGTTTTTCGTTACCTCCTCTGTGTGCAGCTCGTCATCTGTCTGTTCCGTGTGATTGTTCATATTAAAAGTGACGTGAGTTCTGTTTTGTGGAAATACTGAATCTTCAAGAAATCCTTGAGTCATTTCATTTAACTCTCTGTCGAGTATCAAAACCCTCTGAGCTGATCTCAAGTCAATGTAGCTGTTAATCATCAAGTATGAGATGAACAGCTGCTCTGCCTCTGGGGGAGTGGGCGGGTCTAAATCTGAGGTGCCTGCAGAATGATGCCATCCATTCACCGCTAGTTTTCTACACATGAGCCAAGTTGAAAACTTTTCACTGAGGTGATCAATGTTAGGAAGCCAATCAGGAAGTTCTACAGATTTCAAAAAATTTGCTGTGCAACCGTCGATCAGACCGTTTCTAACAGCAGAGGAAATATCCAGTAACTCAGAACTTTCTGGAATATAAAAAGCTGCTATTTTCCCTCGATTACTAAATAGTTTGCTGGTAAACTCGCTGGTGGCGACACGCTGGTCATAATGGAATGACGTGAACACAGTTTCCCCTGAACGAGGCAACACAAGTCCCAATAACAGCTGTTGATGTCCCAATACTACGAGCGTGCTGCTGGAGCTCATCAAGTCACACTGAACGGCAACATCCACCCTCAGCTCATCGTTTAGGAGTTCTGAAACATCAGCTCCATTTTCAGTTTCTTTAGTATCACCTTCTTTACTGCCAAATTGCCTTAAACTATCAAAAACAGACTTCAGTGAATGAATTTCTCTCCCTGATGTGAGTGGCTTATCTCCACCGATGCATTTTAATATCAGTCTCTTAACCTCTTCAGTCTCAAAGTGAGACAAACTTTCAGCAGCGTTAAGCTGCAACACATCCTGACAGGACTTCTGCTTCTGAAGAATCTTTATGTAGATGGAAGCAGGAATCAAACTACACTGAAACGCCTTCTCCAAGGTCAACACATCCCCGGTGTAGCTAACAGTCACTCTATCACTGACCCGGTGGATTTCTACTATCTTAACAACCAGATCTTCTCCAGTAGACTCCTCCCTGACTGCTGCTATGTCAGACAGAGACACAGAAGAGATATGTGAACTTTGTATGCATTTGCTTGGTTTATATTCGGGGAAGGAGTTCAGTGTGGTTGTGCACATGTGATTTTGCTGGAGACTGAGATCACAGTCCAGATGGACTTGGGGTTCAAACAGAGAGAGTTCAGAGTTTATCAGGGTTTCTGGTAGACTGACAAAAACCGTTTGACCCGTCAATCCAATCACGGTTCCAATTTCATTCTCATCTGAGATTTTTAAATCCTGCAGAAAAACAAAAAGACATTTAAAATGACTTTCTGGATTTGCCTTCTAAATCTATATATATGTGTCAAATTTGGAATTAAGTGGTTTAAGATCAAATCTTTACTCACCATCACACAAACATGTTAAAACAAAGTGTGCAGATGAGGAACAGGGTAACAACTGGAGCACGACACATTTAAAGCGTTCATGCATTTGGTAACGCAGTGTCCAGCATCTTGCAAAAAGAGTGTTGTTAGTCACATTGCAAACTGTAAAGCTACACATCGGATCTGCTGAACTCCGCAAGAGCTCAAGAACATTGAAAAACGTGGCAGTTCAGCATGTTTACAGCATACTTTAGTTTTCTGGATTACAACTAAATGTTTTTTTGTCACTCGTGAGTTTGTGTAATAAATCAGAACAAGGAGAGACAAGAGAAAACTGCTCAAACCATCCACAGGAAAAGAAGACAGTGGTTTTCCATGCAACTGAATGTCAGGAAAAAAAACAATGAATGCAGAGTGTCTGAAGTCCCACCTCGTCTGCAGGGTTTGTCTGATCTGAACACAGCTGAGTGAGTTCACCGTAAGCCTGACTGAGAGCCTTCAGCTGTTCCTGGGTCTTTGTTCTGTCCTCTTCTGTCATCCTGCACGAAACACAAAACAGATAAAAATACATTCTAATGAAGGTTTTGAGCTTAAACAGCAGGGAAAATATTACAAGAGAAATTAAAACCTACTTGTCACCGTGTTTGTTGAGAAGTGTTTGTGTAGCCAAGAGCACTTCCGCAATTTGTTCCTTTTTAGAAACCATCTCCTCGACTGACACCTTTAAACATAGTGACATGTTGATGAAAAACCGACTGACTATATTAAACAGGAATAATAGATCACAAACACAAATATGGGAAAGATTTCTCTTTTTTTTGAAGAAGAAGAAGAAATGGAGTGAAAATCATTTGAATTATAGCTGTCAAATGTGATGGTTAATGAATGAGATCATACAAAATCTGTGACTTAATAAAACAAAATGAGGCACAAAATGATGCAATGTATTTTTAAAAAGTATGCAAATAATATAAATGGATTTAAAGTGATTTATAATTATTAGTTACATTTGAAAAAGGTCATGGGAATCTTGTTTTTCTCATAATTTTTCACTCTGTATTTGAATAAATCTTAGCGCAGATGGTTTTAAAGCTTCCAAAGTAAGAAACCTAAAGCTGCCACAGTTTCACTTAAACTGTCGAAAATGACCTTTTTTTTGTATGTGCAGTTCAAAATGATTACGCAATTAATTCCATCATTAAATACTTCATGACTTCAGAATGTTCTTTCTTTATTTCAAAAACAAAAAAGAACCCTGATTGCATGTATGTGCTGATTTAACAAATTATTTATTTATTAACAGATGCACCACAAGTGAAGATAAAAAGTCTTTGCAAAATTACTTCCAAAAGACCATAATGCTCATGTAACAAAGGTTTTATTTTATTTATTTTAATGCATTGGCCTCCTTTTATTTGAATATATTGATTAGACTGATTTATGTCACCTAAACCAAAGTACATCAAACTATATCTACGTAACCACATTTACACTCCTGTTTGATACACTTTATATGCAATAAGTGTTTCTCAAATATTCCATTTGAAATCCCATTATTTGTTTAGAGCCATTACATGTAAATGTATATGAAGATTTCATGAATTCATGGGATTCCTGAGTGCTTGTGCAACTTAAAGATCAGGTCTTATCATTTAGAGTTGATTGGACTCATTAAGTAAATTCCTAGAATTATGTTTTATTACAACTCGGGGTGAGGGAAGGCATGTGAAATCAGAAATCACAAAACTGACACTTTAAAAATTCGACATTCTTTACCTGGCATTTATTTGAAGCATCTGTGTTGGCATTACTATCTTTCAGAGCATGCCCATCATTGCTCACAGTCTGTTTCACATCGGACATCCAGTGCAATAGTTTATTTACTTTATCACCATGATCTCGTTTCTCCTCATCAACAGATCTCTAGAATTAAAACAGGTTCAACAGGACTGTTAAATTTGCTTTAGAAAAAAAAAATAGACATACAATAAGATGGGGAATTGTGTGGGTACAGTTAATGATTCAAATTGAAGTACAATAAGAAAAAAAAATCAACAAATAATCAGCTGCATAACACAACATAATATTAAAATTGTGAATAAAAAACACAAGAAAACTAAAATAGATTATATCTCTGCAGAATCTACTTTAATCTACACATGTATTTACAGATGTTTATTTATATGCCCAAACGTAATGGAATGTTGTTTTGGCACCATAGCCGAGAACTTTTGTGGCCTCCAGTAACCTGAATCCAGTGTGGCAGTCAAACACGCTTCTTTCAAGCGCCTCTTTGAATGTGATTTTTCTCTTGGTCTTTGGACAGGAGAGACTTTTAGTGTGGAAGTTCTCATCTTTGAGCAGAGCAGCTGTAACTTTGTCAACAAGGCCACTTTGAATGACTTCTTCAAGTGAGACTCGGTCTTGAGTGCCAGGATTCATCAGCCCACCAGTCAGGAGCTGGAACTCCATGCAGCGAAAACCAGCATCTTTTGGGAGGAGATTAGCCTGAACGGCCTCAAAAATGGACAAAAGCTTCCCAGTTTTAGGATGAGTGATGCCAGTGAACGCCTGCTCAAATTGTTGCAGCTGCTGTTTCAGTGCCTCATCTACAAGACCTCTTTTGAGAGCTTCAGAGAGGGTAACCTTCTCTCCAGATGAGGGGTCACATATACCTCCAGTGCAGACCTGGGACTCTAAGAGCTGTAAGGCCGTAACTCTATCAATGAACCCTTGTTGAACACCTTGAAAAACTGAGAGCCTCTTCTTTTGAGTGATGTCCCAGAGACCAGCAATGGTGCTGCTAGCGTCTTCCACAACAACCCTTCTTGAAAATATGATGTCTGCGATCTCATAGATGCTTAATGTACCCCTGCGATAGCTTTCAAGTTCAGAAGATTCCAGAAACCTTTGACTCAAAGCAGATTCTAGACAAATTTGTCGACCACTTCTGGCGTCTGCGATGATGTGACATTGGTTCCCACTCAGGTCAACTGTTGAATTTTCCTGCCATTCACATTCCTGACGTGATAAAAACAGGTAGGTGTTTTTGTCAATGTGTTTCCCCTTGAACGCTTCATACACTGACATCTCAGACCCACAACTGCTGTCGACAACAGACACCCGATGGGGAGTCACTGGAGACGTGTTTGTTAGGTGTCTCTCGCCAAATGGGATGAGAAACACGCCGCCATCAACATCGTACAAGCTTGTCTTTAGTATTTCACAGTAGTATACTTTCTGTCCCTTGTCAGGATTGTGGAAACCTTTTGGATTACTCACTGGATCATAAAGACTCTGCAGAATCTCTTTGGTCAAAAGGCCTTGATTTAAAGCAATGAAAGCTGGGACTCTGATTCCTGTCTCTGGGTTAATTAACCCTCCAGTAGCAACTTGGACCTCAAGGATCTTCTTGGCTTTGTATCTATCAAGAATCCTCTCCTCCATTGCTTGAATGACAGATAGCTTTTTACCCTTAGAGATGTATCCACAAACAGCTTTCTCTGCTTCCACCAGTTTATCTTTTACATCCGTATCTATGATTCCTTTCTCCAGAGCTTCAGACACTGAGAGTGTTTCTCCTGTGACCAGATCTACAAGATTCCCCGTTGCAGCCTGAGCCTCAAGAAACTCCAGCGCGTACGTCTTTGCGAGGAAGCCCTTTTCGGCAGCTTCTAGAAAGGATATTTTTTTCTTGCTTGACTCCACATAAACTCCAGCGATCGTGGTCGGTTTGTCAGCGTGTTTGGCAAGTGACGCCTCCAGCTGCTCCGTGGTGATGAGGCCCATCTTCAGCTTGCGTAAAACCTCTTCATCCAACAGCTTATATTTAATCGAGTACTGGATGTTGGCACTTCCCTCAAATTCTGTGAGCTTTTGAGAACTTGTCAATTTTCCATCAAAGTTTATTGGGCTCTTTTCCGATGTGCTCATTGTTTCGTGAATTTCTCTGATTTGATAGGTTTTTGTCTTGCTGGTGTTAGTTTCTGTTTTCCCACATAGAGCCATGTATCCATGTGCTGTGACCGAGCTGGTAATATCTGACGTAACGTTGCTTTTATAAGTCGCATGTTGCTTATCTGTTAGTTGAACGGTGGAAGTGTCATGAAAGATCTCTTCTTTGATTTGTTTCGCTCCTTCAAGAACGTTTCCTCTCTCCTTTGTTGCCATCTGTGGGTGGAACATTGGAAGAACCTTTAAGTAACACAAATCTAAAGTTCAATTCTACAACTATAATAAACAAATGTACAGCGTATTAATATATAATGCTACAGGAGCTTCCATACCTCTTTCAGTTTCGAAGTTTCTTCTTCCATCTTGAACTTTTCTCCCTTAATAAAGGATGTCTTTGTTTTCACCATGGGTTCAGATTTACTCGTCACAATCTGTTGGCTGGTTTTCACTGAATCCGCTCCGAGTGTTGAAAGTGTTACCTGAAGACTTTTCACCTCTCTAACATACAGCTCTATTTGTTCCCGAAGAGCTTTCGCATCATTTTCTTTCATTTGGAGCTTCCGCTCGCTATCAGTCAGCAGCTTCTCCAACTTTGTTTTCTCATTTGACTGCTGATTGCAAAGGCTTTGCAGAGCGCTGATTTTTGAGGTCAGTCTGAGCTTATCTTCCTCGAGTTTGGTGATTTCCGACTTTGCTTTGGACAACTCCTGCACGAGCTTTGTTTTTTCTTGCTGAAGTTTTTCCATTTTATTTTGCAGCTCTTGGTCCACTTGTTGCTTTGATTCCACTGTGGTTTGATGCACAGTTTTTATTAGTTTAACATCTTGCTTGAAATACTTGCTGAGCATCTCTGATAATTGCGTGCTTTGTGATTGTTTGCTTTCCTTTGTGAACTCAGACTGCAGCAAAATGAGCTTTTTCTCAATTTCAGTTTGCATGAGCAACAACTGCCTCTCATATCCCTCTTTCTGGAGCTCTAGTTTACTCTTCAGCTCTTCCAGCATCTTCTTACAGTTTTTTAGTTGTAGCTCCATTTCCTGGGACTTTAACTGAAGAGCTGAGTTTTCCTTTTGCTTTTGCTCCGAGTCCGTTTGTGTCCGTTGCAGTTTGTCTTTCAGCAGTCTGACTTCAGTCCCCAGTGAAATGTTTCTCTCCAAGGCTTCAGATTTCTCCCTCTTTAGGATCGTTAACTCATGTTGTAAATTTGATTGAGATTTGTCAGAACTGGACATCGCAGTCTTGTCTTTCTCCAGCGAATTTATTTCTTGCTTTAAGTTCTCTATAATCTTCTCAGAGTTGCTTGTTATGTCTCTAAAACTGTGCTTGTATTTGAAAAGCTCGTCTTCTAACGCTTTTATTTTCCCGAGGAGTTTCTGACTCTCGTCGGATTCTTTTTGCAGCTCTGAGGTTTTTTTCTTCAGCATCTCATTCAAATCATTGATTTCAGCTTTTTGCAAGTGGACTTCTTGATTCACTAAATTCTTCTCAGCAAACAATGACTTCAGCTCTGATTTCAAATTTGATATCTCGTCCTCGTAAGTTGCAATTTTGGAGTTGAGGGATTTAATTTTCTGCTGCAAGTCGGCCATATTCTTTACCTCCTCGCTGTATTCTTGCAGTTTCATCTGAAACTCGTAGGTGGTTTGAGATTTCTTATTAAGCTCCTCTTCAATAATTCTGACCTGTGATTTGGTGCCTTCTATTTGAGACTTATAGATCTTAATTTGCTGATCTTTGCCATCAATTTCCATGAGCGCCTGATCGAGTTTAGATTTTGTGTTTTTCAGATTCTGCTCCATCTCTAAATTTAGGTGTTTTAGCTCTTCTATTTTCCGCTGCAGTTGAGAAGCAACGATTTCACTTTTCTGAAGCTCTGCATCCAGGTTTTTGCAGTTGAGCTGAAGCGCCTGCTCGGATTTCTTCACTTTGAGGTTTTCTTCCTTAGACGTTTGAAGCTGTTGTTTCCAGCTCTCGATTTCTCTCTTTAAGGATTTGATCTTTTGTTCAGAAAGTGATCTCTCTTTTTCCAGTGACTCTGTATGGATCTGAAGACCTCTAATGTTACTGTCAGAAGACACATTCAGCCTCATCAGCTCATTGCATTTGATCTTTAGCTGATCTATTGCTGCCTGTTTGGAAGCTACTTCTTCCTCTAAGTTGTTAATCTTATATGTGTTTTCCTGCTCGACTGAGCTTTTCTTCTGCAACTCTCCTTGTGTGATCTTTAACTGTTCTTTAAGGCCTTCGGTTTCAGTGCTTTGGAAAAAGGTGTTTTGCTCCAATGAGGACTTTGCTCTTTGGAGAGATCGTATTTCTTCCTGAAGTTCAGTGATTGATTTCTTCAGGTTTAGTGTTTCCTGCTGAAATTCCTCAGACTTTTGTCTCATGTGACTCCTGTCGCTCTCCATGTCCATCTGGATTTTCTTCAGTCTGTTATTACTGTGGTCCAAAAGATTTTTATAGCTCTGAGCTTTCTCTTCAGCCATTTCTGCTTTTTTCTGGACCTGAATGAGTTCTTCTAGTTTCTCCTGCAGAACTTTGTCCACTCTAACTGCAGGTGATTCAGTCTGAGCGTCTGCTGACAGCTTTTCAGATCCCAAAGGCCGCAATACTAGATCGTTGTTTTTGGACTGGACTTCCATCTGTAATCCCTGCTCATCTGCAAACTCTTCCACATTAGATTTTCTCTTTGCGTTTAACTCTTGGGCATCTTTCTCTTTCTTTAAGAGCTCCTCGAGTTTTTTCTGAGTCAGAGACCAGGTGGCCTCCGACTGCTCAATTAAAAGTTTTGTACTCTGTAACTCCTGCTCATTTGCAGCTTTGTCTTTCATTGCTATTTCTAATTTTGTGCGGAATAGTTTAACCTCGTGCTCAAGCTGCGACTTCTGAAAGTTTAAATCATCAATTAGGTTTTTTTGTGTTTCCAGTTCTCCTTCCAATTTTTCCACCTGAACTTGTCTTTCTGCAAGCAAACTGTCTTGCTCCTGGATCCGCTGCAAAAGTTGCCTAATCTCTACTTCTCCTCTGGTCTTTTGGCGCTCCATGCTCTCTGTCCATTTAGCATTCTCTGCTCTTTCAAAAGCCCTTCTGTTCTATAATGCAAAAAAATCAATCATCCATTGATTCATAATCAAATAGAATTTGTAAAATATATACATTTTAAAGAAACCTCTCTAGGAATTGAAAGTTTTGAGCCCATGTCATTAAATAAATAACAGAAAAAAAAATTGTAAACATTATATTAGTGAGGTAAAGTGTATTTTATAAACTAGTGACTGTTTTTTTTTTTTTAATCAGGAAACACTTCTGATAAATGCAAGTCATTGTAATAAAAAAAAGTAAATTCCTGGAGAGATTTCTTTTTCATTTCATTAATCCAAAAGGAAGTAACAGCATTTTTTAAAAATCTGCTAAAAACACAAACTTACTCCACCTCCATCACTATCACATACAGGAAGTGACTGGACATGCAATGGACAGGAAGTCAAAATGAGCAAAGAATAAAAGAACCTGTGAAGTACATCAATTTTTAGGCAACAGAGACCTAAAAATCATGTTAATATTTGAAGGAAAAAACAAAATTGGCTTCATAACTTCTAGAAACTATTAAGCCCCAAAAGACAGAGAGATCAGCATAAATGTATAAAAGCAGGAAGATGTGAAATCGCTTACCTCTTCGTCTTCTGTTCTCTTCAGCGTTTCACTGGCAAACTTCACGTACTGGGTCATTAGAGTCACAAGGGCCGTGTAGCGGGTTCGGAGATCCATAAACTACATGATGGAAACAGAACAGAGAAAAGTACCACAATGCAGAACCTGTTGAAACACGGCTAACTTGGTTTAAAAACAAACTCAGAGCTTCACCTCCTGCTGAATGGCATCAGAGGAGCTCTGAATCCTCCGTTTCTTGAGTGGAGATTTGTGTTGGGAGTCGACCATGGCTCTGAAAGTCATCAGCTGAAGCTCATAATCCTAAAAAAAAAAAAAAAAAGTTTAAAGTTAAATTTTAAAATAAAAATAATCCTCAAAATATATTTAATATTTTTTTTTTTCAAAATTCTACAAATACCAACAAAATATATATTTCTAGTCTATAATATTTAAATATGAAATTAAGGGAAATTAAGAAAGTTAAAACAATCACCTTAACTGCAGATGAATATTGTTCTGAATACTTCTGACACTCATCAATCCTTCCCTGCTTTTGTTCAATTTCAGCAACAAGAACCTATAAACATACACATCTGTTAACGTATCGATAACAGCACATGAAAGTTTGTGATTTAGCGTGAGGAAGTTCCGTTTTGCCTTTTGTTTGTTTAACAGCTCAGCAAGAGATTTGCTATCATCGGGTTTGTTCTCTTGAGCCTTTAACTGCACAGTTTCCAGCTCTTTGATCCATTCATCCAGACTACTGTAGGAGTCTCTGTAGTGTTTCAATGATTTGCTGATACCGTCCAGATCCCGAAGCCTGAGAGTGAGGAAACAATCACATAAACTTAGTGTCTGACGTTTGCACACAGCTGCTGCAAATGGTAAACTGTCAAGTTCAAACAAATAAAAGTCAAACAAACCTGCTATCAATCTGCGAATGAATGTTCTGCCATCTCTCGCTCAGCTGATCCGCCTTCTCCTTGTGCCAGTCCAGATCGAAGTCGCGCTCGTTGTGGGCCTTAAACATGCGATCACTGATGACGCGAGCTTTCTGCAGCTCATCCTCCATGTCATGAAATACTTCCTGCTTTTCATCAATCTCTGACCTCCATAGCTGTGAACAGGAAAAAGGATGATTAGTATCTAAAATAAAAACAGTTGCGATGGTAATTCCCTGTTTCTCAAAAAGTACACGTTACCTTCAGCGTGGAAATGACACTATCGATGTATTTGACGTCACAGTTTGTGGCCTCCTCTTCATAAAGTTTGGACTCATAGGCTTTAACAAGAGCCTCTGCACTCTGACTGTGTTTCACCACCAGACTCACAGTCTTTAGTCTGCAGAAAAAAAAGAACATTACTTCTTTATCCTCCTATGAAATACTTTGAGACACTGAGGAAAGACTTACTTCTCCATGTAAATGGAGGACATGGAGTGCACTTGGTTCATGCTTTGAGTGAGGACGGAGAGTTCGGAGGAAAGTGTCGACACAGATGAGGAACCCGCAGCCTGTCTGATGAAGACCTCACACTTCTCCTTCAGGACATCCAGATCATCTTTCAGCCTCTCAAGCTCAGACGTCTTCCTCTGCAATAAAAAACAAGATTAAAAACAATTACGGTAAAAACATCAGATCATTTTCTGTCTTTGTACAATAAAGTGAGACTCGGATGTGTACCTCGTGCTCTGTGATCCGTTGCTCACTCTGCTCCAGGTCGTCTCTCTCCAGCGGCGTGCGTATCTGTCGGATCAGGTGTTCTTCGTTGGCCTCCAGATGCATACGGTAGTTGCGTATTTCTGAGATGTAGTGATTATACACTGACTCCTCGTGTTCCTCTGTTTACCAGGAAAAATATTCAATAAAATAAAAACAGGAAACCTGTCATTACACTAAAAAAAGCAAAATGTTACTTTAATTTTAAATTCTCTATGATGGGTGAATGTGATGCACTTAGAGGAGCTTGTGGGAAGTCCACCTCTAGGTGGCATCATTACTGCTGTATTAGGTCAAGAAGAAGCTGAGATGAAAAACATCCTTGTTTTTTTAAATCAAATATTTTTATACCAATACATTACTTTTAATTCAGTAAGGAAGAAACACATAATTCCAAATAGCATTAACGTAAATCTTCAAGAGCCATGTGCTTCTCCTGCAGCTGCTTGTTTAGAGGGAAGCAATTAAAGCCTTGCCTCTCTCTGCGGATCTGAGTAATTCCTGGTAGTACTCCTTGCAGGCTGCCACGTCTCTCTCTAGCTGTGAACAGTCTGCCACAGTGAACACCTCTGACTCCTCACTATCCTCCAGGAACTCATCAAAGTGGGACTGCAGATTGCTCAAGACCTGCTGATGCTCTCCTGGTAACATTGTCTTTATCTGGAGATGTTACACAAATAAAAGTCGAGGAAAAACACTCCCTCAGTATTCATCAGAGCATTCAGCTAGCAAATGTCTAAAAAATCTTAAAAACATACCGAGGCCACATTCCAGTTCCGTATGGCCCGTATGTCAGCCATGAGATAGTGCCAGGACATCACACTCTTCATGTTGACATGAGAACGGTGCCACAATGCCAGAACATTCTGGTACAACTGCTCCGTTCTAGAGGAGTGAGACGTTTCAGTAAAGAAGTAGCTAAAGTGATGAGTGTAGTGTGAATCCCTGCCTCTGTCTCACCTGGTTGCCATGTCAACGGCCTCTTTGTTTGGTGGCGGCACAGTGAAACAAACGGACGGCACCATGGCCTCGTTCCCTGCTGGGTTGATAACCTTCCACTTGGCTCGGTGCGCGTTATTAGCCAACACACACTCATCATCTTTATAAATAGTAATCTGAAAGAGTTGTGTAAAGTCCGAAGCATGGATTTGCCATAAAATCTTCAAAAATAGTGAGACAAAGTGCTACAATAAATATTAATTAATGATACCTCGATCTGACGATAATCACAGATTGCTTTAACAGGAATGGAGGACCTGAGAGGAGTATCTGGGTTTCTGGGTTTCAGCTGCACAATGTTTTTTGCTCTGCCCACTAATCCTGCTACGGTGCTGCTGTACTGAAGAAGCTGTTCTTTTTCATCCTGAAAACACACCAAAAGAACAGGGTTCCCCTTATTTTTACATACGTGTTACTACATTCATATATGCGCCCACTTCAAATCTTTGTGCTGGTTTACCATGGAGTCCTGGATGAGATCCTCCAGTCTGTGCAGACTGCTTGACTGATCGCAGCTGTATTTTCTTTGAATAGACTCTTGAAGGGTCTTTAGGTAATCCAATGACTCCTTAGCATCGCTGAAAAACTATTCACAGGGAGAGAATGTGAAACGACTAAAATAACCCAAAACAAATGCGTTTGTCGTATTAAATGTTTCTGACGTCCAACGCACCTCAAAGAAAACAGCATTTTCCTTTAAATGCTGTTCTACGCATGAGCAGAGCTGTAAAATCCAGCTCCACTGGGTCTGCATTGCAGCTTTGTATGCCTGAAAGAAAGATACACTGTTATAATATCTGAACATTTGAGATCTAAGATGTTACACTGGCTCTAAACTTAAGGCTTATAATAGAGCAGACAGGGCGTACTTCGATGGTTAGCCTGGCAGGGTGGTTCTTGAGCATGAGGCGTTCAGCCTTGTCCTGCACAGACTTGATGACTTCCTCCTTTTCATCCAACTCCCTCATCAGGTCCTGCGTAAAAAACACTAAGCTGAGTTTTCCTGGCTTTCAGCCGTGGCACAGAACCAGTAACTCCGTCATCTCACTTAATCTCATATATCCTGCCTCACAGAGCTAATCACAAAGCACTATTCATACACAAAGCCCCTCACAGAGCTTGTTCTTGTGAAAATAAATGCAGCTGCAACACTAAAATATTTTTAAAAAAATGTTTTTTTTTTTTGCTTGTTTATGTGTATGAACTGCAACTAGAATTCCCAGATAAAACAGCCATTAATTCAGAGTCACGCAGATGAAGAGAGAAGTAGCTTACTGCATGGTAATCTCTTTTCTTGGAGATGTTGATGTTGCGATCGCTCCAGTCAAAGGCAACCTCCTCTTCCTCCTTCTCATTCAGCCAGATGAGCTCTTGAGTTGCCTGGGACACAAAGTCATGGAGGCTTTCCAGGTGGATCTGCCGCTCCCTTGAACAGCTCTGAAAACATCAGGCGTTCGAACAGTCAGACTGAAAAATAGCTGCTAAATTAAAAGTGGAATTAAAACAATATATATGCTCACCAGCAGCCGCTCGTACTGCCTTTCCAGTTTGTTCATCTTGTCTGAATAAGACAGCTTAAGGGGTATGTTCATCTGAATCTGGGAAAAACAAAGTTTGATGATCTTTGCTCAACTGGAACTAAACTAAAAGGACATTTTAAACAAACTTACTTCAGTCAGTTTTGCATCTTTAAGACTCATCTGGAATTCTTCTATCGCACTGTGGACACTTTTGTGGTTGTCTAAATGTGTTTCCACGCTCGGCAAATCCGTACCCCATTCGGAACGGTCCAGCTGCAACTTTACACAGAAAAAGAGAAAAAAAACGATCTTACTCAGGATTTTAGAAATCTCAATAACATCTATAGTGATAAAATGAACCGAATGAGATCATGTACCTGCATCTCTTCCACCCAGTTAAGCAGGTCCTGAACATATTTCATGTTAACCTCCTCCTCTGTCATGCTGGGGTCTGCTAGTGAAGACTTCAGTAAGGGTTTTCTGATCTGCATGTGTTTCAGATGCATGAGGTTACCCGGTTCCATGCCACCACCGTTTCCCATGTAGCTCTGCACTGAAGCAGGCTGTAGACTGGGAGTCAAGGTTGGGGTAAAGGATGGGGTTAGACATGGAGTAAGGCTAGAGGTGAATGTAGACCCAGGGGTACCCAAACCCCCTGATGTGAGTGCAGGATTAACGGCTGGTGTCAGACTCGTGTTGATGTTCTGGGAAAAGCCGGAGTTCAGGCTCTGAGTGATGCCCGAAATCATCATTTTGGTTTGTTCTGTTGTCAGGGTGCGACCTTTGCTGTAGACCGAGGAGCAGTCGGATCGAAGGGCCAGCAGATCATCCCGGAGTTTGGATACTCTGAGATGAGGATGTGGAAAACATGAGACACCTCAGTGTAAGAGAACATTCAATGTCTTATTTGAACATGATTGTATTTTTTTACCTTTGAACAAGCTGATCTGCAAATGGAAATTTCCCATCTAGAAGAATTTGGATGTCCACCACCTGCTGTCTGAGGATGTTCTCACACTCCAACAGGTAACTCGCAATCTCAGCCTCATTCAGGAACTGAATACCAGACTCAAGACGTTTAGTATCCTTAAAAGAGAAAAAGGAGAGAATAAAAACTCAAGAGAAAACCCATTCTGAGTCACTTTCTTTCATCTTCCATCAAAGTGAGCTTGCACAAAACTTACCGACTGCAGAGCTGTTCTTGCCAAAGCCAGCTTGTCTTCTCCATTAACACAATCCCGCTGGACTCTGTTTGCAATCTGCTGCAACATCTCAAGCCTAAAGGGGAACAAAAGATATTGCATGTGTTTGCAATGTTTCCTCTCGAGGCATATAAAGCTTTACAGATGCTGCAAAAAAAGTCACCTCACCTGGATCCATAAGCAATGTTGTTATTGAGAAAAATCGAGCTGTTAATTTGTAACGGCTCAGTGAGGATGCTGTCACTGGAGCCGAAGCTCGTATTAAAGCTACTGTTGCTAACAGTCGACGTCCTGCTCAAATATGCCATCTTTTTTTACATCGTCGATATTATTTACTCTCACTATTTACTCCAACTAACTCCCTTAACAGAATCTCAGCTGCAAAACCTCAAGCTCAACTGATGGAAAAACGTCCAACCCGCCTGATATTTATAGCATCACAGCCAGGTGAAGGACGTGCATAGACTACCACCCTGAAATACTATTCCTTCCTCAGGGGATGAAAGTCAGAGAACAAGTTGAGACAGAGCACCTTTCTGAAAGTAAAAGGATTAAAAGCACAGCCAAACAGCTAATAATTCTTAATTCCTGTTTCTGGCAGTCGTAACCACACCCTGAATAGATGCTGTAAATTCTGCTGGAAGCAAGAAAAGATATGATGCTGTTTAAACTACTGTAAACAGAATCAAACAATGTCTCCATAGAAATAAGATCCTTATCTTAAAGTGAAAAAAAAAAATTGCTACGTTCAAATCTTAGAGAGCTGCTTTATAATAAACCCTGGACATTCGTGAATATTTGGAAATAAATCTAATTTTGGAGAGTCTTGAACAAACACCTTTCTGATGTTTTCACAATACTGTGAGATAGATAAGAATTTTTCCTGCTGTGTGTCTCAAAGTTCCAAAACAAACATGGTGATAAAAAAACATGTTCAACGACAGTCAGAATGTTATAACTATAGCAAAAGTTTAAAGTAAAAATTTCAAGAGTCAATTTGAAATTATTAATGGATATAAAATGAACCTGAGCGTTGATTCCAAAACATATTCAACTGCTGACTTTGTGCTTTAGACACGACTGTAATAAGATATAAATACTCTCGTAGCACATGTTTGTATTGTGTTATGAATGAGGAAATGTACGGACCTAAATGCAGGATCAGATATGAAAACAAGACAACTAAAGCAACAATAAATAACTGAAAACCAGGTGCAATTAAAAGTGAAGCCTGCCAAATTAGAACCAGATGTCCGAAAAGTGAAGGAAATACGACTAATAACAATCCAAAACAAATAAAAACCAAAAGACCATGACAACTTTAAATAGAATTATATCCAAGTTGCACCTGATCAGAAGCAGACATCACACAATCAGACATTGTTGTGCGCTGGAATAACTGCAGATTAAAAACTATTTATGATGTGTTGTATTATAAGCTGTATTCAGAAGAGTTAAGCTGTTGAATCATAAAGAGTGAAGCTCAAGCAAATGGACACCATTTAAACAAAAAAGGGTCAAACATATTGTGGTAAATTAATTCTTATACTCAGTGTTTTCGGGTGTTGCATCATTTCATAAACTCACTTTACATCCTTTGAATGTTCACAAGCTGACATTTAATAGACCAGAGAATTTTATCCTCAACATCACAACACCTTGAAATAATATCAACTTTATATTTAACATTTAATTTATTTTCAATCTGTTTAACTTTATTTTTTACTGATTCAATCAAATGCCACGAGTGGAATTTATGTTAGAGGTCAAGAAAATCTGTTCTCTTCTTAAGATTTGCATTCTGTTGCTCTGTTTAGTAAATCTACTGAACTGTACTCATGGATTTTCTAAGATTTAATTCTGTAAAAGAACAAGTAATAGATCGTTATTTGGCTTCAGTAAAGCTGCAAAGTGGGATTTTCATGATCAGAACCAATAACTTCTAAAAAAAAAAAAAAAAAAATCCCAAAACATTATTAAAACATAAAATTCAATTCACCATCAACTGCAAAGAAATAGACAATAAAATACAGAATAGTTTCCAAATAAATACGTGCTACTCTCAGCTGGACAAATAAAATCAATGTTGATGTCAAACATGTATCGAAAAACTACCAAACTCAAAACCAGATTTTAAACATACAGTCAATGCTAACGGTGTGGATTTGTACACATCACCCAAACCCCTCATTTCATTACTCATCTTTAACTGGCTTTTGTTTTGTTTTGCTTTGTTTTTTGTTGTTTCTAGATCGAATCTATCATGCCTTCATTTCTGCAACCAAAACAAAATCCTGCAGAACATAAACACCAATTATATAAACCTGTGTGTACGATTTCCGAAATGGTGAAAACAGATTTCCAACCTTTGTACTAGAAATTAATGGACGCCATAATTCTCAACATAGTTTTTTTTTTTTTTGCTTCTTGGCAGCTTTGCTAATGACATGTGAAACACTTTTTTCCATGGTATAAGATTGATTACACTGATAACCTTCAGGCTGGACAGTTTTTATATTAGTGAACACATATAAAGAGTTTCTTAATGAGAGAACAAGCACCAGCTTTGCTAATGACTCCATCCCCTCCATCACCTGAGTCAAATTCTATCTCGCTCTTTAAGTTCATTATGTTCATATGAATCAGTGAAGAAAACGGTTCAGTAAGGGGATTTCTGCAAATCCCACCCTGACATCCAGCAGAACCTGAGGTATCCAGTTTCAGTGCAAACATTATCTGGCTTGAAACACAATACTCAAGCGCTCTGCCAGCAAAAACAACCTCAGAGAGGATCAAGCTGAGTCGTTTAGCATGTGTTTACACCTTTATTTCATTTTTGGGAAAAAAAAAAAAAGCAGCAAATCAGCACAACATTCAAACACTCAATCAAACTGTCACTTTCTGTTACGTTAGCTTGTCTCCAAACTGGGACGTTTATCTTGTGAGTTAACCATGAGGTTAAAATCAAATTCCATTTCTGAGACTTTAAAGATGAGACTTTTAATAAATCATGATGGATCAGGTCAGAAAAAGTACTAAACTACTTAGTGCCTCTCACATACCTTTCCAACTCTGGCCGCAGGCTCTTTTCTCTTTCCAGCATAGCAACAATTAATTTACCCCAGTCCTTCTCCATGTCGTTCGGATGATGACCCGGGGGTAACTGAATACGTCCAAACTCGATCCACATCTGTTATGAAACACACCAAATACACACTTGTCACCACTAAAGATTTTTTGGACTACCAGTTAGGTAGTTTATAAATAAAGTAGCATGATCTTTAGTTCTGTGTACCTCAAGCATTTTGTAGAGATTTTTGATTTTTGTTTTCTCATTTTCTTTTAGTGGGATTTCACGTTCTTTAAACTGCTGATATTGTGTATAAAGTGCCTGTAAAAAACAAACAAAAAAGACATTTCAACTGCACAGTAAGCATCTCCAACTATTTCACTATGCTCTGAGAGTGCATTGAATAAAAGGGATGAAATTTCCTTCACTTTTCTCAAGATATTGATTTCTTATGGCTAATGGATGCTACTGTTCTCTGGCATCCATTAGTTGTACCTCGTGTCTCAGTTACAACAGAAATGCATCACATTCAAGCTAACTGAAGCAAGAAATAAACCCTTACCTGTAAGACATGCTGCATTTTTAGTACCAGTTTAGAACAAAAAGAAGTAATAGCATCAAAAATCTTATAAATAATGTGCATATAAAGCAAACCTTGAGTTCTACGGGGTTGTTGGGAAATGATCTGTCGGACATTACTGCCACATTGTGTTTGATCCACTGGCTGAGGTATTTGATCATGTTCTGGTACTCCACCCATTTGATATCAACATCCTGTTGAAAGACAAAGAATCAGCAGCATTAAGGCAACTGTCAGCAGTTTTTCTTGGACTGAATGAAGTTCATCATGCATCAGTTCTATTAACTTACATTAGGGCTTATTCCATCTGCACCGTCTGGTACTTTGGGGAAGGCGTCGTACAATGTTGAGACGTACGTGATCACAGATTTTTCATCAGGAGACTGAACGTCAACATCTGATGAGGAACAAAAAAGCAATAAGGTCACAAATCTAACAAATGACCTGGAGTTACAGTCGTCTGTAGGTACACCATCTTCTGATACTTAGGATTTAAAAATCATATCGTGTTGTAGATTTTTTATTATCCAGTTGCATGACCTAATTAAAGCCACGCTTTGGCTGTCCTGAAGATGGGCTCATTTCAATAATCTGTTATACTTTGATATAAAGAGGAGTTTATAGTCAACCCGGTGACTGTCAGGTGCAAAACGAGCACATATCACACTTCCTCTACCGTGCCTGATATGGCCTTTAGAGTCTGAGATAGAGGTTCAAGTTTTGTGCAGGTTTATCAGTTGGATGTTTGGAGGGAATTCGTAGAGAAACTTCACCTGTAAATAATTCTCCTTACTGTAGATGATTACATAATAATAGGAGATGAATTTAGAACTCTTATATTAAAGTATTTACTTCTCTTAGCTGATGTCTATTCTAGTGTACACCCACCAGTTTGTTACATATCTACAAACTGCCAAAGTTCCTGTTTTTATGGAGGTACAATCCAGATGCTGATCTAAATCCTTATACTTTCACCCACTGTTTACACATTTTTGGTTCAGTTTCTTTTAGGACACAACAGATGTTTTGCTGCTTATGTGAGATTGTTTTTCTTTATTTTGGGACCTTATAAGGAAGTGATTTTAGAAATGAAGGGAGGGAGTGTGCTTTCCTTTTCCCAATGACAAAGTCTAAGGAATCTCTCCTCAAGCTAAATTCCAAGTTCCACAATTTATAGCAGAAAGGTCCTCGAGGTTTCACAGTATTATCAGAAGAACAACCACCCGGGACACTGTGTTCAGATCTCACCCTCAGGGTCGAGCAGCCGGGCCACCCCCAGCTGTTCAGCTACATTAAAGGCTTGTTCCAGATTTGACCGGTTTGTCTGTGTCGACACACGGCTCATATCAACCAGATCTGGTCTACAGCAGAAAGAAAAAGAGAAAGAGAAGATGATTCAAATCAGGAAACTCTAATGAGCTGTGGCATGGGAGAAACTAGATGTGGGAGTTAAAGAAATGAGGGCAAAATACCAACAAATAAGAAGTGTAAAAAGCAAACATCTGATTTGAAAAGCAGTACCTGTATTTATGAATAATGGCGTTAAATAGCCTGCCATCCCTCCAGGATGTTGTGAAGTTTTCACATCTCACACCTACATATCCATCTGTTATCTGTTTGGACCACAGCAGTAGTCTCTCCTTGGCTGTCATGTCCTCCGACTCCCCAGTTACATGGATCTCTGAGATCTGCCACAGAATAAGTATATATATTTACATATATGTTGTTAAAATGAACCGCTTCGAAGCCACAGAAAGAATAACCCCTAAACTTTGAAATATTTGACATGATAATGATGTCATGAGCAACACACGTCACAGGTGTCACAAGAAATTATTCTTTTTCATTAATAAGGTAGTATGTCACTTAATTTTTCCAGTTGAAAAGACTATAAAGTGGCTTCCAAAATGATAGAACCTCATGTGTATTTGTATTTATTTGCTGTATTTATGATTTTAATTATTCAGTCATTCCATTTAATTTTAATGACAATCTCTAAAATGTCGCAGAGAAAAAATATTGATATATTTACAAATTCAAGAAAAATAAACTTACATATAATGACTCTGATACTCTTATTGTTGCTGTTGTGATGTGAAAACAAAAAGCCACTCAGTTATATAGCAGAAGTATAACTAGATGGCTCATTGCCACGTATTAGAAATAATAACAATCATAAATAAATGTATAAATATTTATTTGATATGTTACAGCTAAAATAATAAGCCTACGTGTGTCCTATTGTCAGGGTCTGGGGTTTTGTGTTTGGGGATTTATGTTTGGTGATGGCTGTGTTTCACTGTTAGTTGTGTTTCACTGGTGACTATGGGGATCTCTGCAGCTGGTGAGTGTGGTGCTTCTGCACACTAATTGTCATTTCCAGGGCGTGGCAGTCATCAGTGGTTGCAGGTGTGGATCGTTACCCAGCTCAGGAGAGCTGGGTATTTAATCAGAGGAAGAACCACAGACAGGCGCCAGTTCGTACTCTCCCACAACCTGATCGTGGTACAGAGTGGCCGGGGATTAATTATGACAGTTGTTATGTTAGTGCTGCTAACCTGCCTTCTCTTCCTTCCTCTCTCAGCTATATATGCTGGAGCGCTCCTCCAGCTCTGAGTGCCTCACCGGTCACCGCGCTGCTGTCAATCCTGCCACAGTAACAACTGTGCAGACAGCCCCTGGAGCCGGAAAGAGGACTCACCTCCAAACGGGGTTGCGGTCGTGAGCTCTCCGACCGGCGCTCTTCCCCCGTTCTCGGACCCGTGTCCTGGAGCATCCTCCAGTGCCAGTGCCTCTGTGCGGTGAGTTACCCGCCTGTCGTGAGTACTGGCTCACACACGGATGAACTAGAGCTCAGTTGCGGGAACACGCGACTGGCTCTTTCCCTCTGGCTCCTGTCTGTTCCTGGTCACCTCTGGATCCACACCTCTCCGGTGAGCGCGCTGCTGCCTCCCCTGCTGGACCCACGCAGGCATCGACAGCACCGCGTCCCGGACCTCACCGTACTGCCTCGACTCCTGGAGCACCACCCCCGCTGCAGTGTCCCTTGGATCTCACCATACGCAGCTTCAGTCACCGCGTCACCGTGAGTACCTGAGCACTATCCCCGCACACTGCAGCGGGCTGTTCATGTGTGACTAACTAACGTCTCCTCCAGGATCGAGTCTCCACCCCACTGCAGTCCAGTCCTGTGTTTATTCATCGTGCACATTTCAGGTTCACTGTACTGTTGTCTTGTGCCTGTAATATAATAAACTCACTTTCACTGATCCCTGGTTCTCGTGTGTGTGTCTTGGAGTTGGGTCGCTTTGGAGTTCAGCTCAACCCCCCCCCTACCTGGTAACTGAACCTGACACCTATATGTTTTATTTTTCTTAATATAAGAATGTGATGAGAATTAATCAGACAGTTATTTCCAAGGAACAACTAAAGTAGATTTGTTTGTTATTGCATCTGAAATTATCTTAGCAAATACAATTTAAGAGAAATAAGATTTGCATAAATCCTTCAGAATTTTCTTAAATATAATCATTATTTTGCATTTCCTCCATTTTTGATTTGTCTTTCTTCCTCTTAAAGCAAATTTGTCTTCACATCTCGGAACAAGATATTCTTCATATTTGGTGTTTAGTGAAATGAGCGTGTCTAATGTTTTGTAAAAGCTGCTGCTTATATATACCTTCTTTTTAAAAATTGAATAGACTTTTTAAAATGTATTTGCTAAATCCTTTTCTAGTCTTTGTAGCTTTGTTGAATAAAACTGTGCATGTAATCTGTGTCCTTTCTTCTCCTTAATAAAATACAATAAACCGTTCTTTTGTTTACATGGACAAAACACTGACAAGATATTGACATTTCTCAGAGATAATGGTATAAATAACAAAAAAATAATCCGCTTATCGATGTGAAACAAGTGTTGAATAAAAACAGTAAACAGAAAAAAACAGCCACTGGTCAGCAGTTGCATAACAAATTTCTCAACAGTTTTACAGCACTCTACTCAATAAACACGATGACATAAAGCAAACAGTGCCACTTCACAGACTATACCAGGTCTGAACTGCATGATATTTGAATAATGTCCATAATATTGACCCAAACACTTTTAGACTTTGTAAACTTCCTGAGAAAGTGAAAATATGAAAAACACCAAAACAATCTGAACAGAGATATGAGTTTCACAAGTTAATGTTTAAATCAATCTGTTCATCTAATGCACATAAGGGAAACACGTGGTAATAAACTTAAAGATCATGAAATATAAATTCCAAGTCATATATTAAACTATGACTTAAATGAGATTCATACAAGAGCAAAAGCCAAAACACGGAAGGTAATCGATAAGAAAAAGAATCACACAGTCCAATAAGTCCTATAAAGTTTATAGATGTTCCTTTAAATTCATGAGTCAGAGTAGTTCCAGTTATTTAACTCCAACATAAAGATAAATAAGGACCAACAAGATCACAACAACACAAAACAAGCAGTCTTCTCAGACTTGATCTGTAACTGCTTTATTATCAATGAAAGTTACTGTAATTGCATAAAAATATTACTGAGTAAGAATTCATACTTCAGATTACTTAAGTTTTAACATCTTCCAGCCCTGTTAACACTTTTAGAACACACTTGATCTTAGACATTAAACCATGATAAGAAAAGTCTTTTAAATGATTTAATAAATCCATAATGTGAAAACTTGTTCAACACAATCAAGAGAAGAAGTGCCTTATATTTTTTTTTATCATTTTAGATGTTGTATTTAATGGAGCTTTATTGGGTTGTATTGAAATGACCCTTTGGGTAATGTACTTCATGATGGCTATTGATAGCATGGTCTCATTTTACCTTCTGTTGGGTGGAAGTCCACTTGGCAGAAGGTGGAATATGCTCGATGTGACTGGAGCAGGTGTAGGCTCTCCGTCTCCTCCTTCTGTGAGCCTGAGACTCACATATAATCTTGGTAAACATCTCCTCACTCCCTGGTCTGTCATTGCCTTTCAGAGTCTGTAACATGTGCTCCACCGCTCCAAAGCTAACGGCTCGTCTTAACTGGCGTTGAAGCAGCTTCTTTACCAGTAAACTGTTCTTTGGTGAGACGCTCCTGGAAGTTGTGCTAATACCATGACGATTTCTTTCAACGATGATCCCACTGCAATCCCCATCTTCTTGGTCTGTGGACAACCTCTCCAACTTAAATCCTAACCTTGATCCAAGTGGCTGGTTACCAGCATCTCTGTGGAACATAACTGGAACCTCTCCGACATATACTCCTGTACTGATGCTGCCTTGCCGAGATAGAGGTTTTTCCACCTGCAAGGGTCTACCAACCTCTGCCTCATTACGCTTGGTCCTCTCTGCTGTCTCAATCTGAAGATCTGCTGTATTGCAAATAACGTTGCTTGAAATATCATCACTTCCAGGATTTAAGTCCTCTGGTTTCTTCTTCTTCCTCTGATAGTAGCGGCGACTTTTAAACTCTTTAGATTCAGGGTTTATTGGAGCTTTCTTAGGGTCAACATAGAAGTCTTCTTTAGGCCCCCGAACATGACCACAGATGTTTCCCATGGCTGTCAGATATACGACGTTTAATCCATCAACAGTCCTTCAAAACTCTCAAAAGCAAGCAGGTAAAGTATCCAGCAATCTCCACTTAGCCTGTAGATCCACTATTTGACTGACAGGAAGCCATTATAACCCTGTTCAAAGAGAACATAACAAGCAGCAGCCGACCAGAGGCGATACATAACGCTCCCAGCACTCAGAAAAGTCATCTTCTTCCTCTCGAATCCTTGCTGAGAACTGGTCTACGTCTCCCTCACTGCATTTCTCTCTCGCTCTCCTCTTACACTAGAATCTTTTCTGACCTTTGAAACATTTCTCTGGCTTTACTAATCCAGTGCAAACACCATAAATGCACACACCGGCGTGACCCACATGCTTGTAGCTCTCAGCTGAATGAAAACTGAAACAGACTTGTGGACAAACCTGTTCAAGTCTAGCAAATCTGCATTTTCAAAATATCAAACATTTACATAGCAGATTTCCTTTCCCACAACTAATGTGACAAGGCTTTAAAATGTAAGTGGCTGTCAGTGAGAACATTTATGTTTGGAGGTACTTTGACTCAGGAAGTTTGGATTTCTGAGCCAGTGAGAGTCCCCGTATTGCAGAGCAGGGACGAGGCAAATTCCAGCTGGACAGGACAGGGTCACTTTGTCTTGACGAGCTAAATATAATAGACTGGCCACCTGAGCAAATGATCATGAAATATTAAGCGTTTTAGAGTAAAAATGCTCTAATTGGACAAAGATTCTCCATGTAAAACTATTAAAATCACTTAAACGGCACCAGAAGATGTTTTATGGGCCCAAAACTGTCTGAAATGTCAAATTAAAGGTGAAAAAAGAAAAATCAGTTAAATGTGAGAGTATAAATGTAATACCACATCACAGCTCAACTACAAATAGTAGCATACCTCAGCGATTGAGATTTCTATTGAAATTTCTCCAGAGGTCAAAATCAGAGTCCAAACAGTGAACTGATTCTTCTTGCATTCAATTCTAGTAAAACAAATACAATCTGATTAAATTATTAACTCGTCTTTGTGCTCATATCAGCAAAACGTTGGCTCAGAAACATCCAGCATGACCTGCTGACCCAGGTTCCTACATTCTTTCTAGTTGAGTTTTCATTTCCGGTGAATGAATAATGAATAGTTGTTTATGGGAGGCAGGTGACTATAAAACAAGCATGCCAGACGGAGACACAGACACAACAAACAAAAACTAAAAGAACCAGTTAAACGGGAGCTGAAACAGTCAAGTATCATAATGGAATCAGCTAAAAGTTAAACAGTTCTGGATTAAAATGCTGCATCATCCTTATTATTATTATTATTATTATTATTATTATTATTATTAAGCTGCTTTGGGTAAAAATATGAACACGATGTAAGAATGTATGTTTTTAAATTAACAGTAACAGATTGTAAGACTGATATGAAGTAAAATATATAAATGAATAAAGTCAAATATTTCTGCCTGCAGCTAAAGGTACATTTTGAACATAATGTTCTGAAAACTCTCTGTATCTTAAGGCCTAAACTGCATTTCTGTAGTCAAATATAAACCTGTAAATGAAAAATAGCCTTCTGGTATTACACGTCAGTTTTCTGTCAGCTGTGCTTATTTAATAAAGCCAAAGCTGCAAAATATTTTGAGCGAGGCTCTCCATTTTCTCGTGAAGTGCCCCATTGCCCTTCCACAGCAAGAAGAAACAGGCCCCGTGCTGCTCGACCAAACACTCAGGGGCATGCGTGAGACCGACAGCAGCAGGTGTTGGCATCATCACGGACGCTTACCTGTCAGCGTGTTTAAATCTGGGCTAAATTATATCAGCTAGTCAGACAAATCCCATATCATTCCTAAAAGCTTCGCTTCTATCATCATCACAAGCTGAAAATCTGAAGGACAGATTAATATTTGGGATTTTTCTTTCTGGGAAAGATATCAATACCTCACTGAAAACTGAACAAGAGAGAAAAAAAGAAAAGTTTTAAGTTGTTGGAATACCTCAGTAGACACCTGGATGTACTGTCATGACATGATTTGTGTAACTAAGATGATAAAAACTTACAGAGGGAACAATATTAGGAGCATTCACAAGGATTTATAATCATTTAAAAAAAAAAAAACATTTTAAAAGCATCTAAATTCCACAAAACCTTAAATAAATCTATTCCTGTAACTAACTGGCTGTAGAAATATGTCAACAAACAGGCCGAGAGCGTAACCTGCACGGACAAGACAGACATATACACGCAACCTTCCTCTATAATGTTTAAGAAATTTTACATTTGTAGGTAACCTAAACACTTTGGACACAGCTGTTCTGCACAGCTTTGACACCTTGTGGTCAAAAGCAGAAATATTCATTTTAAAAAGTTCATTTCTGGAGCAAATAAAGTTCACAATGTGAAAAATATTTAAAGTTAAAAATAAGGATTATTCAACAAAAACATTTAAGATTTTAGGAAGGAAAATATGTTTATAATCAGTAGAATTACTGAAAAAGTATTTAGAGATTTTAATATGAGTCACAAAATAACTCAATCAATAAGATAATACCACTGACCTGAAAGTGCAAAATTATGGTCCAGATCAACCCCAGAGTCAGTTTTGGATTGCCGTCTGTGATGTCATCATTTCTGATATTTACAAGTTTGACCTGACAGAAAAAGTAGAATCAACATGTGAGTTTTTACAGTGTCAAAATACATCATGTTCTAAACCTGCTTGTATTTTTCTTTCTTTTTGTTACACTAAATCAGATTTCCTTACAAAATGACAGCCTGTTATTTAACAAACACCACAAGGTGGCACAATAGCCCTGATATAATGTTAAGAATCACCTAAAGTGAACTCCAAGCATCAATATAATTGACTCAAGAAATGCTTTAAATTTGTTAGAGTCCACATTTCTGTGCATGTATGGATTTTCTTCAAAGTATGAAAATGAAGGAGTTTGCACAGTGTCGCATATGATCAGATATTCATTCTGTCAAAACAATAAGAATAAGAATGACTAGAATTAAGCTGCATGGAGTGTTTAAAATTTAAGATTAATTCAAATGTGACAAAAATGGAGGAGGCACAGATGCATCTGACTAAAACAATACACCAGCTCATCTGAGTATCAATCCTTTGTCTCCAGCCATACGTCACATCTGGCTACAGTTGAACGAGGCTGTGTTCCTCCGCCTGCAACATCCCGGGCATTCAGCGGGGGAGGGGATGGCAACCGGAGCGCTTTAAATTCCCACTGATGGGATTTAGTCAGCCTGTCTTTTATGCTGGAATTACAACCCCAATTCTAAAAGAGTTGGGTCCTTGTTTACAACGCATGTGAATAAACACAAAATACAATGATTTAAAAATCTCATGTATTATTCCCAACATTTAATTTCTTTTTATTTAACCTTTATTCAATCGGGAAGATCTCATTGAGATTTTATACCTCTTTTTCAAGGAAGACCTGACCAGTTTATGAGCCAATATTTTCCATAAAATTGTAAAATATTTCAGTTTAAACATCTGATATGTTGCTTATGTTCTTTTGGGAATAAAATACTAGGTTTAGGAAATTTGTAAATCATTGCATTCTGTTTTTATTAACATTTTACACCGCATCACATCGTTAAATGTGTTTACATTTTTTATGGGAAAAGTCAGAACATTAAAAACAAACTATAAGTGTATCATGTTAGAAATTTAATTGGTTTTCATTTCATTCAGTTCCTGATGAAAAAGTGTGAGACAAGTCTGAACATATCCTTACCTGCCGCCTCTTCAAATAATCCAGGGCTATTTGTACATTTTGGAGTTTGTGGAAGCGCATCCTTCCTCTCTCCCGAGGCTGTGAGCATAAATGAGGAAAAGCAGCTGTATGCTAATCAGGTATTTCTCAAAATCCCAGAACTATTTAAGAAATTATTAGTAGCATGGAAAACATGCTCTTACCCTTTGGTTAAGTTATAAAAACACTCACAACCAAATACCAAGTCCAATCAAACTCTGTGAATACAGTGTGTTTGTGCTGAATATTTCCTTTTCACTCCAACTGACTAACTCAGGACCAAATGTCTGAATCTAAAATAAAATCAACTCCAAAAGCATCATGGGAAAAAAAAATGTATATATTTATAATCAAGTTCTCTGTGCCATCAATGATCAGAAAGTGCTGCAATGTATGATCTCTTGTAGCAAATGCTCATGTGCAGTCAAGGGCAGCGGCGTGAGGTAGTGAAATGGAAAATTCATTCAAGCCAGAAAGCAGCAGCAGCAGCAGAAGACTTGAACTCCAATCAGCCATTCTGTTCAGCTCAGTAGCAAAAAAATAAAGGCTGCTAATAAACTAAATCTAATGCTACTGACCCAAAAAGCCTTTCGGGGGGCTTTAGAAACAAAATATTTTAAAAGCAAATGGAAAAATCTCTGAATGTCTTTTTAGAGAGATTTAATTTGATGATGGACAAAGTGAAATGGATGTAAAGACTCGAGCTTCATGGGCAAACTCAGCCATAGTTAATATTCTTAAAGCTTTTGCTGGCAAAACATGTCTGATCTCCTTTCCAGGATAAAATATAGGTTCTAAAAATACATAACACTATAACTACATGTTTTTTTATATTATTATTAAATAAATGTATATGTATTATAAGAGAAAAAAATGATGATATGTCTGCTTCAAAATAAAAAAAAGTATAGTCAAAATATTATGGGAAAATCATGATTTCTGCTACAACAGTTATTAAAAATAGATCAAAGATGGATTTTTTTCACCACAATTTCATTAAGTGGCCAAAACACACTATGAATTAGTTTGTTTCAAGTAGGGGATGGGGGGGGCCAAACCACACGTACCCCCTTATCATCATCCACTGTGTCTCCATGCTGCTCAACTGCACATGCTTCTGTCCCACTCACCAACCGCAAAGTCTTCAGAAAATCACGCTCCCTTGGCTTTATCATCAAAAAGGCAACACGTGGGGGAGAAAAGGATGACATGGACACACACATACACATATACATACACACACATACACACACACACACAAGCAGCAACCAAACCATACAAAAGTTAGACAATAGACAGAAACCAATGACAAAAAGGGAGAATAGAAATTTGAGGAAAGATGAATGAAAACAGAAAAAACAACTACTTAGAGGATGGAAGTCACACTGAGGGACTGTGTGTGGTGGGGTGGGGGGGGTGGGGGGGGGCTGCTGAGATTCTTTGCACGGGAATCAATCACTTAATCCAAAAAAATGGCTGACCACACAGAGTATAAATTCAATACACAAAAATTCAGAGACCTCTTCATGACTCGATGGGATGCTGCAGCATCTCAGAAATTATTTCAGCTTTTGGTTGTGTACAAAAATAGTCAGTTATTTAGATTCATTTACTTTTCAGATGCTTTCGATTGACAAAAAAATTGGAATAATTGTCAGTTAAATTTACAACTTCTATTTGTTTAAATTCCCAAAGCAGCAGCCCGTTCTATGTGAAGGTTCTATGTGAAGTATAGATAAAACCAAAACAATATGATATCCAAAGAATTTGAAACCTACATTTAACTAAAAATTGAACAAATCCAATAAGAAGTTTGTGATATGGAGTTTCTAAGATTAGCAGAATTTTGCTTTTTATTCCTGATGCAGTGATAAACTCTTTTAATTAGTTAAAACGTATTTCTGAACTCCTTGAATTAATTTCCATGACAAAAATTAAACGACATAAGAGCTCAAACTTGGAGATGGAATTGATTAAACTAGGTGAAAAATGGAGCTTGATGAGCTGTTATCAGGGTGAGAAGCTTGTTAGCGACTATGTTAATGACTCATAACAGGCTGCTAAGAACTTGCTTTAAACACAGGTGTAATTCCCCCACTTGCTACATTTACCTAATAAATAATAATAATAATTCAACTTTATTCATCTCACAATGGAGAAATTCACTTCTGCATTTTAACCCATCCCGAGGGAGCAGAGGGCTGCCTGTGTCATGGCGCCCGGGAGGCAGTTTGGAGTTCAGCATCTTGCCCAAGGATGCATCGACACATGGCTTGTTGTCTACATGCTCATGCTTTGACCTGATGTTTCAATATCCCACCACAGTATTTTTAATTTGAAAAGTAGTGCAGCACAATTCAATGTGTCTCTTTTTTATTTGTAAATAGATTTAAATAAATAGCGAGATATAGTGTTCCACCTTCTTTCTTATTGCTGCCACACAGAATGATGTATGTATATGTATTAGTAAATAAATGTAAAAAGTACAATTTCTTTCCTACAATTTACAAAATATATGTGAAGGTGCTGGTGATTCCAATAGAGCAGATGGTAAAATCCCAGGATTCCCTCTCCCCTCCCACCATCAGTTACATAAGAGTGAAAGTGTGAGCGTGTTCATCATCAGATCTGCTCCAGTATCCTTATTAGTGTCTGTTTCCTCTGACTGATACGTATATTACCTCTATAGTTAACATGAATACTGTGAAGGCGTCTTTAAGTTAGAGGTTTTGTTTTATTTTGAAGGAACAGAAACAGAAAACCATGAACTCACCAGTCTATCTCCAGACAAAACCTCCAACAGTGAGATCAGGTTGTGTCCATCCTGTAAGTCTTCATATAGGTCGTTTATATGCTTTCGTACCTGCAAAAACAGGAGAACGATAAATATCAGGAAATTAAAAAAAAAAACAGTGCAGGTTTAAATTTATATAAATATTATTTGGAGGATTTATTGAAAAGTTTAACAATCAAAGTTTCATATTGTTTTCTTCTAATTTGAGCATTTTATGTTTACGCCTCTTCAATGAAATGTTGTATCTTCCTATGAAATGACATAAATGTAACATGAAATGTTTGCAGGTTATCACTGTGACACCTCAACCAAACACTTGAGTGAGGCGCTTAACAACTGCAGTCCGAGGCGCTCCTTCCTGTCCTAAATACCTCGCCTCTGAAATCACAGCGCTGTCCGTTGACCTGCTTTCACACGAGACTTTCAGCCCTGTAATCCCAGATAACGGTCACAGCTGTGGAATCAAAATAACCCTGCACCTTTTTTATTATTGGGTAAGCAATGCAGATGTCCAACTGTTACTTAGCACCTAAGATTACTGACAAGATGGAAGGAGGTCTGAATCTGCCTGTCAAAAAAAAAAAAAAAAAAAAGACAACAAGCTCATTATGAAGTAAATTAAAACTAGTTTATTTATGTCTTGCGCATTCTTCTGATGACTAAAAATACTGTAAATCTGTTCAAAACTAATATCTTTAAACAAACCAACCAATAAATAAATCATCTGCTAGTATGGCAAATATATTTCTACTAAAGTTATATAATAAATACCAATTGTCTTCAGACAATGCAACGTAAATTATAAAATAAAACACAGATAATTAGATTTTATTGTTTCTCAATGTGATTTTTAAATAAGCCAAATGTTGTGAGCCTGTGGATTGACTAGATAATTGATTGATTTTTTTATCTCTATTAGAGATAATTATGAGACTCTTATAGTTGGGGTTATGGAGGAAAAAACATGATCATTGGGGTCAATGTATGTCATCACTTAGAGACTTAATATTTACACAAAATATTTAGGTCAGCCCATCTGAAAACTGAGATATTTCAGTGTGAATCAAAATGCTGCTTATCTGGTATGATCCTTTGACCTATATCACTACGGAGGCTAAAACACGCAACTGATGATCGTATTTATGCAACATATCCTTTACTTGCCCCGTTTAGCTGAATGTGATCTGACATTCACCTTTTTGACTTCTCTTGTTTCTGCTTTTGAGGAATATAAATGTGTTTAATCAAACTTTTTAAAGAAATACCACTGACTTTCTTTAAACATTCAATGTTCCCTGAATGTACTCACATGCATAACTTTGTATCCACAACTGTTTATATCACATTGCTTCAAACCCATCCCAATTTAGCTGTGCAATAAAAAAAATATTAGAATCAAAAGAACCAGATCAGTGAAAAAAGAAATACACTCAGTTTTAATGTTTTTTGCATCAATCTGCTCATGAGTTTTTTTGTAAAAGCGTAGCACTGTCAAGCTTCCTTCCCGTGGAATCAATTAGTTTCAAGGCAATCGCATGCCAGTTTGGTGAGCACACACAGCCATACAAAGTGTGACGTAGTAAAGCAGGAAAATCAATCAAGTCTCATGGGTTTAATGAGCAAAACGTTGCTGTAAAGGCAATAAGTTTTCTTGTTTTCTTGGTGGGACAGAATCCTAAACCACCTAAACTGTTAAACTAGCAAGACCAAACAGCTCATGATTACTGTTCACAAGACTTGAACTAAACCAGTGTTCGAATTATTTCCCACAAATAACATAAACAAATGTCATTCAACATTGGCCATGATTTATGTTCATGTGGTGCTTAAAGCACGTGTAGAAACATTTCTCTTATTGTTTGTTTATGTTCATAAATGTGCAACAGATAGGACATGTCCTCGCTCGTCTGTCTGCTTAAGTGTTTTATAAAATTCCAAACACTTGATGAAACACCACAGTCAGCAACTCAAAATCCTTTAACAAAAGCAAACCTGTTGCAGCAACACGTAAAACTCAAATATAATCCCAAATGGCTTTTAAACGAGCTTTAATCACAACTGAGCAGGAATCTTAACATGTTAGGACCAAAAAGGTAAACATTAATGATTTATTATCTTGTTGCAAGGGAAATACTTTGATAATTGTGGCAATTATTTCATTATAATTTCGGTAAAATATATACAAGCATCGAGCCGTCATGTTTGAATGGATACTCTCTTACCTTGATCAGATGTTGGTTTATCCATTTTGTAAATGTCTTTTTCTGGACTCTGTCTCTTTCATCTGAAAGAAAGAAAAAAAAACACACTATTAGTTTTAGGATTTTGTTTATATCACAAAGTTGTTTGAGCAAATCCTTTTTTTAAGGAAACACTCGATGAATCAAACCTAATTCTGCAACACGGACACTTTATTTATTTATTTTTTCCAACATCTGTTTATTGCTTTTATGATTTAAACAAGATCCAAAAATAACTCACATGTGAACAAAACACAAAAAAAAAAAAAACACTTTCAAGGTGGCTAACATGTGTAAATTGCATTGNGAGAGCGTTTTTCAAGTTTGGTATATCAGGGCTGTATATTAGTTTTTAGTCCAAGAGGTCGGAGCATAGTCCACAAGAGAGGCTTGCGATAAGCTGACAGGGGACCTGTCCTCCTTGAGATTGGGAATATAGCAACACTTCAGATCCCAACGCATATCATACGGTACAGTGTGATTGGAAACTTACAATGTGATTTAACAACAAACAGGTTTAGTCAAGATATGTTCAATTTTTCATTCATTGTTACAAATATTTACGCGTTTCACGAACACTTTATAACTAAAAATGGGACGTCTGTCTGTATATGCACATCGCATTCTTAATCTGAAGGGTTTAATACAGAGTTGGCTCACGCTTTGTGGCTACACTTTAATATATAAATTCAACAAAATACTGTTAAATTTAATTAAGAAATTTGAAGGGAATTTTCAATTCTTTTTTTTTTTACATGGTTTTTACTCACATTTTTAATTTCATGCATTACATCATTTTGTTAGGATAAACAGAAGTGTTTGTAGTTCTTTAATATAAATACTCCTCTGTATCTTTATGCTTTGTGCTTTGGTGTGCAGCCATTTTGAAACAGTATGAGGTCATCCTCAAACTGTTGCCACAAAGTTGGGATTGTAAAATTGCCCAAAACATCTTGGTTTGCCTAAGCAATAAAAGTCCTTTTCCCTAGAACTAAAGGGCTGAGCCCAACTCCTTGATACAACCCCATACCATAATACACCCTCCACCAATTTGACGTATCAAGAGTCTAGCGTCTTTTACACCACTGCATCCAAAGCTTTGCATGGCACTGGGCAATGTACCGTAAGGCTTCATGGATCATAGCAACCCACTTCATGAAACGCTTGACATTTCTGTTGCTGAACTAATCTGAAGCCGACATGACGTTTGGAGGCTCGTTGTTTTAATCAGCAGAAAAAAAGTGGCAGAATTCTGTGCCCCTCAGCATGTGCTGATCTTTGTGAGTTTATGTGTATCTGATGTTGCACTCAATTGTTTCCACTTTGTGCCAATACAACTAACAGTTCACTCCTGAACATTTAGTATTGAGGAGATTTCACTGCACAGATGACATCCTATCACAGTAACATAGAAGTCACTGAGCGACCCATTCTTTTACTGATGTTTGTAGAAGCAGGTTTGATGTGGCCTTGGAAGTGATTAAAACCTGAGTTCTTTTTAAAGTTTAACCCTCTGTTTTCTGATAAACTCAGACTTTCATACTTTCATCTTATTACAGAATTGTTCAAAGGAGACTCAAAAAACACATATACAACATTTCAAAACAGCATTACATAACGTGCACCCAAGTACAGACAGGTCTTTACTGTCACACACCTAAACCTTGGGTATGAATAATTTACAAAAAGGTTGCAAAAAAATAACAGTTACGTCAGCATAAATAACAAGTTTAACGGGATGCCTAAGAATGAAGAAATTGCAGGAACAAACTAAAAGCACGGGATACGAAAATAAAGAGAATCTGAAGCAGAACATGTTCTTTATATCTCAACAAAAGAGTTCCTATGTGCAACTGCATGTGTTAAAAGCACTGAAAGATCAATTAGCATGATTAGTGTTCTTTTCTGACACCCTGATTGCTAATTATTACAATAAAATCAAAGTAAAAAAATTAATAAAAACCTTTACCACAAACTGTAACAATAAAAGACGAGCAAACAAATAAAAAGATTCACAAAGGAGGGAAAGTTCTGACTTGTGATGAATTCACTCAGTTACAAGCCGTCAAAGGAGGCATACCACTTCATGATATTTGTTGTTTATCACCATAGCAACAGGACTTCAGCATGTGACATAAGAAATGAGAGTAGGAGTGAATGCAATTACAAAAAAACATAAAACATTTCTTGAAAAATAACTGCTTTATTCCACTAATGGCTTCTAGAAAAAGTACTAAATATGTAAAAAAGAGAACAATTTAATTAATATTCTTTGGGTATAAATGTTTCCAGATTTCTTTTCTCTTGGTATGTTTCTTCAAAATGATCTAATCTTGGTGCAGAGTGAGATTCAGGCCAGTCACCACAGCTGTGACTCATTTTACTGCCTCCACGTGTTCTGCTCTGCCCTAACTCCTCGAAGTAATCTTTGCCAATTGCAAAAATAAAAAAAAATAAAAACTCACTTGCAGAATCAATAGCTTTAATGGATAAATCTGTCAGCCAGCTCAGGTTTATCCCACAGCTAATGGCATCAGCAGTACAGCAGCAGCTTTTCCTGAACTCTGACCACACGACTAAAAACACAGATAACCTCTCAACTTTACTAATACTGACTGCAGATTACAGGATAAGATTTCCTCATGATCTCAGACTTATTATAATGAGCAAGCACAAGTATAAGCAAGCAATGAGATAAATACTGACCCATGCAGCACATGAGAGCTACCAGATGTGCTCTGTGATCTCTCTCAGTTTTAAGCAAGTGTTTCATCCTGTGTGGCACCTCGAGGGCCAGCCAGAGGATCGTGGTTCAGGTAGATGGATGCCGTGTGGATAAAAGCTGTAACAGTCTCCCTGATCTCGCTTGTACGTCTAACAGCCTCAGAGGCAGCTCCCTCTCTCTTCAAGCATCCCGAGCGAGTCCTGTCAGGTTTTCCATGCCTACTTGCTAATTTGAGTTTCCAAGCGGTTCGGTGTTTATCTAGCAGCAGCCCGCAGAATCAGAGAAAAATAATGTCATTGAAATAATAAAAAACATGCATATATGTCTTGTGTCTGAATGTTTTCAGCCTCCAGGACCATGTTTTTATCTCGGCTCAAAAAAAAGTTCAAAGATGAAAAGGTTTTAAGATCATCATCACTAAGAGTCCCACAATGTTTTGTTTTCTCTAATCAGCAAACACAACTATAAAAACATCTAGGAAATGGAAAATCCACATGAAATTTTCCTGTTCAAACATATTTCAGCCTAAAGCTACGATGTAACACATCTTATCGTTTTGATATGCAACCAATGTTTTCCCCACAAACATTTACATCTAAAAAAAAAAAAACCTGCTACTGATACAACGTTAGATTTTCAAACCTGACAAACTTCTAAGAAGTCTGTGTGTTTACACCTGACGATATAGCAGCTTTTATTAATATTACATTATCTCCAACTGAAGTGGACAAAATACTAAAAAAAATCATGACTGTTTTAATAAATATTTTTTTTAGAATTATAACAAGCCCAGAATAAAAAAATTTAAATGATAATAAAGGGCATCTGGGGCTCTGTTCTCTGTAGATTCTTCCATTTAGTTCATCTAAAAATAGCACCTCAGCAAAGGCAGCTGAGATTTGGAAAGTGGGTTGGACTGACAATTATTACACTCAATTATTATTATTATACTCAAGTTGAAGATGGAAGAAGAAGCATGTCACATTATTAAGAAAAATAAACCAGTTTAAGTTTAAATTAAAGAAACTTTAGAAAAGTTGTGAATATTTATAATAAAATAATGAGAAACTATTCTGAGCTGTTAAGTCATTAGTAATTTATTTATTCATGGTGGTGCCGAGCAGCTGATTTAAGATGGAATAAAGATGTACAGCTAACAGTGGGAGACCGCTTATTGTGTGCAATGTGGCCCATACATAAAACAAAAACAAAATATTCCTGGAAATCTTCCTGTTCAGTTCAAAACATCAAGTGCAGGAAAATAAACTATACTTGCTGTCAGTAGTGTTAATAAAATAAGATTTGTGATCACTCCTTTCTATATCTGTGCTTTTCAAAATAATAATAAAAAAAAAACTTTAAGTGAGTTTAAATAGTGTAGTGCCCTCTTGAGGATCTTCTGGGAATTAAAAAGTAACTGAAAAATCTCCAAATGGTCATTTAATATCTAATTATAAGATTAAACCAGAGAGTAGAAATAGCAAATAAACAACCTCTGACCCTTAAACAGACACACGGTTACAGCTACTGTGATCACACACACATCATCTCTAAGTACACAACTTTATCAATCAAGCTGCGGTTACGTGATTCGGACTTTAGCAGTTGACTTATTTCTTCTGATTGAATTAGCGGAAGTAAATAAGTCGGCTTCAATGCAAATACTGTACGTCACATTCACAGGTGGTAATTATTAGTGAAACATTCTATTATTAGGTGGTTTATGATGATATTATGCATTTCTAATAAAACAGCATCCAGTATCAGCAGAATTTAAAACATTTCTGTGTAATTAACTCTAACTTTACTTAAAAAGTTGAGTGTGAAACATCAAAACTGGAGGTTAAAACTTTATTATTATTATTGAACAATAACAAGCTGGATTTTCATGTCAAGTTTCACCTAAATTCAGCCACGTCTTAAATTTTTTTTTAGGATCAAGATCAGGTTATTTTATTTTTATCTTTAAGCAGGAGTGTGGGAACAAAGCAGGATGTGTTAAAGCTTGCACAGAAAACCAGACTGACCAGAAATCTCTCACATAACATTTAAAATGACAGGCATCACACCTCTAATCTTTCAAGCCTCATCAACTTACACTGATATCAATTTAAACTGTTTACAAATAAATCCTCTGGAATTCAGATGTTTTGGGGGTTTTTTTATATAAAACTAGATATTTTGGGAGTATGTGTGCACCCAATCTGCTGTCTGAGCCCACCAAAAGCTTTCAAACAGGCTGAAACTTATTTGTAGATCTCAGTGTAGCACATGTGCACAGCTATATATATCCACGACGCTGCCCCTGAAACTGCATGCCATATAATCTTTGCCACTCAGGTGACATCCCCCATTCTCGAACACACATGCATCATGGAGGACTGAAGGAAAGTCATGCTGGTGGAAGGAATAGAGATTAAAGTCTGTTTTCTACTCCAATCCTCGACGTTCTTCACAATAAAATCACTTCAGATGTTGCATGTTGCCTTGGATTTAATTCATGTACTCTAAACTTGGTATCTGCTGTTTGTGTTTGTTGTAGCAGGACAATCTGCTGTCAGTCATTTTCTCATCTTCATCAGCTTGTTTAAATAGAAGAGGGGATAGACTGATGTTTCTCTAATAGCGTTCATCGTCTTTATTTTAAAAATCCTCACAGTCTGAGCTGAGCAAAGTTAAAAAGTCCTAGCAATCAAAATCCAGCCTGTGTAATCCTCTTGACCTCGTAGGGAAGGGAAATAAAAACATGCAATCTAAACTGAAGGACTCAACCTTCACTCTAATGACAAGGACTCACTGATGCTATACAGTATATCTCTTATGTCACAACTAAATTCCCTTTTATCAGTAGTGTTCTGACTACAAAGCAGTGTGCAAAAGAGCAGGAGAGATTTAACATTTAGCCCAAAGTTTTGATATTGCTAAGAATCAACGAATCATGAAAATACATTAATATGGTGATGCCGCTGTGTGGAATGTGAATGCACCAGCAAAGTAGTTTTTTGGGCATCTTATTTCACCAAACACTCACAAATACAAATCAAACATCATGATCATGTAGCAGGCTGATAAGGAATGACAAATCTTAACAAAATTAAATGCAAAATTCATCTAAAAACCTTTGGATATCAGTTTAAATGATTGACAGACTTGCGCTGCCATCCTTTACTGGTTTCCACACAACAGTTTTCTGCTCAGTTCCTCAAACAACTACTGCTGATGGTTTAGTTTGTTCAATAAAGCCACTATTTTTTTTTTTTAATAAAAAATCCTGAAACTAACATCTGGGTGTGTTTTCAAAAAGTAAACACAAGATTGATGACGATGCAGAGATACTTGAAAACACATTTTTGTCATTCTTGGAAAGTGAGAAAACTGCAGATTTCTCAGACGGGTTGGGCAGCAAGAAAAGTAAGTGACTGAAACGGCTTTGTATATAAAACAGGTTGCGACGCATTTATGGTGTCATATTCTAGTGTTTTGGGTGTTTTGTTTGGGTTTTTTGAGTAAAAATTCAATATTTGCTTAATCATAAAGCACCAAAGTCACAAATAATCTAATAATATTATCTAATATGATATGTAAAAACTTTCTTAGACATCTCTTAACCCTTTAACAGGCCTTTAAATGTATCGCTGATACTTTTACTTGCCTCTATTGACAGCAATTTATATCTTAGATTTTAACACATTTATTTCCATTTACATATTAAACATTAAAGTAAAAAAGGAAATAAAAAGCTGAATCAATAACAGTCAGTTTGCTGAGAAAACTCTGGCGATTAAAGGATTTAAAGAGGCCCTTCAATTAAAAACAGTTTTTCTGAGGTTTCTGTTGAATATTTTAGCTCTACAGGTGTTCTTACCTTCATAGTGGGTGAAAACAGGTCAACAACTTCTCTTTCAGTTTTAATCTCTCAAACTACGCAGGTGGCGATAATACCCGAGTTCTGCCGAGTCCTAACGGCCTGTATCTGTTTCATCACAACTCCTTTGTTCGTTAGTATTCGGCAGCTCCAGCAGTTGAAACCACAACTAACATGCTGCTAGCTAAAAGCTGTTAGCATAACATAGCAAACAGGAAGACACGACGTCTGACGTTGCCATGCGCAGCGGGGCAGGAAACAGGATACCTTGCTCTCATAGGCTAGTTTGTTAGCCAATCAGCAAATTCGAACAATAAATATGAACGAGCTGCTGACGAAGCAGTCTGAAGCAGCCTGACGGAAGGAGCCGGAACCACTCAAATTTTTAATGCAGACAGATTAAAAGGTCTGTTAATCAGTGTTTCCTGACGTTTTTTAGATATAAAATGTTTCATATTACAGGTTAATACTTAAGGAATAACCACAAAGTCCTGAAATGTGTATGAAATGGCCTCTTTAAGAAAGAAAGGAAGTTTGGCTTTGGCTCACTGTTTCCCAGCATCTGCTGCATTCAGGAGAGAAGGGTGGTGGAGTGGGAGAGGAAAGGCTGCAGAGCATGAGTCAGGACAGGGACAGAGACTCAGATGATCTCATGTAAGAGAAGCTAAATAGAGCTGTGGTCTGAGCCTCAGTCATGCTGGTCTTTCTATCACCATGACAGCGTACACTAAACACAACAGTGAGAGCGTGCATGTGCGCTTTGCGCTAACATGATGCAACTGTGAGGCACTGCAGTACAGGCTGATTTATTATAACTTCTAAAACAATCATATTGATTAGATGTGCAATATTCTGTATGTTGAGTTCTAATGAATAATACATGAGTGATAATTATACAGAGACATTTACGCTGGCTTTTTCTGCATTTTTCTACTTTTGTTTTTACATTAAAGGATTCAGAACTGCAATAAAAACTAATAAAAAAAACATTTTAAAATATACTGCTTGTCGTATTGTTTTACTTTTTTCTACATAAAATCTTGGTGAAACAATGTTTAATATTGTTTCTGACAGAGAAAAACAAATCAGTCTGATCACAGAACAAATCCAAGTGAAACCTTTTAAATAAAAGCAGAAGCAGATGTGCTTCTGATAGACGTAGCAGTGAAATTATCGAGACGAAATTAGAAACGGATCTTGACATTTCATATCCATCATTAGCACTTATAGGACTGTGGTATATAATATGACTGGATGATTATAGCATTATTGGGTTTTATTCAAATTAAACCCAATCCAGTGCTCATTTAAACCAGTTAGTTCTGATTGTTCTACTCTTTAATACTATGAACAAACACATCTATATAATAATTCCCTTGTTTGGGTTTTATGAAAGTAAGAAGAGCAAATAAGTGGACTTATTTATAAATCTGGGATTTTTCTGGTTCCGATAATGTTTTTGTTACAGCATGCTCAAGTAATACAACCCCTTTTATCTTTAAACCATTAATTAGCTGATCTATAAAGTAAGGTTTAGTTTGCATGTCAACTTTGCACAAGCAACATCCAATGTAAAACTCTGCAGGTATCAAGGATCTCCTGTGATTTGATGATTTTCAGCCTGAATAAAAGTCCGGACAAACCGTGTCAGCTGTCAGAAACTCGGACAGTACTCCCGTAAAGACAAAGTATCTTTTGTCCACCAGCAGACAGGCTTCATAGAGGCAGCCTGCTGTGTGTGTAAATGTGTGTGTGTGTGGGCCAGGAGGGCCATATGAATGTGATGAGTGGGCTGTCGACATTGAGCAAAGGGGAAGGGCTGGCCTCAGGAGGCAGGACAAAGGCAGTGACTGTGCATAAAAAACCCACACACACATACAATGCTATCCAACTCCTGACTGGGTTTGATATGATCAAAATAATTAAAGCATGATTTTGAGAATAAAAGTGTTATTTTTAGGAAATGACATCTAAGTTATACTAATGCCGACTAGGATTCACAGGCAGTAAAGCAGAGCGACCACACCCAAAGCTGAATATTATATATTGAACTAGGACCCTAAGACTGATCAGTGCTGTCCACGTCATTTAAAAACTATAAACAATCAAGAATGTGCTAATGAGCAGATTTGAAGATGGATCTTTAAGAAAGATTTTCCTGACAAGCTTTTACAGAATTCTATGTATTAATCCCACTGCAAGAACATTTCCTTATCAGCTCTGATCAGGAAACACAATCCTACGGGTTCTGCTTTAGAATCATGCTACTGCTCCAAATCTACTGAAGCTATAAACGACACAAAGAGCTGACAGAATATCCCGTCTAAAAGTTGCTTTTCTAATGAGAATGAAACTTAAACGGCCCCTTCGTGTTGAAAGGCTACCAAGCAGGCTTTGCTAGAACAGCGTGAACTCGTTCAAACCACTGCCCAGCGTCAGTGGCTGTTGTATGTGAAACTATGTCTTTAACCATTCCTTAAATTGACGTCCCATTGTCTCTGAAGCTTGTATTAAATTTCAGTTCTGTTACGTGTATTATTAAAACACAAGGTGTATGCAGGCCACCAAAAAAGCACACACAGTTCAGTGATTTTAAACTCGGTGAACTCAGTGTAGAATAGTGTATAATTACCCACGACCAGTCAAACGTCTGGACAAACTGTCTCATTCATTCAATTCTCATTCTACTGAATTACATACCTAGTAAAATGTGAATGCACATAGAGCCACAGTTAAACAAAGACCCTGTCCCAATGCCCGCACTTGCACACTTGCGCGCTTCAAATGCGCGTTCCCGATGAGGGGCGCAAGTGCGTAGGGCGTCCCGATTCTCCAAGAGTGGAGAGTCGTGCCCTTGGCTCCGCCCCTTCAACGAAGGGTATTTCCCACAATGCATTGCGGCGTGTGAATTTTGATGTAAGAAGAAGGAGGTGGAGAAATGGCTGAACCACCAAAAAACCACCAAAAAACGTTTTCTCAAGTGTAGACTGCAAATAATGAATATTTTATTTTAGATGTGTAATCACAATCGATTGATTCTCTGTTGGAAAGATGTGTCACATATCTTATAAAAAATATAATTAATTAATAACGGTACTGATGTGTATTTTCTGACATGATATACTAACAGTTTAATAACTTATCCTGTCCTATACACCTCCTTCGGTTCCTGTGCTTCAATCCTCCCCAAAATAAATGTTTGTTGGAGTTTTAAAATCATTTCTAGTATGAAAGTAGCGCAAACACCGACCGGTACTGCCATTTTGGTTGTCATGGAGAAAGAACGCTGTGGCACGTAGTGCTCGCTGTCCCAATACTGCTAATATGTGTGAACTTGTTCACGACGCACTTCGAACCCTTATATGCCCTTCTGCTAAGTGCACTTCATGGAAGACCGTAGGGTGCAGTGCGAGTATTGGGAGAGGGCCATAGAAGAATCTGTTTGTATCTTTTTTCCTATTTTTGTAACCATCGCAACAAGATGTTTGTTTATCGGCCCGTTTCCATGGTTACTGGTGATAATCTTGATATGAATTGTGGCCCATTGATTCTCAAAGCATCACATGAAGCGAAGCTTGAGGCTCTAGGTCGAATAAAACTTAAGTAAGAACAAAAACAAACATTTTTCCAGCTTTTTATCAGCTGAAAAATGTATCAATAGAAACAAAGTCACTGAGAATATTACAAAATGGAAAAAAGTGATTCCTATTACAGCACACAAAAACGTCTGCTAACAATATATATGAATAAAAACTTCTGTTTCGTGTCAGATTGCCTACTCTTTTCTCTCATATTAGCATTGGAAATGTAACCATTTCTTCTCTAAGCTAACAGAAACAGGAGGATCAGTTTTGGAAAGCAAACAGAAATTTTTAACTCACAAGTGAGTCTCTATTTTCAACTGAAATCAGTCAATACAGCCAAAATGTGCAGAATGTTACATGCAATACCTTAAAAAAAAGACACAAACAGTTTGTTTGACTCGATGAACAGAAACTAACACGTAAAGAACAACATGGACTGAAACGCCTTCATAAACAGTCAAATTTGAAGTTGATCGAGCGTTTAAAAACACGTCTTACCCTTTTTTGTTGGATTCATTGTCTTGCAGCAGCTAATGGAAAGACAAATATTCACTGAAATCTGAAAAACCAATCGCAGACTTGCTGAATTGGCTGAAAACGCACAAATAACTGAGCTTGTTGTTTGTCACAGCTCTTCTGCTTGATAAGAGTAGTTACAGAATCCTACTGATGCTGCATCATATGACCCCCCTCCAGTCACGGTGTTTAGGCCTAATACCACAGCTGAAGGACCCTGAAAATGCTCAACAGCTGAGAGAGCAGGAGCAAGTGTTCACACCAGCTTTCTTTAGCTTTGTTTTAAATCATACGCCTGAATGAAGATTCTCAAAAAGTTTGAATTCAGCCCTGATCGAACTCCACGGGCCTCGCCTGAGGACATATATGTGTGAATTCATCCAGCACACACAAAGTGGACCTCCAGTGTGAGATGGAGGTCCTCTAATCAATGTGATGGACCTAAACTGAAGCTCTATGTAAAGCTACATGAGCCACTAATGTGAGCTGACTCTGTATCATGCCTTGTCATTGTCCTGACTTACTTAAGATAAAGCACAATTCAACAACAAGCAATTATTATGATTATTATTCATGAAAGCGTGCAAAGAAAAAAAAATGGTAAGAACTCCAAAATAAAGAGGCCTTTCAATCTTATTTTTCTTAGATGTGATTAAAAACAACAAAGAGGAAACAAGTCAGAGATTTAATGACAAACAGTCATTCTAATCAGTATGAAATCAAGCTTTTGTCTAAGCAACTCAAATTCTGCCTAATGATGTCATGCGGGAAATATTTCCTTTTTTTTTTCCACAGCCCAGGAGTAAGATACTGAAAGCAGCCAGTCACCAGATAGAAAGAGGGAGCTGGCTGACATTTACTGAACTGTCAAGCAGGCAATTTCTTCATGGTCCAAAAAGCCCCCAGCACATCCACTCAGCACTAAACCCTACCTTTATATTTTTCCAATACATCCTCATAAGCTTGGAGGTATTCCTGTTCGTCCGAGAGCGCATAAGCCTGCGGTGCGTACTGAGCCATAACCCGGGCTTCACAAACTGGACATTCACCAGCAGCGACGGACAGAGACACAACATGTGTAACTGTGTGTGCATGTGTGTGTTTGTGTATTTGCTGAGGGCTGGAGAGTGATCGGCGCTGTTGTCGTCCTAAAGGAAACGCCCTGAATCCGCCCCTTGTCAGAGATCTGACCAATAGGAGACACTTCCTCTCAGGAGATTGATAGGTGAGACTGTCTGAGGTCTGTGTTCCTGATTGCTGGTCTTAAAAAGCCAATTACACGAGACCATCTTAATGAACCAGGTTGTAACCGTCTTTATAAGTCACAAATAGTTGATTTTGATTGTTATTATTTCTATAGTTTTCAGGAAATAAAAAAAACCTGTCGGTAGCGCGTGGAATTTATCATTTCTAGTGATTTCAAGCAACTTTTTTTTTCTTGATTCACAGGATTACCTACTCAATTTTTGCTGAGTCTCTGTATCAGCTGGAGCTTTATTGTCTCACAGATTTCATGATTAGCCTACGTCACCCACAACCGGGTTTCTGATTTTAAATTTACAACATCAGATAGAGTCAAAGTATCATTATAAAGCGATTAGCAGCTGTAAAGCAGCTTCCCACGCGTGGCAACATGTATAAAACAATCCGAGGCAGAAGTTTGCTCTGTTATTCTGTAATAGGGACATTTAAGGGTCTTAATTTTAATGCACAGGGTAGACTAAACAATACATCTAAAACAAAAACAGTCTGCACAGAAAGAGGTGTCCGAAAACTGTTTATGTCCCTAAATGAAACGGAGAACATAAGACATCCATAAATACCGCTTCTGATTTGCACATTTACCGTCTCATTATTTTTGCCGTTTTATTTCCATCAACTGTGACCTATTGAACACGAAGGTGGACGTTCCTCACCTGCGATCCGAAGTACAGCTCTCTCCGCCGGATCCAGTATGGATCCTCCCTGGATCTTCCTCTTGGACCGTTCATGTCTCGGGAGGTTCCAGGGTAAAGTGTCCCCCGGTGCGGGAGACGCCGATCCGGATTTAACACTGTAATCATCCTCGTCTGAGATGTCCGCCGAGGAAGACATGGAGCAGAGCAGGGAAGGGTTCCCCGAACTGGAGCTCTGGGAGACAAAAGGAAATGAACAATATCTTGATTAGCCAACACACACAAAGAGAGGAAGATTAGCTGAATAAATAAAACCACAAGGAGCAAGACAGAGATAGCTTTTTTTTTTTTTTTTTTTTTTTACCATGTCAGGTCAAGGTGCGTAATTGCGCGCATGTTAAACGTGACATGAGCCACCAGTCTGCAGTGACCCAAAACAATAAAAGACTGAGCCAAATAAAAGCAAGACGAAAAGCAATAGTGTCTGGCTCCCCCGCCAGGTCAGGACTAAGACTTACCAGAGTATACATGGAGACCTGTCAGCTGGAAGAAAAGAATTATAATCCTAATCGAATATCATTAGCGTCAAGCGCTTGTTTTTGGAGATGCCACGCCCTTTAAACGATGCTCCGGTCACGCGTTTGTCCCCTTATGGCAGCATTAGGGATGCGGGGTGATGTCACATCTCAGGACAGAAAGGATGGTACTGTGTGTGCTGCCGAGCTCCGATCTGGACCGTGATGGGAGAGCAGACTGCATGTGGCTGCGCGTCATCCTCCAGCAGCCAACAACAGCAGCTCCAGCAGTGATGAGGGGCGTTAGAGCGCCATCCCTCACACAAAGAGTGTCATGGCAACCAACAGCCCCATCACAACCTGGAGCTTTAAGTTTAATAGTAATAAGTTAAATATTATTTTTAGATCAGTTACGCTAGAGAACAGCTGAGAAGAGGGATTGTTCCTTTAGGATTGATTTATGTCCGTCGACATAGTTCGACTCCTTGATAAGTTAAAATGATGAATGAGTTGTTTTCTTTAGTAATTTCCTGCTGCACCCTGACACTCCCGAGGTTGAGTAACAGGGTAAACACACACAATCACGTCATAAAGTAGATGGGTTGGGTGCAAAACACAAGTACAGTCACGTTCACTTTAGTTTTTAATTAATCTCAATTTAATTATATCCTCAGCAGGTTGTTGTGGTCACTGTGGAATGTAAAGACATGATTCGGATCATCCTGCAGGTGATGGATGTTGTTTCTTCAGGACCAAAGAGAAAGATTTGTTGTTAAAAATAGATGCTGCTGAGCTGATCATGGACGCATGGATAAAATTAGCAACCGTTTCATCGCTTCTTGTCGGGATAAAACAGATTACAGTTACTTTTTTGATGAGATCAATTTATTCAGAACAGGATGTAAAAACTAAACAATCTGCAACTTATGGGAATATGTTTCTTTCAGTTATGATATACAATTCTCCTGTGCATTTAGTATTAAAGTAAATCACTAAAGATGAAAAGTTCAAAGGTTAAAGAACCACCTTCATCATATAATTGTTCATCTTCCTCATGATGGAGTCTTTGCAGATTAGTTTCCTTCAAATTGATTAGATAACAAGGAGTGCAATATGGAATATTTCTTGTATGACCTGTGTGTACATTAAAACACCTTTTATATTTATGTCAGAGTCGATGACGCCTTCTTTGAGCGCAGATGAAACAAAGACACAACTGCATTTCCTCCACTTCCTGTCAGTGTGACTCTTAGAAGGTCATTTAAAGAGATAAGCTGATTTTAATCTCACATGCAGTAAATATATACCTATCAAGACAATCGATAATTGATGCATCTGTAATTGCATCACAAACTCTACATGATGGGAGAATTAAAATCAGCTCTGCTTGAAAACAACCACATTGGTTTAAGGTATTAGAAGAGCAAATAATAATAATAATAATAATAATAATAATAACTGTGTTTCATGAATCTAAAATTAGAGATCTGTTTTTTAAAAGAAAAAGGATCATAATAAATCAGCCCAAACAAATCCAACTTCACTGTGACCACACCTAAAATGTTCTCCCGCCCTGTTGTGAGCTTTAATCATCCTGTAGTTAAACATTCAAATGATCTATATGTTTGCATGAAGGATTGGGCTGTTTCTCTCCACGGTTTAGTATTTGACTACATAATCTGAAAAAGATTAGGGTTTTAAAGAATGGTAAACAGTGCAGGAGGTTCAGGGAAGAATCAGGAAAACTGCAGGATCAAACCTGTTGGACGACATTAGACTTTCATGGACAGTGTTGCTATTCTAGTTTCTGCTTGGAAGCAGTAAATATTGTCTAGATCTGTTGTTTCAGAGAAAAATATTAAAATGATGATGATGCATAGTAAATTATCTTCATGTAATTACTTAAAAATCTTCATTTTGTGTGTGAATTTCTAATGTTTCATCCCATATGGTTATCTGTGCCAGAATTGAACCTTTTAGTTCACACAACCTTTAAACAGACCAAAAGAACATCCAGATGCAAGAACTTTAAAGAGACATCAGTGTCTCCGAAACTGGAACCTGGAGCTTTAACAGTATACACAATGTTTGTCATGGTTGCAGGAGAAATACCTACTGCTTTACGTGTAGGAGTGACTTGCACCGACTGGTAAAACTCTGGCAGGAGTCTTTTCTTCACTTTACGCTTCCTCAGCGTCGATGATAAGTCGGGTTCACTCTCTGGAACCTCGACCAGATTGGGTTTTTCTTCCGTCACTCGAGCATGTATGCCTCTTCTTAAGTGACGAGGACTGTGCCTGAAACACTGAGAAACACCATCAATGTGTTAAACTGGGAATAGAATGTGTTTTCAGTCAAGTGCTGGAGAAATTTAGCATTTTCATTCAATTTTAACATGCAAAAGCTTTATTGTCTTAGAGGGTTTTCAAATATAACAACTGAAGAATTTAACTGGCAAAACTGCCCAGCTGTTTAAAGTCTGTTATTATTCTGTTGATATTCGATATAATAGCTAATGATGGTGTTATGCTTTTAGGATAGGTGTGAAATTTTAAGCTTCATTGTGTAAAAATCAACAAACAATTTTAAAAACATTTTAGCATTTGTGTCCATGTCATTTTTTCTGTAAAAGTTATTATTTTACATCTCAGTCCTACTGAAGTGTCCTTGATAATGATACATGATCCATGCAGATACATGAGCCAGTGGAGATTCAGCATCCCGTAGTTCAATAACATAACCCACAGAGGAAACACTGCTCTTGTTTTTGTACTTTTCTAACCTTGGAGAATCACAAACTCAGGGTTTTAAAATGTTTTCTTTTGTAGAAATGAAACTAAAAGAAGCTGTGAGGAATTTAGAATAATAGCTAATCATATTTCTAAAAGTTTATTAGAACATTCCTTACTTGGCATCTATTTATTTTAGTTTTTTTAGAATAACATCCAAATGACAGTAAGTAACCTTAAACCATCTGACGCTTCTTTCATGCGTAAAACTGGGATTTTAACGACATCTGATGCCTTTACACGTGACCATTCCACCTGGATCTTATAACTGCATTATAAGATGTTTAAACTTCATTGTCCCTCACAACAGAACAGCCTGTATCTTTGCTCATATTATAATATAAAACTGCCAAATCACCCACATTATTCATCGTTTACACATGCGCATTGCGCACACCATAATCCCCAAAATAGTCATGCAGTTGCCGAAAAAACTCCAAGTAAGCAGACTTTCTTTTATTAACATGCAGTGGTCATTACACATCAACAAATTTTACGTTTTTAATGAGTCTTAATGTGAAAAGTTTCTCCTACCTCAGAGCGAAAATGATGCGTTCGGAGACCAACTACAAAACAGATAATAAACGTTACAGTAGAATATAAAGATCAGACATTATTATCATCAACTGAGACACGAAGGATTTCGAAGTTTATGATATCAACAGAGAGACAATTTGTTTTCATGCACAGTGACGCGTTCAAACTCGTGTCATCTGAGAGATTAAGCAGCTTATATCTGATGGCTGCTGCTGCGAGTGGCGTGAACAGAGGCAGACTGCCATGCAAAGCCTTGAAGAGTCAGGATGAAGAGATGCGACCGGCCTGAGCTCATACTCACCGCGGCTCCTGGAGCGTCCACCGGAGAAAACGGATTTTATTGGATGCTTCCCATCTCGAAGTCTGCGATGCCAGCAGCAGAAAAACAAAATAGTCGCAACGGTTCCAAGCAAAAGCAGCAACAACAACAACACACACTGAATGCTATACGGCCTAAGCAGGACTAAAAACGCTGCAGCGATCATTCTAAGACGAAATGTAGGCCAGTTCCTTCAGCTTCTGATAGCTGGATCTTCTCTTGTAGCTCCACCGCTCAAAGCTCTTGATGCAGATAAAGACGCTCGCTGACATGCGTGAAGCATCACACTGTAAACGTGGAGAGGGTCAAAGAGAACAGTCCACACTCCTGATAACATGATTGTGAGAGACAACGCATGACTCAGCAGAGGGGGCTTTATTTATTTATTTATTTTCTACCAGGGGCAGAGAGTCAGCAGATTCATCCCAGGCAGTTTTTCATCTGCTGCAGAGCGACCTGCCCAGAGAGATGCTGCAATAGTCAAACTCACCTTAACCACTTTGTTATGGTGGGTTTTTTGAAAATATATTTTCTTTACCCCTGAGTGTTTTTTGTTCTAGATCGTTTGGAAACGACACGAACAATCTTGTATTTAGCTAACTTTACCCACAGTCATGATATAAACCCGAAGGTTGACATTGTTTGGCTTCACAGTTGTTTTAATGATGAAGAAAGGTGTGATTAAATTAAATGTATTTACGTCAGTAATTTTCACAAACTATAAAATGTGAATATTGTCTGTGTTTGTCAAATGTTGTTAAATCTGCCTTGATGAATCCGTCAGAAGCTTGTGGGGCGCAGCGGCCAGCAGGGGGCGCCAAAGTTAATCTACAAACCTGCAACATTTAGACGTTTCCTGCCTAATGTCGAGCTAATTATAGTAGAATAAAAGTAAATGTGTAATTTAGAGATGGAAATAAAATATGAATATTTTTTAGTTTGTTGTCGATGTTGATGGTTTTAGATCATGTGCTGAGTTTCATAGTTAAACGGTTAAATTGCACGATTTTGCTGAATGTCTCCAGGTCTGATGGAGGATCCGTAGTAAACTAGATTTACTCTAAACAAGAAGTATCATTAAGAGAGTTAACCATAATCTCTCTCTTTTTATTTTTGATGAAAATAATTGTGAGGAAATGAACTTGGCTAGAATCAGCTGAAGCTGTAATCCCAGAAGACTTAAAACTTTCAACTGCAAACTTGTTTAAGAATGTTTTAAAGGGTTTAAAGCTGCTGAGAAGTTTTAAAAGCATCAGTTTCTGAGTTATGAGAAAAGTTAAACAATCCTGTGTTCTGTTCCTATAAATTGAGTGTAAAAACGTCCTGTTGCCAATAGAGACATGCCTGTAAACAAATCCGGTGGATCAGTCTGTTTCTTCTCATTCATTAAATCCCTAAATGATTAATAAACATGATAACTTAAACAAGTCTAATTTTATTCTGTGTTTTTATTGTTTTTCGGAACAGCTGATCAAGTCGATGCAGCTCAGGAGGTAAAGCTGTTCAAAGATTCTTCAGAAAGAGAAGTCAAATTGACATTTCTGTAGACAGAACAGTTTTTATGTAGGTTGTGTTCTTACAACTCAGCTAGACTAAACATTTTTCATTGAAACATAATAAGTTATATATAAAAAACAGATTAGAAATTGAAAGGCTACAAACAGGCTTTAGTGCAGCATATTTACATTTACCAAGTCACACCATTAAGTGTTTGAATTTAAATTTTGGGCAATAAACTCAATAAATAGGTGACTGATTGATACATGGCTGTTGGCTTGTTCTGAAAATTATTCACAAAAAGATAATCTAGTGTTGAATTATTCATAGTCAAAAGAATTCTTCTTGGTCAGTTTTTGGATCTGCATGTCCCTCAGCTCCACCAGACGCTCCAGTTTCTCCACTTTTCTCTGCAGGATCTGCACAACAGAGAGCTTTATTTGTAGATGTTCTGCTGGAGGATTTCCTGTATGCAAGTGTGTATTTGACTTGACCTTTGCCACCTCCAGAAAATCACGAATTGCACTGTCTTTTTTTGGGAGGAACTGCACAATGACTACAGGGTCTCTGGTTTTGTAACAAGCCTCCACAACATGATCCTGGTTTCTGTACAGTAAAACAAGACTTATCATCATAATCACAGCTATTGTTAGAGATTATTTTGTGTCAGAAACAAACAAAACATTTTCATACATGGTTTTCTGTTTCCTCGTATCAATTTTCAGGTCAGCCAGCTCTGCCAAGATACTTGCTTCGGCATGCAGAAATTCTGCAAAAAGAGAAAAAAAACAACGGTAAATAAGGAGGAAAAAAGTTGCTATGGTCTAAAACCTTTAAAAGTTTATCCGAGAAATCTCATGAGCAGATGTGTGATAAAGAGAGGAAGAGAAGTGGCCACCACAAACAGAGCATCACCTTCCTGAGATATATCCAGGTTTCTGATGCACTTGTACTGTTTCTAAATCAAAAAGAGAACATAATCCCATCAAATCCAGACACATTGCATACACTACTTTAAACCATAGCTTATTAAGTCTGAATACACACTGTTCTTTTGCTTGCGACGTCTGTCAGTTTTTGATCAATTTTCTCCTTGAGAGTGATCAGAACCGGCTCAATCGCAGCAGGAGAGCTGAGAACAATCCTGCCTATCACTTCCTCAGGAACATGAACATCCAGCTTTGGAAACACCTTCCTGTTCGTACAACAAATAAAACAAAACAAACAAGTAAAAGGAGTGATGTATTCTCATGACCAGATGATAAAGTCCAAAAAATATTTTAGCTTGGAATTTGTAACTAAAAAAAAAAAAAAAAAATAGACAAGCATGTTAGAGTTCTGTCCCTTTCATTCAGATGTTCAAAGGATTTAGATGTTTTATTGATTTGTTGGTTTTAGGAATGTTCTATACAAATTGTTAAATTAAAATTTCTGAAGACATCACTGTGGATTTAGAGTCTGTTTTGAAATATGATAGTTATTATAATAATATGAAATGAATAATGATAATGAATGTTTTTTCGCCTGTTAAGGAGGTTCCAGTTTCTTGTCTTTTCCTCTGTGGAGTAGACAGGAAGCAGAACGCTGGTGAGTTCAATGAACTCAGGAAAATAATGTTTTATCACCTCAGCCGTCAACACTGCAGAAAGTCGAGCAGAAAAACAGTCAGTTAACACGAGAAACTATGAAAAAAAAAAATTTAAATGAATCGTTATAGAGTAAAACAATGCGGTATAACTTCATTTGAGGACAAGGCTAAATAACAAACACTGTTTACCTCCATCGCTGAAATCTCTCCTCAACTTCCGCTTCGGTCTGGACAGCGGTATCTTGTCCAGCCATGAAAGTAAATGTTCAACTTCATAATCTTCAAGCTTCCGATCCATTTTCTTGAAACAACCTCGTTTTTTTACCAGTTTAAAGCAATGAACACAGTTAGCTTCTTAGCATCGTGCGAGCTAAAGTTTTGAAGACGTTGCCAGGCAACCGCTGACACATTGAAGCTGCTCAAAATAAATTAGGCTAAATGAGGATCTCTTCATTAAAGCTTGAACACATCACTTCAAATTATTCCATTAATATATTATATCAGACAACAAACTGCAAAATGTGTAATAATTACAGTAAAGTTACACTGCAAAGGGCTTATGGAATAAAAATAAATTAATCAATAGCCTATAAAACATTCGGCTGTAAGGATTATGTCATTAGCCTATGAGTTTCAAGACGAGGGAAAATCTTCATCTTTCCACCTGCTGAGTAATTTCCTGAACATGTCCATCTGAAACCGAAACCCTGTTCATTCCTATAAGAAGGAAGATAGCCTATTGCTAATAATAACTGATAATAACCACCAGCACAATGTGGGATGAATTCTTAAATCAAGATTTCCAAACACCTCTGTTGATCATTTTATTTTATTTTATTTTATTTTATTTTATTTTATTTTATTTTATTTTATTTTATTTTATTTTATTTTATTTTAAGTTTTGATTCTGTCTAAAATTTGGCCACCAGATGTCGCTGTAACACAACTACTTTGATATTTATATTATAAACAATCGGAAGCGCGCGTGTCAAGTGTTTGTGCGCTTCTCTTTCAGGGCTTCTCTCCTCTCGTCATGGTCAGACTTCAGGAAAGAAGACAGAAGGAAATAACAGCTTTTTGTTCTCTGCCGCCTTTTTAACGTTGTTTGTCAAAAACATATTTGATAAGTCACTTTTAGGTGCTGAAGGTATCTGAATAAAAGGTCCTTTTGTACTGAGAAAATTTGAAAAACTTGTGTTTTATTTCAGTTTCACAAAGTGTCAAACCTGCCTTATATGGGAAATTCAACAATAACAAAAAAGGCATCCGGTTTGAATATTTGAAATTCACACGTAGCTGACTTATCTTATATTTTCATATTCTTACAAACTTTGCCTTGAGATGTAACAGCACATGCATGTGACAGTTCGGTAAACTTTCATTTGCAGATATGTTTGCTTTGAAATTTTAACACAGTGATAAGAAAGTATTTTTAAAAAATATTTTCCAGATGTTTCCTGGTAGCTAATTGTTTACTCTTCCAACCCCAATAAACCAAACTCCAACAGTGAACAGGTTTTGTTCACGGCTCAGGAAAGTTTAGTTAATTTTGAAAGGGATTTGTAAGTATTTTCTAACTAAATTATTTAATTTTCTAAGGGGCATTTTGATGCAGATGAATGAACGAATCAAGCTTTGGATATTTGTGGAATGATTTTATGCCATTTGTTAATTATCTAAAATCAGTATTTAATAGAACTGTTTGGAGTTTTCTACACTCAAAAATGATCTTTGAAAATAAAATGTTTAAAACTTCTCAGGTTTGTTTATCTAAATGTTCAGGAATTAGAAATGAATCCTCCCTCTCAAACCTTTTCCTTCTTTCAGGTTAATAAAATGTTGTTTTCAAAATTTCAGTTTCGTCAATAAACTTTCATCCCCAACCCTCCACCCCAAAAAGAAGAAAACAAGCTGTGAAAGTGTGAGTCGGTAAATACATTTCAAAGTCAATAGCAAATAATTTACCTTGTAACCAGTTTTTCCTTTAATCGATAAAAAATATTTTTGTTGGTTATTCAAAGACTTGTATCACATTTCCTTAAATAATTTACTACTTTAAAAATAAACATGCTCATTCTATCAAAATGTGTGTAAAATATGAAGCAATTATCTCCTTTACAAAAATAAATGTAGACCTTGTAGCTACATTGTTTTCAGAAAAAGGCGGTCACGTGCATATTTTGACTGATTATCACTCAATACTCTCGCATCGGTTCAGCTTAAAGTTAGTGAGAGTTAAGACAGATAGTACATCCCATAAGGTCTGCTGAAGAGTCCCGATAAGGCCAGTCGAGGTCCGGTCAGAGCGTCATAGAGAGCCGGTGCGCCCATGGGTGCGCTCAGAGGGAAGGGGANGACAGAGGCCGGGAACAGCGACTTGGCGGTCAGCTTTAACCTCTCCACCTCGGCCTCCTGCAGTCTCTTGGCCTTGGCCCTGCGGTTCTGAAACCAGATCTTGACCTGGGTCTCTGTGAGGTTCAGGGAACTAGAGAACTCGGCTCTCTCCGCGATGGAGAGGTACTGTTTCTGACGGAACTTTCTCTCCAAAGAAAGCAGCTGAGAGGTCGTGAAGGGGGTTCTGGGTTTTCTGTTGTTCTTGTGTTTCCGCAGGTTGCATGAGGTCGGGCTGGGAAGTCCTGGAAACAGATTTACAGAGTCCAATTTATCAACACTGATGTTTTGAGACATCTTGATGTTTGGATTAAAGAACATGATTTGTACAAGTCGTTCAGCTGTTACTATGGAAACTTCTGTTTTTCTAAAAAAAACTTTAACCGAGTTGTAAAATGTAATATGATATTTATTATCAGTAGGTTTAATAAAACAACATTATTCGAGTCTTTTGTCAAACATCCATCATAATTCAGACTTCATTATATTCTGCAATGCAGCTTCTCTTTTACCAAATAATTTGGATTTTTCTCCGGAACCTTTTAAACCTGTTAAATATTCTGAAATATTCCAGTTATTTTTTATGAAAAGGAGCATCACACACTCACTTGTAGGTGATGCGTCAGAACCCTGAAACCAGGTTCTAGTCTCACTGTCGCTGAAGTCCACCGCCTCCAGTTTGGAGACACAAACCCTCCTCGGTGACGCGCACTCGGTCTCAGTCCGGACGCAGCCCACAGACTCGGGGGCGCGGAGGCTCCTGGACGGAGGATTTCTGTCCGATATGATGGAATCCACACCGAAAGACAGATCTAAAACTCTGGTTTCACGTCTTCTGACAGGAGACATGTCCAGCTCGTCAGTTCCATCTCCAGCAGATCCTCTGTCCTCAGGTGTCTCACCCAGTGATCCCTGCGCAGGATTCATTACGCACGACTCTGGTGCCATGTGCCAGTTTTCCCGCCGCCTCGTTGCGCTGCTGTTTGTTTCTTGGTGTCTTCACTTGATGAAAACTGGGATTTTAACCGACGTTCATCAGATGCTGTAAACTTCAGTTTTTACGCACAAGTTTGTCTTTTCTCCACTGAAGAGCCACAAGTTCTCCTCTTATCTTTCCGTCTGCCAATCAAAGCTTAGACATTTTCACGTGACTCCACTAACGTGGGTTCTGATAGGCCAGACGTCAGTACTGTGGATAATTTGGAGTTTTATGGTTCTAAACTATCGTAAAACTTCTCATGAGGGACAGACTGAGGTCTCCCATCATGTCGGTCAAACCCAGAACAGAAATGTTTCACTAAAACACGTTATTTAACCCTTTGTTTCATCATTTGATCAGCTGATTGAAAACACTGTTTACATTTTCAGTAAAAATGTTTGTCGCCATAATTATCTTCTGGTTTGCAGCATTTCTAACAGTAAATTGTGGTTTTGATCCAGAAACTACTGACGCAGCTTGTTTTAAGGTTTTTATCTGGAAAACAGTCATTAAGAACATGTTAAACTGTTTTACTGCCTGTTTTATAAAGGTGGAAACCCAAACTGAGATTTACTCTTTACAGACCTCAGAATTATTATCACAGTGATCTAATTATTTCTGCTCTGATTTCATCCTGATTATTATCTGTAACCCTTCAGATAGACCATATGGATCTGTTAAACACGCTGCTCCATGTTGGTTTTTCTAATCAAGTCAAATCATTTCTAGTGGAACCAGATATGTGCATGTTTATCTGTGCTGCAGGGCCTGAAGCTCCACACTGACTGCCTGTCTGTCTCTCTGTAGGACAGTTGGTTAAATGAAGTTAACTGTTTCTCTCCCTGAGGTATGTTCCTGCTTTGATCCTGCTGAGCCTGGCGCCTGTCTGCTCTGCACCCCCCACCTCACTCTCTCTGTGTGACAGTGATGGATCGCTGAGTAACACACAAGCTTTCAGTGATTATAAGTTACTGCAGCGTTACATTCTCCTCCATTACTGCAGATATAACAGCTGTCTGTATGAACGGAGATGCTGCCTGAAATATTTACTTTATCTTCCATTGTTTAATGATAAAGTTGTAAAATTGCCATTTTTCCATGTCTGATCATGTCATGCTGTTTCTCTGTTCATTATCATGTTCATGCTCTTCACCTGTTTGTTAATTAACCTTCATGTTGCCACCTGTTGTCCTCAGGTCTCTGTTCATGTCTCAGTTCTTTGTCAGGTTCTCACTTTAGATTATGTAGGTTAATGTTCATGTTATCAAGTTGAATTAAGTCAAATTTAGTTTGTAGTTTTGTTTCATTTGGATTATTATTAAAACTTTTTGGATTTTACTTCTGTCTGCTGCTGCTGTCTCCCTTCACGTCCCACGGCTGCTCTCAGTCTCCAGTTCATGACCAGAATGTTTATATTCTGATTTATTCTGTAAATCTTTTGCCGATTGATAAAACTGGACCTCAAACTGATGGTGGTGTCGTGTGAAAAATCCAAATCCATGAATTTTTCTTTTCTTTTACACAGAAATTCATCCAAACAGCTCTTAACCTGCTTATTTACCCCAAAGGAGAAATGTTTAAGAGTTAATTGGGATTTTTGAGACATTTTTTCTTTCCAATAAGACGTGTTGAAACAGGTTTGATTAATTTTACTCTGTAACTTTTCTCTTTCATCAGAGCTTATGTCCATCCTGAGAAAACTCGAGGCTGCAGCAGAGTAACATTAATGAAACACAGCAGGAAGCTGCTGGTGAATGAATGTGTGTCATCTTTAAAGAAGGTAGGAGGTCTTCTCTGCTTCACCAGACCAGAAACAGTTTCCATCAAATAAACTCTCATTTATTCTGATTACCTGACTGGCTGCTGATTAGTTAAGTGCTTTTCATTTATCTTCTGTATGTTAGCATGACTTCCAGAGGAAAGTGCTGACAGGTGAGCAGAGAAGAGTTTATTGTGACTGTGTGTGTTTTGTATGTTGTATGTCGGGTTTGGTTACAGACAGGTGAGTCCCACATGGTGTCTGACAAAGATGAGCTGTGTTTGTCTGACGGGGACGCTGCAGTCCGTCTTACACACAGTGCCAGGTGACGACAGATGAGCGCAGAGACATTGTTGTCTTATTGTGGTGGTTTGGGACAAACAGACGAGGGCAAAGGGAATCTGACACGCGCTCTGGACCCGGAGACAGCTCAGTGATGATGATGACAGCAGGGGGTCATCTTCATCACTGCACTACACTGATGATGATGATGATGCTAGAAGAGAAACCCTTAGAACAAAGACCTGGGAACCAAATATAAGACTGCTGGTTCTTTGTTATTTGACTGTACGGATGTAGTTCCTGTTCAGCAGAAGAGAAACGGATTTAAAATAAAAAACCACCATCACGAAGAACCACCAGACCTTTATAGAAAAATGTGTATGGAACTTGAAACACTGTGGGTTCATTAATTTAAAAAATGAATGAAATTTACCAAATTTAAAATACTGAAGAAATCTAAAAATATTAAAATTAGTTCTTTTAATGTTAATCAGTGAGTTTGATCATAAACTGCAGAAAGCGACGAGAGGATTATTGACCAGCAGTGAAGTGACATCTAAAAGACTGAACTAGATGAACTGACTCATGATGATAAATAACTTATTCTACATTCTTACTTCATTCATTTTATTTATTTATGTAACTAAGAGTAAAAACTAAGAGTAGATCTGGATTTGTGTGATAAGAGTTAAAGTTATTATAAAGTTGTTTTTATAGTTTCAAGCCAGATTTTGTGGGTTAATTTGATAAATTGGTGGATAAAATCTGATAAAAACAGAATTACATTTTCAATCAGCTGTTAAATTATTGATGTATTACCAAACTAGCCACATTAATGTTGTTGAGATGATTTATTAGTGCATTATGTTAATTATAAAGCTTCAGCTGGATTTTGGGGGGTATCAAAAATGACAGAAATCAAACTGCAGTTTATTATTTGACTGTTTTGGTTTAACTTGTAACACAAGACTCGTGTTGTTAGTGGAGCGTTAATCATATTTCCTGATGTGTGACTCACACGGGCTTTAAAAGATGTTCCAGACACTTTGATGGTGTCAGTAAATGATGGTTTCATCTATCAGAGTCTCTGATGGTTGCCACATTAGAACGAGTTCAAACTGGAACAAATTGGGCTTATTGTGCTTGTTTTAGATGGTGGGAACTGCCCTTTGCTTTTATTACCACTCAGTGTAGTAATGTGGTCACATGCCTGCAGTTAATATCATCACTTTATCTGTTTTTTACTATATAATCTATTTGAAAATAATGTTTAACTGAAAATGATTTGGGATACTAAGTTTTGACTTTGCTTGTTCTCTTTTCAGTGAGAGTCTGAACAAACACTCGATCACAGGAGATTCCACGTCGTCTCCTGAAGCTCTGAAAGAGATGGGAGGTGCAGAGCAGAGGCCCCTGAATAAACAACCATTAAATTCTCTCTGCAACAGAGTCAGAAACAAAAGTCACACACGAAAAATATTAAAACTGGAGAAACTTGTTTAGGAAACTTGTTTTCTGCATCTTTTCCTTTGACGTCTCCTATAAAGAGGTTTTACTTCCATCAGAAAAAAGACGTATCAAAGGAAAGATGAAGGGACTAGAGTAGATGAAGGAGAAGCTGAAAGCTTTGTTGTGTTGATGCTTAATGAGATGGAAAACACAATTCAACTCCTCTGACTGTGGAAATTGCTGTGAGGGCACCATAAATTAGCACCAGTATGGGAGCTGGCCTGCTGATAGAAAGGAGGCTTTGTGTGGTGACGGAGTCCTCGGGAGACTGAAGACACTGAGATCTACACACAAGTTTCATAACATGGTTTGTCACATGACTTCAGCTCTGACTCTTGAAGAAAAGATAATCACATCCACTAAAATAAAATCTCAACAATAAAACAACATGGAACCAGGATCTCAAGGCTGATCTGCACATTTAAACAGTCTCTCTTTTATTTTTGATAATTATAACGATACAAACAGATAAACAGGAAACAAATTGAGAAAAGAGGAGATTAACCTAATATTACTGGGATATTTGAACTCTAAAGGACGACTCTTCATTTTGACTTCGCAGGCTTGGCACATGTCTTCTGTTACTAAGTGGTTTCATATTGAATGACTCTGCGGCTGTTATTCTCTCTCCCACCGGGTGCCAGCCTCTCTGCCCTGGCAGCTGCTGGGCTTTAAAATGGACCCATAGTTTTCACTCTGCAGGTGAGCTGCACGGCCAAAACGGGGCCCCTCGAAGTCCTTTCAGAGTCTCAATAGGAAACTGACTTGGGGAAAGAGGAGCAGCCCCACAATGGCTGCCTTCTGTAGACACAGAGACGATGGAGATGAGCTTTGAGGGTTTTGCTTTAGAGTTGCTTATAAGCATGTCGAGGTGATGAGAGAGGAGAGGAAAGGACACGTCCCTCATTTGGGTTTTTTGAGGTGTGGTTCTGTTTTCTTGCCTCGTTGTTGTTGTGTGAGGATGTCCCGTCACCCTGCATCTCTGATGTGTTTGCTGCACGTTACAAACCTGATGAAACACAATGTCCATGTGCTGGACAGACAGACGTTACACTCCAGTTGTCCTCATTTCATCACACTCCCCTCCAGTCCTGATCCAGATCGTTTAGAACTCCCATCAGCCAAGAAACGATGTTCCCGTGTTGTGTGTGTTTAGCATGACCAAAAACTGTTCATCTTACTGAAACACACAGTGAAGACTTTGTGCAAATAGATGCTCCATCTGCAGAAATCTTAATGCATTTGCACCCTGCACATCTCCTGTCTTGTTTATCTACAACAGCAAAACTATATTTTCTAGGTGGCGATGTATCACATGCAAAAAAAAAAAAACATTTGAAATTAAAATGCATTTGTTTGACACTTTACAAATGTTTTTAAAAATCTGTTTCCTGCTTCTATTCTGCCAAAAAGATTCAATTTAATTTTTAAATAATTTTTCATAAATTATCTCACTTCCAGACTGACATCACTCTTTTTATTATAATAGGATTATGAATAAATCCCATCTAAATTAATAATGTGATTGTTATTACAGTTCTGCCCAAAACATCTACATCAAAATGTTAAATATTTCTACAGCATTTTCTCTTGTTTATATTCCAGAAGAGATTTGATCATTTTGATATCAGTCCCTCTCAGATTTCTCCTCATCATCTTCACTCTTCCTCCTTCTTCTCCTCCTCTAATCAGTTCCACTCGGTTACTTCTGACCCCTGAGATCGTTTGCTGCTTTATCATAAGTGTGACACTGAAGCCTGTTTCAGTGTTTATTAGATCCTTTAATGTGGCTGACCTCGACATTATTATGGAATCAGCTGACTGACGTGTTTCACACCTTCTTAAACCAGGAATCATTTTTCCTTCTGAAAGTATTGAACCACTTTTGAAAGGTTGAGCAGTGAATAGGAGCTCTGCTGCAAAACATGAACTCTGTAAAGAGACAGACACACTGGGGTCACAGATGTTACAGTAAACTATTAGATCCAACACAGACAGTTCAGCACAAAGTTCTGAGCTTCTTACTTCATGACATATTTACTGTAAAGTTTTAAGAAGAAAGAATTTCCTGCTGTGAGACCAGCTGTGATTGATTAATAAAATCTCATTATGTGTTTCCTCAGGGATGTTAATGTAAACCTACAATGTAATAATAAACCTCAGACTAACCCTGTTTAGTGAGCTCCATCTTGTGTTGGTTTATTTAGAGCGGACACAGCGAGCATCATTATTGTTTTACTTTAATTCACTTTAAATGTTCCTGATAAAAAGTTCAACTCGACACTCTAACACGACTTCATGTCCTGCTGTTTCTTATTGTTGTTGTTTTAAAATCATTTGACCCAAATGTTTCTGAGTAAAAAATGTTTCTGTGTCAAAAGCAGAAAAGTTTCATCTCTCAACACGACTGACTTCATTTCCTCTGTGAGGATGAAAGTGATGCTCTTGTTGGTGAATCTTCTTGTAGCTTCAATGAACAGCTGGATGTATTATTGACTGTTAACACCTGTTTGTAATCATTGTTTTATAAATGTGTTCAGTCAGCTGATGACTCTGTGGTGAATCATATGAAGGTGGGGTCAGAGGTTAAAGGTTAGAGGTACTCCAGCTGGCAGCCAGGGCTTCATCAGACTCCAGTGAGGAGGCATTCAGTGTTTTGGAGAGGAGGATGTGGTTTCATGTTTGATCCCTGCCTTCAAGTTTTTCTTCTTCTCTGTCAGGAAAATATTTCAGCGTTTCTGTCATTTTACAAACACGGTTTTATTTCATATTTACACATGAATTTATTTATACAAGTGTTGCAAAGAGGACAAATGCAAACAGTTTGACATTTATTTTTATGGCAGTTCCCAAGTTTCTCCAGTGTTTGGCAGAACATTTAATTACTGGCAAGTGCCACGTGTGCCAGTTGTTGCATAAATATATTTGATTTAATTGAGTTTTCCAAAACATTAACTTTCCTCAAGTGGAAAATCTATTTTAATGAGAAGTGCACAAAATAGTAAACAGTCATTAGACTTACTTTAACAGTTCCCACATGTTTACTGTGTTTATGAAGGGTGTAACGGGGGTGGAGGGGGGGTTCCTGGCATGTTTCTGTGTGGAGAGACATGGACCACCTGAAATCTCCATTTTATTGTGTCTTTAACATGTCTTCAATGAGTGACACTGTCAGATCAGAGCAGCAGCAGCTCTGTATCAACTCGAGCAGCTACTGAAGCTAATGATCATTTTTCATTTCAGCTTTTCAAATTAGCTGAAAAAGAAAATCACCTTCTTCTGTCTCTTCAACAAATAACATCCAATAATCTGATTTATTGGTTAGATAACTGACTCCTCTGTCTGTCCCCAGTCTGTTGTTGGAGACAAACAGTCAGGAGACTCCAGGACCACAGAGTCTCTGGATTATCTCTCCCTTTGTTTCAGCTCACGTTCCTCCTGAGTACATTATAGTGACTAAAATAAATCACAATGTTAAAGACATTGTTTAAAAATGTCAATAATCACCAGATTTATTTTCCCCTCTGTTCTTCTATGGAGGTCTCTACACCCACTCCAGTAATTCATGCTGTAAACTTCACTGTTAGATGTCTGATGGTGTGTTTAATAGATGTTGTAAAGCTGAAGTTAAGTTAATTGCAGATCATTGAGATAATTTTAGTTATTTAGAAAACCCCAACTTCCCTAAATATGTGTGTGTCTGTGTGTGTTTGACTGAAGACTGAGAGATAATTAGTCTCAAATACAGCCCTGTGCTGCGGGATGAACTTTATGGGATTTACTGATGGTAAAGTCGGTGCAGATGATTGTTTTAGTGAGCTGAAGTTCCTTTTGTTATTTCAAACAGTGATGAGAATCTGCTGAGGTTTAGTTTGGAGACTGACGTCTCACGGCCTCCTGTTAAATGCTACCGATTTGTTTTGATATCAGTCATTACAACAATCCTGATTTAAATCAAGTAGACTAATGACAGCTGCTGTTCTGAAGGCAGTGAAAGGCTGTGATTGATCAGTCAGGACATCAGATCCTGCACTTTGACTTCAGGTCAAAGAAAATTGAAATGTCATCACTTTGATGTGTCTGGCTACACACATCTGTTTAAACTGCACAAGTGTCCCATATAAATACATTCTGAAAAAATATATTTAACAAATTTAAAACATTAGAACTGCAGCATGAATTTTAGTGCTCTTCCCTAATATACTTCTACCGGCAGTCTTTTGGAGATTGTTGTCTAATTTACAGCCACAACAAAAATCCAGATACAGTTCAAATCAGTCAGTCATTGTTATTTAAAGTGTCAACTCAGCATAAATAACTATACTATTCTAACTTTTTATACCTTTAATTTAGGCATGTTACATATTAATAAAAAATGAAATGATTAAATTAGCCTAAGTATTATTTGTATGTTTTTACACATATTTTGATTTTCAGATGTTTCATATTTTCTTTTGTAAGTCATTTTATATTTATTGGTGGATATCTCGTCTTTTAGTTCACATTAAAATATTGGGGTTCAGATTAAGCTGGTTTAAATAAAAAACTATTGATTTTTTTGTATGGGAGGCTAATTGTAGGTATTGAGAAACAAAAGTAAGAAGAACAGGTTTTGTGTACAAACGTGTGATCAAATCGTTAAATTTTTAACTGAAACGTCAAAATCAAACATTTTACTCAAAAAGCACTTTACCCATATTTTATCAGTCACTACACGTTTAAACTCTTGAAGCTAAAATCAATTGCTTCGATGGACAGCGATAAAAACAGAAGACTTGTTGGTTATAATATCCTCGTTCGGCCCGTTAACAAGATAAGACGGGCGGAGACTGTTTTGAATTAAAGACACCAGTATCCCCGCCTGTGCGGGATACACTTTATCCAAGAAGAAATGCACCTGCCTCTGGTGACGTTCCAGACAAGACTAGATGCATTTACGTTGATGTTGTAGCAGCTAGTCGCAACTTCGTCAACGAAGACGATAGTAGGAGAAACATAGGTACTAAAATGTTCCTCTTTAATAGCTTGATTTGATTAGTCTTGCAAAACCCATACGTTGGCATGTGTTTTAGATTTTAGTTCGGCAGGACGAAACGTGTTTAAAGTTGTTTCCGTTATACAGCTACCTGAACGTTAGCTTGAGACCTTAAACGCTTCTCAATATTTGTCAGATTTTACATATAAAAAGGCTTTTACGCAGGTGTTTATTGATCTAGGGAACATATAGACGTATCATTGACAGAAAATAATATTTTACGTAAGTCTTCATCTTGTGTTTAAAACCTCAAAAGACCATTTATATCGATGAAGTGTAACTGAAAGTGTGTTTTCGTTCGGTCATTGAATGTTACATTTTGGCGCCCTGATTCAACCTCCGGGCGTGTAACGTTTGGAACTCAGTGGTGTCCCTTGTGGTCTGGAGCGGTATTACAACAACAACACAACCCTTAAACTGATGGTGTGAAACTTATGAACTTTACAGTAATTTATAAAATATCTAAAGCAGTTATTATTGGATGGTCGTGCTAAAAAAAACATATTGGTCTTTTGCTCACGATCAATTTGTTGTTTGTTACATTAGCCTCTAATCTTTTCAAGGTACACTGTTCATGAACAAGTTTTTGATATTTTTAAAATAATTGTTTTAAGTTTGTGATGTAGCTACAAAATAATGTTGGTTTTATTTTTAGAGAAAATGTCCTCACCAGCCCAAGCAGATGATGACGACGATGAGCTGGAAGATGTGCAGTTTGTATCAGTAAGTTATGTGTATAATTCAAGGCCACATTAGTTTTAAAAGACAGCAAATTCTACTGAAAGTGCCAAATTTGAACCTACTGATACTGAGTGGATCAGTTTCACTGTGACCTCTCAGTGCAGCCTGATAGTCTGTAACATGAATAGGATTTAAAAAACTGAAAAAACAAAATGAACAAGTTGATAAAGAAGTTTGGTGAATACATTTTATTTGTTGGAAACATCCAAGAGATTCAGCTTGCAAAAGTTTTTCCTCAAATCCGTTTTTTTTTTATCTGACACTGGGTTTTGTATTTTCTCCAGGAGTGCCCTCTTCAACCTGTCATGGACTGCATTGATTTGTTGAGTGACAGCGAGGACGAGGGATGTTCATCTCTAACTGTGAGTAAAGCAGACGATCCCTCTTTAGTGTTATTTTATTTTCCTTAAATTGTTTTTTTTCTTTCCAGCTTGAAGACAAAATCACCCAGCACAAAGCGCACGTCACGTCAACGCTGGACAGACTGGCGCACAAAGTGGCTCAAGAGAAAAAAGAGAGAGCGGATAAATGTAGAGCATTTAAGGTGAGATTTATGTAAAAGAAAATGCACATTAAGCAGTTTTTACTTGTTAGGCATTTGCTAGTTTCACGTTTATCGATAAAATATAATCACCATATAAAACCTAATTTTTTAACAGTAACATGAGAAATATGTGGCTAATTAAACAATCAGTTCTGAGAAAGCACTTAGTTTGATACTGTTTGAATTTTAAAAGGTATTTTGGGGTTTGGTGGGTTTGTGTTCTATAATAAAATAATAAGAAACTAAATAACAGATTTTGACTTTAGTGTTTAACCACTTCAGAGCTGCTTTTTTTCTGCCTGGCAATTTCTAAAAAAAATTCCAGCTGATTTTTATCCTTTTTTTTCTATTTTTATTCAGATACCAGGTAGTAACCAACATTAGTCACATGATAAAATCACAGATTTTTCGTTGGTTTAAACCCCAAAATGTGCCACGTCCATCCTGGTGGATTCGGGGTCTGAATGTTTGGTTTCTTTATGATCCAGCTCATTTGAACTAATGGGGAAACAGCGCCATCCTGTGGGCAACAGATTAAAACTGGCCGAATATCCAAATAAAAAACAAGGATGCTGCATGTTTACTGTTGGTTCTGATTGATGTGTCTTTAATCGTTTAATTGGAGCTGAACTGTCTTTAATAATCTAGGAAAAACAAATCTTACAAAAAGCTCACGGGCAGCAGGAGTTGGCTGTTAGTTCTCCAAACGGTTTGAACGAGGAAGCAAAGCGCTGTGTGGACATGTGGCTGAAGATGCCAGGTGAATTTAAAACAGAATTTTTAATCAGAATTTTAATTATTTTCAGCACAAATTTAATCTGAGATATCATTTGATTTTAGGTCTTAAACCAGGTGGAATTGGTTCTGGTTCAGGCCGACGGCAAACATCCACTTTCCCCAAAAACAGTTCGACCAGACACACCTGTCCGGTGATTAACTGCGGTCGTGTTTATGACAACATTTCCCTTCTCGACGGGCACTTGAAAAGGTTGTCTCATTTCTCTGGTCACAGCAGAATGTTTTGAAACGTTTTTTACTTGCTGTATATTGGGATCATTTACACTTTGTGTGCAGGTTCGACCACTCACCGTGTGATCCGGCTATCCATCTCAGAGGAAGTCCAGCTGAGCTCTTTGCTTGTGTCGCCTGCGGTGAACATTTTCAGACCAAAGAAAAATGGAGGAACCATGTTCAGTCGAAGGTTAGTGGACTTTATAACAAATGTTTCCATCGTTTCATGCAAGTAAATCATGATTCTGTTTGTTTTGAACTCCAGGTGAACTCGCTTAGCGCTGATGGACACAGCGAAGACCAAACCTATCAGCAGATCGTCTGCTTTGCCTGTCCTTCATGCTACCTCCTCTTCAACATCCGAGATGAGTGTCTGCAGCACATGTCGGCCAAAAACCACTTCAGAGAGTCACTTGTAATGAGCGGTAAGATTTTTTTAAATCCACATTTTTTGCATCTTTTTAAGGAAAGGGTTGCTAAGGATCTGATGAAACCGGTCACATACCTGCAGGCAGGTGTTGAATAATTGAGTAAACTTGTTTGTTTTATTTGTTTTTTAAGCAAGTAGAGGAGCAGTACAGCCAGTTCCCGTCCCTCAACTTGTTAAGAATCGTCTCATCGCTTTGTGTAAAGAATCAGATTTCACTGTCCGGTGCTCCTTGTGCCACAAAGTGCTGACGTCACATCAAGCGGCTCAAGCGCACTTCAAGTAGGACACCCTCTGATCTGTTTGATAGGTAAATAAGTTTTGTGGTAATGATTCTTAGTGGTCGTCTTCTTTCTATGTTTTTTTTTAGTGTGTATTGCAGACATGGCTGTGCTGTGGCCAAAGCTGACAAAACGATAGTGGAGGTTATGAAACAGCTGCAAGTGCGAGGACAGTGTTCTCTCTGCTCCAGGATTTTCCTCAGCCAGGCCGACGTGGAAAGCCACATGGAGTTAATGCAGCATGAGGTTGAACTCAACCAGACGATGGCTAAAGCTCTTCTTCAGTACAGCCGGTTCAGTGAATCTCAGCAGCGTGCGGGAGAGGAGCAGGAGAAAAGACCCTCGTACGGTCGGGAGATGTGTTTTCAAAGAAGAAACAAGAGGAGTGAAATCCATGGATCGCCCGCTAAACGGCAGAAACTAAATCCAGCTGAGAACGCCGGCGGTTTCAGCAGCAGTTCTGTTTGGTTTTGTGAGTGCGGCCTTCAGTTTTTAGAAGAAGCTCCAGCGTCCAAACACCTTCTGGCTGCGAACCAGATCTTCTATCAGTGTGGCGTCTGCGGCAAACACATGGGAGAGTCTTCAATCACACGCCTGCATATGAGCCGCTTCCACGGCGGAGCCCACCTGTCCAACTTCCTGTTCTTCTGTCGCAAGTGCAGGGTGGAAATGCCCCGACACGAGGACATCCTGTCCCACGTGTCGGAAGTCCACAGTGGACACACCTACCTAACCGAGAAAGAAGTGCCTTCTGATCTCGCCACGGTGCTGGAAGCCAAACCTTCCACCAGCAAAGATGTCGCCATGGTCTCTGTGTCCACAGTCCAGCAAAACATTGGTGAGACATCATCTACAGCAGGACAAACATGGATGTGCAGGATGTGCGAGGACATCTTTGACTCTGAGGCGAGCGTCCGGCAGCACTGCAGCAACGTGAGCAGCCACAGCTTTCAGAGGTTCATCTGTGGACACTGTCCACAGAAGTTCTTCAAAGAGTCCACCGTTCGGAGACACTGCGCGAACGAGCACGGCGGGGAGACGAAGAGTTCCCATTTCTGCGGCATGTGTGACAGCATGGCGTTTGAATCCGAGGGCGCGTTCATGGAACATTACCGGAGTCTTCACAGTAAGGACTACTACTGCATGGACGCAGCTGACGCTCAGCCGCTCGCCGCAGAGGGAAACGCTGGGCACACCTGCCCGTGCATGGGCTCAGACGAAAGCAAAGGTGAGCTGAAGGCTACTTACACTCGCTGCATGAGACGTCTGGCAGCTGAAGGAAGATGTCAGTACGTGTGCGCCCCCTGCTGTGTGTCTGCGTCATCATACGCACAGATGAAAACTCACATCCACACGAAACACGCTGCCCTGAACCTGGACAAGACCTTCGAGGTAGAATGTAAAGAATGCACGCAGAGCTTTTCGGACGTGCCGAGTTTCCACAAACATCATCACTCGCAGCACTGTGTACTGGAACCCTGCCTGAGCTCCAGGATCTGCAGGGAGAACTCGAAAACAGAACCTGCGGAGCTCAAACCAGACCAAGAGGGTAAATCACTACAAACTCACAGCTGTTAGTGTTTCTCTGTGTTTGTATCTGATTCTGGATTTATCTCGTATCACAGAATCACTTCCTGAACATGAACCTAAAGCTCATCTCTGTAACGCAGATGAATCAGACGATGAAATGAAGCACGCGCTGTCTTTGAGCGCAGAAGAGGCGAGAGAGTCAGCAGGTATCTTTTTGATTTGAGCTTGAAAACGTTTGGGAGTGAAACGACATAAAAAAGCTTTCAGGATTGTTGTAACGTTTCGTCTGTAGTTCATGTGCTGCTGTCGAGATTCTCACCATGAGCCTGTTTCCTTCCACAGAGTTACAAGAAGCTCTTCAGCGAAGTCTCCTGGAGTTCTGAGCACTTATTTGTAACCTGCTGTTCTACATGGTAGAATGTTTCCTACTGGATCGTTGTGTTCACATATATTAAATAAACATTGCTTGTTGTTTTACATCTGGTTTCTTCCTTCTGTTCATGAAGCGCGAGTCTCATCGTAGCAAACAGATTTTCCAAAGTTAGTTTGCGGCGACTGATTTATGCAACTCTTCTGTTGTGAAGACTTGAAGCACTTCGGTGTGTCGACACGCGATCGTATCAGTGACGCTGTGAGATTCCTTGCCTGACCTTGTGACCACAGCGCTGCTTTCAGCTCGAGTTTCTGGTTTCATCACAGGCTCCAAACGGGGATTCATCATAGGTTTTTAGCTCAGAAATCAATGAAACATTAAAGAGTTTAATGAAGAACTAGAAAATGTTATTATTTACTTTATTATTAAACTTTTATAAACAATCTGAATGTTAATGATGTGGTGTTATATAAAAACCCGACAGTCTGCATCTGTTTCCTTAAATAACTTAATTAGCCGGATTGTTTACATGTCAGAAACTTGATACTAAATGAAACTGGTAAATAAATACACTTTTTATTTATATCCTGATAAATATATTTAATCTCACAAAAATGAGCCTGTGTTCATGGATGAAAGTTTCATAAACACCTTTAAAAACGTTTATTATTCTGTTTTATTTATTCTGGGTATAAAACATTTCAGATCGTATAAACACTGGTTTTATTGTGAGTCAATATTCTAAGAAGAATCTGAAACTGACGTCTGTTTTGAATGATTTTATTGAAAGTTAAATCTTTTTAGAGTTGTAATTGAATTTGAAAGTGAGTAATAAATTCCCAGTAAAACAGAAGGGGATGTTTTTCTTATTGTGCACGAGAAGATTAATAAATAGTCTGTAGAATTTAGCAGGTAACTTCTGATTATAGCTATTAATCTAAATTATTTTATTTTGAAAAGTTATTTTGAATTATTTGATGAGAAAAAATGAAAGTTCAGTTTGTGTCAGTTCTGTGAGTTTCTGACATTCAGGTGGATTTTATCAATGTGGATTTATACATACTGTAATCTGTGTTAATCTAGCAGATTAAACTGGATTCAGTTGGAAAATTCGAGTTGAGGAACCCAGTGATTGTTCTTAAGGACCCTCCTTGGCCCCTGCAGCTCTGATCTCATCTGGAATTTTCTACAGCAGAGTGAAGGAAGTTGGAGTCCATGTTAGGAAATGTTGCCCCATGGGGCGCTGCTTCAGTCCGAGGTATTACAGTCAGCTGGACGCACACTGGACTTCTTCTCCCGGACCCGGAACTCAGAGGGTTTTTATTTTTAAAAGGAAACATTCATAATAATAATAGTAATCATCATCATGGCTCAAGCGAAAATACAAGCGAAGATGAACGAAGCCGCCTGTAGTAAGTTCAGCAGGACGCTGTCTATGGCAGACCGCTCGGGACAACTCCTGGAAAGTTTGGATCAGCTGGAATTAAGGTCAGTTCGCTTCCAGGCCCTGACATGTGCGCGGTGAAGGGTTCCGATCTTTGAGTGTTCCTTTCATAAATACGGAAATTAAAAAAAAAAAAAGATAAAAACACAAATATAAAATATACGGAGTCCGAACATGATTTGTTGTGTTCCTTTATCAGAGTGGAGGCTTTACGTGAAGCTGCGTGCGCCATGGAGCAGGAAAGGGAGTGCATCCTGGAACTGATCCAGACCATACAGAACAGCCAAGAAATGCGGAACATCAGTGCGGGTGAGGCTGCTTATTCTCCTGCAACTTACTCAAGAGTAAAAAGTCATCCACATATCTGGTTCATGGATTTTTATTTGCTGAATCATGTTCTGTAAGTTTCTCTGATCTCACTGAGAAAAACAAGAGTCAGGACTCCACCCAGTCTGAATCATGCTCTGGGTCATCAGAAACATCTGGATGTATTCAGATTTTGTTTGAACATACACTGGTCAGGATTACAAACTAAAACATCTAGTGTGTGTATTAAATAATAATAAGATGTTAGAATTGTGTCAGAAACTAAAGATACATTGTGATGTTTTATTGCATCTTCCAGGTGAGAGGGAAGAGTTGACCTTGACCGCAAACCGCCTGATGGGCCGAACGCTGTCTGTGGAGATCTCTGTTGGCACGATCCGAAACCCTCAGCAGAAGGAGGCGCTGCGGAAGGCCACATCTATAATAGATGAAATAGTGCAGAAGCTTCTGAACGATATGGAAAGTGGTCGGCATCAGCTGCTCGCACTGCACGCGGCCTGCGTGACCGAGGCGTCGCCCGTCCCCATCGACCAGAAGTTTCAGGCCATAGTGATCAGCTGCGCTCTGGAGGACCAGAAGAAGATAAAGCAGAGGCTGGAGACTCTAATGAGGAACGTTGAAAACGCTGAAAAGAACATCAAGATCATGGATCATCAAAAACTCGATGATGCAGAAGCTAACGGGGGGCAATAAGCCTCATCACATGGAGCGTAAAGCGCGTCTTGAATTCCACAATTTATAAACCTTTACACATTTCTTTTCTCTCAGGATTCCACATGAAGCAGCGAGGAACGTTCTGATGTGTCATTTATCTTGATGCATGTTTACTATTACACAGAAATCCAAACTCTGCGTTAGAGTCCAAACACACATTCAGGTTTATCCTGAAACTGATGCAACAAATCCAGTTAGGATTTTTTTTTAATGCCTCATCTAGTTTTGACATTTGGAAAGAGAATAGAAGTGTGTACACTACCTCTTTGTGTGAATGCAACACAGATCACTTAAAGCTGTGCGTTTTCATGTTTCTCACAAAATAAATGGAATAAAAATTTAGAAAAAAAACATGTAAGAGCAGCCTTTGAATAGCTTTGCGTTGTTCTAAAATCACACAAGATCTGGTTGAACTAGGATTAGGATTAATACTCCCCAAAAGGTTGTGACCTTTAGCAAATAACATGATCCATTAGAAACCGATTGATGTGGAATTTTCAAATCTGCTTCAGCAGCAAGTTTAAAGAAAAAAAATATTTAGGAAAAAAGTAAAAATAAAAGTTGGATTAAAGAATATGGAATACCTTAGAGTAAACTAAGAAATAACACTTTAAACAGTAATTTAATCCTGATTAGGACTAAATAAATACTCAGGTAAAAGAAGGAACTTGTTTTATTTGTCAGCTTGCCATCACACACCGTCACACCTCCGTTTCTGATACACACGCTGATCCGTCAGTAAGTTCAGGCAGAAATACAAGAACAACAGATTATTACACCTGAGTAACAGCACATACAGAATGTCATGGTTAATTCTTTAAGATTAGTCGCCATCATAACGATAAAGTGCAAAAGATTCATTCAGTCTCAATGTAAAATGAAGTAAACAATGTTACGAGGCTTCGTAACTGATTAAACATTCACCAATGTGGAAAAAGACTTGCGTGCACTGAAGATATACCTTGTTTTTTCAGCACATTAAACACAGGAGTTAAAAAAAAACAAGTTCTAAATGAGACACAGACTCTGTAGCAGGACTGAGTCTTTTTTTTTTTTTTTAGTAACAAAAGATGAATCAGAAAGATGCTGTTCTGAGGATTGTTTTAACAAAACCATGCATGCACTGAACCTTCTGTCTGGTTCTTACATTTCTAACTACAGATAATTAATTAAAATGTTGTTTTCAGACAACAAGTTTTAATACAAGACTTTTCACATCAACATATTTGCGTGTGCTTAGTCAACCAGCTCTTTTTTTGTTTGTTTTAGAAGAAAAAAGAAAATATCGAAAGGCTTGATGCAACAGATTCAACGTAGCTCATAGAATCCAGAACTTAGCAGTGATATGTTGTTGTTTTTAATTGATCCTGCAGATTCAGGCACAAACGTCCAACAGATTCCTATCAGGTCGTAACACTGTGAGAGAACGATGACATTAACTTCACATCACACGCACTAATGTTAGTGAGCAGAAACCTTTACTGTTTTAATGTTTCGGCTCCTTCGTTTCTTCATAATAATCTATAAAAACAATCCCATGATGATATTTACAAGAACTATTTTAGAAAGTTTTACACAGAACAAACTGCAGAAGAAGAATCTGGTTCCATGATAAATGATTATAGAATCTTTATTTCCAGACTGAAGGAGGAGTTTTCACATATGTATTGAAGTAATTTAAAGCAAAATCATATGGTAATAAAGCAAAGTGTGTTGAATCGTAATAAAAACATATCGATAAATGTTAGAGATCAGAAAATCTGTTAATACGTGAAGCGTAAACAGGATTATAAGGATTTAAAGTGATTACTGATAACTGGGAAGAAATTCTACGATTCTACGTTGCATCCGAATCCTTGAAGTGTTAATTATTCATCCACAACGCAGTAGTAGGAAATTTGGCACGCAAGAATCACTCGACACAGTTGTGCTTTATACAAAAATACTTGTGCAGAGTGATTTAACCCCCCCTGATCTGTCGGGGATGAGCAGTAAAGTTTGGACCAAATTCTCTCATTTGCTGGAAAAATATGGTACAAAAACAATCTGTATATCTTGTACAATACATGCAGACATGACAGACGCAGCCATGAGTGGTGGTCATGAATGGGGCGGAGTCAAAGTGCAAATTTAGCTGAAATACATTTCAATGAGAGAGTGTATATGTATATATATATCAGGTTAGTTTAAACAAACTCTCAGTAAGGAGGTGAAAAACAACCTACACTCATGTTTCTTTACATTGTTGTAACATCTTCAGTTTATTGAATACGTTTGCAGCTGTTACTGATACTTAAGGCAGCCCCTGAAGGGGGGGGAGATGAAAGCTGTCAGGTTTTGTTTAAAGACAGATTATCAAAAAAATAACTGATGCTAACACAATGAAAATAGAGTGTGTTTGTGTGAGTGTGTGTGTGTGTGTGTGTGTGTGGGTGGGGCTTTGGATACAGGTTTATAAGACGTTTTCAAAGTCGTGCTGAGAAAAGCCGATTTCCTTTAAAGCACGCTGCAGCCTCCGAAAGGATTTTTACTCTTCTTGGTTCGTTGTTTATTCGGGCGTAAAGTGATGACTTCTTTACCATTGCTGGAGCTCTGGTTGTTAACATTACTGCTAACGGTACTGAAGACACCTTTAGAAAAGAAAACCAAACCATCAGTAGTTCGCCACCACAATAGAAACACACTTCAAATAAAATGTTAAATCGTACCGATCTTATTGCTTGTTGTATGAACCACCTCTGTTTCCTTGGCTGTTTGCTGCTTGAGTCTCTGAAGATATTTCTCAGCTAAGTATTTAAAAACTGAAAGGAGAAGAAATGTTCAGACATAATGCAGGTTTATGTGTGTGTGTGTGTGTGAGGACATTTTGGATTACCCACCCTCATTGACATTAAGGTCCTCTTTCACTGAAGCTCGATAAAATCTCAGCTTCAGTCTTTTAGCTAAAGCTTCTGCCTCCTCGCTGCAACACAAGAACCAGAACTCAGGACCTTCTCTCTGGTTCTTTGCATTCACGTTCAGTTCAGATCTTCCATCACTTACCTTTTTATTACAGTCTCTTCCAGAAGATCGATTTTGTTTTGCACCAGGACTGTGGGAATGTCTCCAACCTCTGCTTCCACCTTCTCCCTCCAGCAGTCGATGGTCTGAAAGGACTCCCTGTCTGTGGTGGAGAAGACCAGCACACAAGCCTGGGCACCTGGAACACAAGAACACACACTGACTAGCTGCGTGTGTGTGCTGCCTTACATTGTTCTTGATCTCCAGCAGTTAGGGAACAGAGAAACGCAGGTTGTATTTATTCCAGTCATGGATCTTACCTCGATAATAGGCCTTAGTAATGGCGTCGAACTCCTCCTGCCCCGCTGTGTCCCACAGCATCAGTCGAATTTCTTCATCATTCACACTGCAGCAGAAAGCAAACAACAAGGAAAGAGTTTGTTTGTTTGAGTTTATTAATATCAGTCCCAAACACTCACATTCATGTTCTACATCTGTACACATGTAATTTATTATCCCTGTAATAAATATACAGTGACTTTAAATGTAAATATAAACAAACTGCTTACATGATCTGTCTTTCCAGAAAGTCCACTCCGATTGTCTTTTTGTAGTCCTTGGTGAAAACACCTTTGCAGTACCGCTGGATCATACTGGACTTGCCAACAGCACCGTTGCCGACCACAACCACTTTGATGGCCACTTCCATGTCTTCCTCCAACATGGTGGCTGCTGTTCTAGGATGCACTCGGTAGTTTCAGCAATGTGACTCAAACAAACACAAGCTGCAGAGGTCAGACAGAACATGTGTGGCATATTTAGATTTTATAGGAAACAAATACATCCAGCAGAGAAAAACACAGATTTATTTCTCACTGATCAGATGTCAGTGACATTCAAATGAGGTCGGTAGATGAACTGATTAATGATCTGATATACAACAGAGTAACTATCAGGAATTTAGCTCAGCCATGAATTAAAAACAGACACATTTGCACCTTTAACTTTTGAAGCCACTGATCAGGAAATGAAAAAAAAATTACCAGAATCACATAACATTCAAAAGTTTTGGAGTTTCCTCGCTGAAGAAGCTTTTATTTTCTTCTTTTGTTTCAGATATAATCTTGCCAGGAAAAAAAAGAAATATTTCAAATAAATAAAGTAACTTTACATTTTTATACATTTCCAAATAAACCCCAAATTCTAACGTTCTCAAACCAACAGTAAAAGCTTCGGTGATTCAATCAATTCAAGAGTTTCCAAACTCGCCAATTTCCACAACAACAGCAGTGTTACTCACCCACTCACAGGGACTAAATGGCTTCTCTCCCATTAGAGCTCTAATTATTGTTGAACCAATGTTTATACACACTAAATAAATGTTGTAAATTTTTACAGGGAGTCTGACTATAGCACCCGTGCTGTATGTTTACTCCAACATGGCAACCAGGTCCTCCACAGCTATGTTTGTGTGCGTGTATATGTGTGTGTGGTGAACAAGTGCAATGCCAAACAACATATTGTTGCAAAGCTGTTCTCAGTGGACTCTGACAACCTGCTGTGTGACTGTGCAGTCCAGCAGCCTGACTGAATCTGAATTACAGTAAGCAGAAGACATTCTGATTATTCAACTAGAACTGAGCCGCGTGATTTATCACTTGTTTCTGAACGCAGTCAAAAATTTAAAAAAAAAAAAAAAAAAAAGCACTTGGAGAGTGCAGGAATCAGCTGAGCAGCTTGTTTCCCCGTCATCTAACAATCATAACAAATCCTTCAAACAAGAAATTAATAAATAAAATTCCTGGATCCAGACCGTGGATCTGGATCAATCCCGAATCGAGTGGTTCTGGTACTATTCCCAACCTGTACTTATACTTTCATCGATATCTGTTCACAACTACAGTCTTGTTTCAAGTTAATTAGTTAACAAACAGTCAAACCAATAAATAAATTAAAAACAGAACAAACAGAAAACAAAACCTCAGGATCTTCTCTTTCTTTCTCAAATTTAAACTAAATACACAAACTTACTTAAAACATTGTCAGTTTGGTATTTATATGTCTAATATTCCTCAAAATGCTGTTAATTTCTTCTACGATTAAAGAAACTAAGTATGAGCTTGGAAGCACTAAAACATGAACTTCATTAAACACTATTAAACCGAAAAGATCCACTAGATATGCCTGATAATTATATAATTTTCAACATACACATGTATGAGACTAAAAATAAGAGTTCTCTTTTGCAAAACCCTGTTTCACTTCAGGGGTTTAAAAATAATCTGAAAATGGCAGCTAGCTGAATTAAATTATACATGACGTAAACAATACACCCTCTCCTGCTACACGGTATGTCACTTTAGGATTCACTTACTTTGTGAACCTTAACACATATTTGAAGGCACAAAACTGAAGTAAAACCCTGTCTTTCCAAATGTTAGTAAAGCCACTCTTCAAGCAGTATTAAGGGCGTGATGTGCTGAAAGTTTCAGAAAACTGGATACAGGTTTGATCTTCATAACTATAACACTTCCCGGTCTTGGTTTGGTCATGATAGGACCTGTTGAATTACAGTTGACTAGGCTATTAGTCTGTTTAATAAGCAGTTCTTGGCGTTTTCTGTTCAAGCTAAAGGACGCGAACGTGTCTGGATGAATGAAACATAAGCAAATTCATAAAACTGCGTAATTTCTTACCTGTAAAATCCCGTTACAATTTATCCTCCGACATTAAATCAGCTAACCGGTCAGCTAACCCACACTGACATGTCTGCATCCTCCCGGTGCTCCTCTCCGTGACAGCAGAGACGCCAGACTACGGTAAGGGTGCTAAGATTACTTGCTAAGGTTAGCCACTTTTCTGTAAGAAAGGTCTGCGCTTGAATGGTTTACTTTTACAGATGTGCAGACCTACTGACTTCCCCTTTAAAATGATGGAGGGAAGCTTAATTTAACGTCTAGAAATAAAGTATAGCCTAAAACATTGTTTCCGAATTTAAATACATTCCTATCGTTCTTTAAACTGAAGATCTAGCTTCACTCTGTGGCTAACCGGGCAACTGCTAGCTCGCTAACGCTTGTTGCTAAGCAGCGCAGATTATTCATGTCCATGAGCAAAGCAAAACTAGAGAACCAGAGAGTAGGGACCGGTGTTATGCAGAAAAGTGTTCACCTACCAGAGCTCTGCGTCTGCGGGACTCCCATCCGCGGGACCGGAGCTTAAAATAGCTGTAAAGTCAAATTTTCTGTTTTGTTCGTGGTAATATTATATTTTGACTATATCAATAATAGTTTTGAGTTTTTTGGTTAAGATAACAAACAAACACATTATTCTTGGATTTGCATCGTTCATCCTCTTGCCTATTTATTAAAGAGTAAGTTTTAAATACTTAATTTTAGCTTATTTTTTTAGGCTTTAGCATTTATAGACAATTGCTGCAAACATCTTCGTGAATGTTCGATAAATCAAGTCCACCTGAAACGAGAAAATGTTTTTTCTAAGCTGAAAAACTTGAACGATTAATGAATTCCATAGCTGAAACATTATATTACAATTAATAGAAATAAACAAATATGATGTTTTTTTCTCGTGCGCGTTCCTGTGAAAGGAGGCGCATATTTCAGATGCACTTATCGACACAACACCGGTTGCAGGTAACGTAGGGTAACGGAATCACACGTGCCTCTTTTGGGTAACGCATGCGCAGATATATGCTCGCGGTCATGCATTGTCCCAATCATAGACATGTACACTGATTTATAATGTCTATGGTCCCAACTCCTATATCCTAATATTACACCTCATTCCCTTTTCTAACTTTAACCACTAACATCTATCCTGACCTCTTATTCAAACATTAACCCCTTTGTACGGTTAAAACTTCGGCCTAGCAGGGAGCGCGAGTACTGGGCGTTTGGAGCCTACAAGCTACACGTCGCGCACGAGACAGGGAGTTTGACAGGCCGTTGTAGCATACAATCACAACAAATTTCAGATTTTACGTACCAATAATATGTAGTTTCTGTCTCAAAATGACATTCTTGGACGTTGCATATCTCCACAATGAACATTTGGATATATAAAAAATATATGTATTTCACGTGCCTTATTTTCAAAAATTATTTTTCAAGTGATATCTTATAGATTGCTGTAGAAATTTGAAATATATGAAATATATTTCCCATAAAAGTGAATAGTCGATGTCACTTATTATAACTTACTGGTTACATTGGTTTGTTGGATACTGAAATTTATTTTAGGAAGATCAAGAATAGTTGTTTGTATGTTGTTACTTTTACTTTATATACCTGAAATATTGTTTTAGAATATTGTAAGAACATAATTTAGGTGCCCGCAGTCTAGATAGAATATTTTTGTTGACATCTGGAGAGATGAAAGCCTGCTACATATGAGTGGAAAATCTCATTTGTCCTTGGAACAAACACGTTTAACACATCTGAAATGCTAAATATTGATAAGAATATGTCTAATAGAGCCTGACTAATTATTATATGATACGTTGGCTTTCCATATAGTACAACTACATTGCAGGAGCCTTTGATTTCGTTTTAAAATCGGGAATAACGATTTCAAAATCTTTGGCACTAATAACTTCAAAACTACCCCGTCGTTGTTAATAATAATTTATACATCATTTAAACATTAACAACATCCTGATATATCTCAACGGACTAAAACAAAGCATGAAAAACACGAGTGCGTTAGTTTTGTAGTACAGGTACTCCCGCACGTACCTGTGATACCAAATAAAATGTTTATTCTTAAATATGCGGGTTTTTAGAGACAACTTTTTAACAAAACGCTTTAATCTTTATATTTTTTTACTGCTTGTTTTGGTTTTCTTCTGGTTGTCATCAATAAGAACTCAGGCGGGTGGGACGGAGAGTCTAAACGAGTGGCCACCATGTTGCGTATCTCTTCCGGGGTATGGTGACCCGCGTTTGTTGAACATCCCACTTCGTTTGGCGGGATTGAACTCAGAAGGCGCAGGTCCACCATCATCGGTAAAGTCACAACAATAATACGATTTAAACGTTGTTCGAAATGCTAATTCGGAGCTAATCCGTGTAACTAAATGTTAGCTAGAAACTGGGTGGGTGGACATAAAACTTTGTATCGACCGTTGCGCTTTGTTTTGCTCGGAGCAGCTTGTGTACAGCAAGTTTATAAGGTTTGTGGGTAATTATTGTAAAAGCCATTCTATATTGTTATGTTTGAGCGTAGTATTTTGTTTGCGCTTTTAAATTGCCCTTATAAAGGAGAAATCTCTCACAATGTCCTCCCTGACCACCAGGCACGATGCAGTTCTCTGGTAGGAGAAGGAAGCTGGACACAAACCCTCAGGATGAGCTCTATAAGCAGCATCTGCAGTTCTACGGACAGCCTCCTCTGGAAAACATCTCTCTCTCTGAATTTGAAACATTTGCTGTAGAAAGACTGAAGTGTAAGATTCATTGTTTTGCCTTGTCATCAGCGACCAGCTGCAAATAACGATGGCTTAAAATGAAGCCATATATATATATATATATATATATATATATATATTTTTTTTATTGTTTAATTGCATTTTCTGTCTTTAATGTCTCTGCAGTGTTGAAGACAGTTGAGAATTTGGGCGTGAGTTGTGTCAAAACGACAGAAACATATGGAAACAAACTGATGGCTGAGTTAAAAAGCCTGAATTTTCCTTACAGACACGATGCTGTGAGTACGCCATATACTTCAAAACTGTGTTGATATTTTTACTCTACGACACTTTGGATGTGTCAGAATTTACAATGTCTCATCTGTTGTCCGTTCAGCTTCAATCTCTGATTCTGAATCTATGAATTCTTATAATTTTATAGCATTTGAAAAGTTTAAACCTTCTCAAGGTCCTCTTTTCTTTCAATGTTAAACAGCAAATATGTATTTTTTTTAATCAGGGAAGTGCCGATATGAATTTGTTTGTGTAGGTACAAACATTAAAATCAAGCCAATTAAATGCTTTTCTTTTCATTGTTTTACTCTCAGTTCACAAGAGTCTATTCTTGGGGCTATTTTTTAATCCCCTCCCACCTACTCATTACGTGTCACTCGTGCAGCATTTCTTTCAACTCTGAATCTCAAACACATGCGCAAATAAGCCAATAAGAAAACAATAATCCAGAAAATAAATGTACCTACGTTCACTTTAAAAAATCTAATTCAAACTCTAATGCATGTTTCAGAAAAATAGTCCACATTCAGACTTACCGAGCATTAATAAAATAGTTTGGAACATGCAAAATTAACTCAGAATAAGTTCAATAAAAGGCTATGCCTGTTTTATTTAAGATTGCACAGCAGGAAGAGGAAAGGGCTGCTATTGTGCTCATAGACACTAAATGCCCGAGGCCTATACACTCAAAATGATGCAGAAATCTTACAGTTGGAACCAGCTTTATATTTTTTGACACCCACTCCCAGGACCCGTTGGATCCCAGTCCTGATGCAGAACTCTAACTTAGTGTTCTTGTACATCCAGTAACTGCTGCTAACTCCATCACAACACGAGAGATCGCATCACATCTGATCGCATAGACTCTGTTGGACCATCATTTTTGATAAACACAAGTTCCCGGACACTCCTGGGACTTTAGTCTCTGACTGGACAGTGAGAGTCACATGGTGGGACTGAGAAGGAGCTGGTAATGTTCTCACAGATGTTTCAGAACATCCTCGTGAAACATTCTGGTCAGTAAATTAGTGTATCAGTACGAAAGTGAAATGAATCACTCGTTCTGCTCTGGCAGCAGAAAGTTAAACAGGTGACTTTTAGAATATAAAGCAGAGGTTTTAGATGCAGGTTGATGGTTTTACAGACACATATCAAACTGTTCTTTCAACTACAGGAAAATTACCTTTATGCTGAAAAGACTGATTTTATTTTGTCTTGTTTTTCAATGTTTCTTATGCCCCTAAAATACCAGCAGTCTGGACTTCTGGGCTCATAATTCCAGTTTTATCATTCTCATTAGTTCTAAGATTTGTGACCCTGTTTAATAAGAATCTTGTATCGTCTTTAACCATTAAGGAAGACCGAAAACCTCAAGGTGGACTTAGTGAATCTGAGAAACGAAGAAAGGACCACATCTCCCACTTTATTCTCAGACTGGCTTACTGTCAGACGTAAGTCTGTGGTTTTAATTAGATAGAAACATTTGATTAAATTGCAATAATCAGTATGTTTAATTTCTTTTTTTACCTGTTGTTTTTTTTTAAGGGAGGATCTGAGACGATGGTTCATTCAACAGGAAGTGGATCTTTTCCGCTACCGCTTTAATCAGCTGCTTCCAAAACAAAAGCTTGAGTTTCTTCACCAGAATAATCTGCAGTATAACACAGTGAGTCTTCAGAATCACATTTTCCATTTGATTTCATTATTTTATGCAATTTCAGCTAGCTCGCTAACGCTTGTTGCTAAGCAGTGCAGATTATTCATGTCCATGAGCAAATCAAAACTAGAGAACCAGAGAGTAGGGACCGGTGTTATGCAGAAAAGTGTTCACCTACCTACCTACTGGGTTTCTGGGTTTAAAAAAGACAATTTGTCTTGTAAAATGTTACTTTTTAATTTGAGACTTTAAAGAGTCCCTTCCATTAAAAAAGGGTTTATCTGAGGTTTCTGTTGAATATTCTAGCTCTACAGGTGTTCTTACTGTTGTAGATGGTGGCATGCGCTCGCACTGGGGCCATTTCTATGCATTGAGTCATGTCAACAAAGCCGTGCTGTTCAGGTGTCCTCTATTGTTTGTTCCGCTTGACTGTCCCTTTTTGTCCCTCTTTGCGTCGCTGTTTGCTGCGTGTCATTTTGACTCAATGCATAGCAATGGCGCATGCTGGTAGTCATGTGACGTCCAATCCAGTGATATATATATCTATGGTTAAAACCACGCCTAGCATGCCGCTGGCTAAAAGTTGTTAGCATAAACACGTATTAAACCGGAATAGACTCGGTGTGCTGTTGCCATGCGCAGCGGGGCAGGAAACAGTATGCCTTGCTCTCATAGGCTAGTTTGTTAGCCAATCTGAGTCCAGCAAATTTGCATAATGAATACTAATGAGTTGCAGCCCAAAACCGGACGAATCTTCACGCAGTTCCTGACGTTTTTTAGATATAAAATGTTTCATATTACAGGTTAATACTGCAGAAATAACAACAAAGTCATTGAATTTATGTGAAATGGCATCTTTAACACAATGCTGTCTCTTTTTTTTTTTTTTACCTTTTTCCTTTTGAATAAACCTGAATTGATGACATGTGTAGAACACATTTGGCCTTCAGTAGACAGTCAGCGAGATCAGGTAAAAAAGACTCTAAACAATAGCATTTATTAATGCTTAAAATGTAGAAACTTTCTTCTGTTGGAGCTTGTAGTAAATTTAGATCAATGTACATGTTTGTTAATGAAACTGACATAAAAATATGTTGTTGAGGAAAGTGAAAAATAAGTTGAAGTTAGCACAGTGTTTTCATCTTCTCTCCACTAGATGGAGCTGTTCAGCCACTGTACCACATCCCTTCATCCTCATCACTAATGAATTATTGTCCTTTTGTTGTGTTGATGTAGAGAAATCCAGTTCTACTGTAGGGAAATTAAAAAAAAACAAAGATGAACTTTCTAATAACTTTATTAACATGTTGTCAAGCAGGAAAACAAACAGCGCTCTCATTTAAAAATACTTATTCTCTGTTTGTCAGCTGTCAGTATATTAACACTGACACTGTTTAGTCTTTCAAGCATGTTACTGAAGTTTGTCAGTAATTATTGTTATTTTTTTTTTCAGATTAGTTCTACAGAGAAAAAGGAACTGCAGGAAAAACTTGTCAACTCCAATTACACTGTCACTACCGTCCAAGTGGAAGAGCAGGACTTCTACAAGGTGAGTCACTCATTTTTATCCCACTGAAAGCGTGACAGTGTCACACCGTTACGACAAGGCGTCATTTTTTTCTTTTCAAAAACAATTTAATTGTAAAGTTTTCTGTATCTCTGGCTGGCATGGAGGGAAATTAAGATGGAAAACTGAGGCAGAGTCACACAAATATGCGTCCGTTTGTAAATCCTAAATTCCCTGAGTCTGCAGTTCTGTGCGTGAAGGTCTGAAAACTGCACTGAATTATAAAGACAGGCACAACTTTGAATAGTGATCAAATCAGTGCGCGGGGAGTGGTGCATATTCGTGCAGCGCTGCAAACAAACAGACCTGCTGATAAATCAGGAGCGTGCAGTTTATCAGACATGCACTTATCTTGTTTCTTGTTGCTGATCAATGCTGAACGTTTAAAAAGAAAATAATTCTTCTTCAGACGATTAGCTAATGTTTATCATCACATTTCAGCAGAATATAATAACGTTTAATCACTTTCCTATTGTGTAAAATGTGTTAAATCCTTATTCAGAGCTTGATTGATTGGTCAGCTTAAAAAAACATTTACAATAAGAACAGATTTACATCTACAGGCGATTCACGAATTGTAAAGGAAGCAGGGAAAAGGGAAGTTGTCATGGACTGCTAATTGATTCTAATTTACATTTCATGGAGCAGAATGTAAATAAGTCTCCCTGACGTCACTAAAATCAGGGTAAATCTCGGTATCCAGCAGGGGAAGGTTGGTCTTTAAGTCTGATGTTTATCAAACTACACATGGAAAAAAAACCAACACATTTTTAAATTAATTTTTTTTAGGTTCCATTTCAAGATGCCCTTGATCTGGTGCGAACTAGAAAGGTGTACCTGAAAGGAGGCTACGCGTACATCCCACATCAGGAGATCGTCAGCATCGTTCTCAATGATTTCCGCATACGGCTGTCTAAAGCTCTTGCAGTAAGTAGCTGCAGCTCTTTAAAAAAAAGTCCTAAAAAGGATAAAGACGTGACCATTTTATTGTGTTTTTATGTCATAAACATATATAGTACAAGTTTATATTTAACACTTGATGCACTCTAAAAGTCACCAACTATTTTGTCCTTGAAATGATGTGGAGACTATAATCCCCTCGGCGTTCCATCTCCTTGTATTAAGTTGTGCATGTACTTTACTGAAGTGCATTTTGTGTTTACAAAAAGCCTGCTTCCACAAGGCGGATTGTTAAATTGCTGCTGCTGCCTTCAGTGGCCTTAGGGAAAGTGGAGAAACGCTGGGTTCAAACAAGGGGAATAAGCCTGCACGCATGACACAAAATGTCTGGAGGGATGACCGGCGACGACTAGCAGGAAGGAGCTTATTGTCCCTGCAGGCATGATGTTTTTTTTTTTTTTTTTAAAGCCGTGGCAGGGGGTCCACGAAGGCACAGTATGGAAATGCTCATGTTTTTGCTCTGAATCCCCCGAGGGATGTGAAACGCAGTGTTTTCGCAACCAGAGGCGTTGCTTATTATATATGCGAGGAGACAACTGTAGTTGAGTCGTGTCTTAGTGAGAAGTCCAGGCTGCAGATGTGGCGTGAGCGTTATCAACAAGCCTAAGCCAGCGGCTGTGTGTTACACCAACAGACTCATTCTGTTAATTAGACCCTGCACGGCCGACTTGCTGCAACTTCTATATCGATCGTCATACATGCTCAATATCCTAATAAACTCAAATAAGTGCTAAAGTATTACATATAGATTTAAGAGTATTGAGGATCTACTGGCCAATCAGAAGGACTCAGCTGATTTAAACGGCAGCAATAGAGTCAAATCTGTTGTAGATTCAAACTTTAACTGTTTAACATTTCGGATGACCTATTGGAATAAAACCCAATGTAAGGTTCCCACTCAGATGTCAGTGTAAACTCATCAACACTAAACTTATTGATCTAAAACACTGAAACTGGATCTTTAATTCAGAACCACGGGGTGTATTTAAACATGTAGAATTGACTTCTGATTATTTAGTAACTCGTAAATGAATCCACAAATATTCCAGCTAATGTTTTGATCAGTGCTTTTAGCTAGCTGTGCAAACGAAAGCAGTCGATCCAGACGTCAAACTCTTTCCTTTTGTTTGTGTTTTGTAAACAAGAGTGGATTTTTGTTTAGTGGTGGTTTTTATCTTGTCACCCCCCGTATTTAAAGTAACAGTCGCCTTTAATCAGTGTTATTTCCAGTAATGTGTGTGTTCGTGTCAAACACTGGGCTGCACTCAGCCGCTGATCTAAAAGGTTGTTCTGAACATCATGTCTGAACTTCTCTGCTGTCAAACTGAAATGTTTGATTACTAGAATTAAAGATGGGATTTTTTAAAGTGTAGTTTATGTCTTTGAGTTGCTGTAGAAGAGCCTTCATCTGTTGTTCTAAGTCTGTTTTTATTTATTTCTTTGATTAAATAAAAGCATTTAGTCAACTGGCTGTTGGATTCAGTTTTGGCTCCAGTTTTAATTTGACGTGCGTTTTGTTTGCGGGTCTAATCGTATCCAGACTAACGCTGGCAAAGTGGCTTTCTGGTTGGCTTTGGTCTAAGAACGCGTCCTCCAACATGAAACGGGTAGTTCCAGCGTTTGCAAATGAGAGGAGGGAACAAAACAAAAATCTAAAGCGCAGTTTGGTTCTGGTTCTTCCATTCTTCCATTTCCAAATTCTTATTTGGACCTCTAACTGTTGGAAATGAATCATCTTCCACAGCAGTTTTTGTTGAAAGTATGTGTTATTTCCTTTTAATCTGAACAATAAAGGAAATCTACAAAAACTCGAATAAAATTAAAACATGTAGCACGTTTTCCAAACGGGTGATTTTATTTAAAAACACAGCACACTATCATTACTATTTTTTTTTTATGCATTTATACGACGGAACACAAATAATCGAGTCTGGAGAAAGTTAGTGTTGTACTTCACAGGTTTGTGAACCAAAGCTGGTCGCATGTTGTTTTAAACGTGACCCCACAGCTGTTTTTTCTGCTCCAGATGTTTAAGGACTGAACCTTAGTACCAGGTTTACATGCATTTGTCTGAAGATTAGCACTTTAAAGACATTCTTACACTGTGTTAACAGTCTTCTTACTGCCAGCAGATATTCAGCAGCTTCATGTGTGAATGTGAATATTACACGTCTAATGCAGGATTTATCAGCTGACTAAGAAGTTAAAACCATCATTTTTTTGTTTTTAGTGAGCGAACACTGCACAAACTACAGTCAAGTTAATTAATTACAGATTCTCTGGCATATTTGCCCTTTGGTGGAATGTTTTTAATTAGTTTGACTAAAGTAGTTCTAAACACATCTGAGTTATAATTAGGAGATCCTGCATGTCAGCTTAAGTGCAGATACTTTAAAGGATTCTGACTGCGCTGACCTGTGATGTCACACTGTTCTTTGACTCAGACTTTATGCCATTACTCATGCGATGCCCATCTTTTCTGCAGCTGACAGCGCGCTCGCTACCAGCGGTGTATTCTGATGAGCGTCTAAAGCCGCTTCTCAACCATCTCAGGTAAGAAGCAGGTGGAAGAACTCTGCAGGCCTTTTTGTCTCGGATTTGTTGGAAAATCAAAACACAGAAAAACAGAGTGAATTAACTGTTTTGGCTCTGCAAACATGTACAAACTGCTGCTGTTATATTTAGGGGAAGTTCCAGGGTGAATTTGGTGTATTTTGCATGAACTAATCATTAAAATTCTGGTTTAAAGATGTCGGTAGATTAGAACTTTTTAGTACTGGAATGTCCTCAGGGTCGAGTCTTAAACTGAATTTACTTTAAACACATGGTTAATTTTAATGGCGATCACAGTTGTATCTGATGTATGTCTTGGTTCAGCCATGCGTATGTGGGGCAGGATTACAGCAACCAGAAGAACGTTGGGAAAATCTCCTTGGAACAAATCGATTCAGTAAGTTGCACCGATTGTCTGGTTGAAATGGGAACGTTAAGGTTTATTTTTACAGTTAAAACTTTTCAGAAGCTTGTTAAAGTGATGCGGCGTAATCAAAGCTAACGTTTTAGTGCTTCTTGGCCGCTGGTCATTAACATCTGTCTGCTTCTAGCTTTCAGGAAAGTCGTTCCCGCCCTGCATGAGGCAGCTCCACCAGGCTCTTAGAGAGAACCACCATCTCCGTCACGGAGGCAGGATGCAGTACGGTCTCTTCCTCAAAGGCATCGGCCTCTCGCTGGAGCAGGCGCTGCAGTTCTGGAGGTCGGAGTTCATAAGAGGCAAAGTGGACGCAGACAAGGTGACGTTACGTCTCATAAGACGATACTTTTATTAAATCTCACTAGCTGAGAATCCAAGCTGCGCTGATTGAAATTAAGTTTATATTTTGTTTCCAGCTGTAATGAATCTGATGTAAACTAAAGTACGTGTAGTTCATCAGATTTTCCTGTAAATAGTGAAATAGTTTTGTGCATGGAGGAAGTGGTGAGTCAGTGCGAAGCAGCACTTTGGAAAGGACAAACATAATTTCTGGCTTTACGATTCAGGAGAAACAAATCACGCCATTTAGTCTATTACCGCTTTTAAATATGAATTTATAAGAAATCCTCGTGGTATTCTGTGGAAAACCACTTCGGAATTTAATTGTGTTATTTGCATTCCAGGCATCAACACGTACAGCATTAATTTCCTCAGTTTAAATTATTCCATAGTAGCAGATGTGTGTGACTGAGTTTGACTCACGCACATAGATCCAAAGTCTGGCTTTATAAATGTCAATGCATTTCCTTATTGACTGTGAAGAAAATAAGTGGCTCTTAAATGGGTAACTGCTTAGCTTGCATTGATTTTTCTTTGACAAACATGTTTGTACACTAAAGAGTATTCCGACAAGCGTGCGCTTCGTCTCGCAGGGCCCGTCTTTAGCGTGAGATGCTGCTGAATCAGATCAGTATGAGACGTCCTCGGTGTTAAATAAGGACAATCTGTGGAGACAAATAGACAAAATGTAGATTTTTAAATACAATTTCTGATGGTTTTATATTGGATCGGGGTTTAAAGTGTTTTTTTTAATCTGCTGTTTTGTGGTTAAAAGTTTTATTCGATACTACAGATGTGTTTTAACAGGTTCATCCAGCTGTTTTCTTTAGAACACAGATAAAGCAGATAGATTACAGAGAAAATCTTAAATTCCTTCGTTTGTCTTTGTTTTGGTCAGTGATCCAGTCCTGGTCCCTAAGGGCCACTATCCTCCATGTTTTTAGTGTTTTTTTTTTTTGCTTCACCGCCACACCTGATTCACTGGTTGAATTACATATTCAGCATCTCTTCATGTTCTGCCGAAGCCCATTATTCACCCATTGATTCAAATCAGATATGCCGGAGGATACAGAAGTCCTAATCTTTCATCATGCGTATCCAACACAGACTTTGATTCAACCTAAGAGGCATTTTATTTCACCTGAATTTACTACAGAAATTCGGAGGTTAGCTTCACTCGTTCCTCATTGGATCAATTTGTCATTTGATCAGAATCGCACACTGTTGCGTTGCCCCGCAGTTCCATGAACCTCATGCAGCAGAGCGTGTAAATCAGACAAGAAAATGGGGAAATGGACAAGTAGCATGTCCACACCATGTTGGATAATAATGCAAGAAATATGAAAACATGATGAATGACACTGGGGGTTCTAGCAACCTTATACTGCAGGGATATATAGGTGTTTTCAGCAGATACAAACATAATAAATAGTCTTATCCAGGTCAAACATCTTAATTATAACATCTATTGGACTTCTTATTGAATTGGAATGTTCTCATTAGATAAAGTACTTCAATCTGGGTTTTTTTTTAAAGGAATTAAACATCTTATAGATGCAGAAGTTCAAACTATCTTGTAAAATTGTTCTGAAATGAAACCTTCTTGTCCCTATTAAACTATGTTTTCATTTAAATTCAGAATGAGAGCTGCCAGTAGAGTTTCTGTAATATCACATTAGTAGTTTTATGATCATTCAGCATCTGCTCCTCTGAAATCCACCCAAAGCACGTCTGAAAGAGAATATTTTAGTTGGGACGTGGCACAGTTGTGTGGTTATGTTTAGAGTTAACCCAGTTTTAAAGAAGGTGATGTGACTTAGGAAAGCAAGTTTACGGGCTTTTTTAAAAATTTTCTGCAGTTTGGGATGGACGGAAAGTGTGTGAAATCAAAAAAGAAATAATTCCAAAAACGATTCAAAGAGATGCTCCGCTGTCTGGAGACGATGTTCTGGACAAAAATGAGATCAGAACACAATTTGTCGAGTTTGCAACCGATAATGGTTCGAACCTCAATTCTAAATGTATTGAGTAATTACAGGAGACCGATAGAAGAACTCAAACATCTTGAAGGTTGTCCTCAAGAAGAAGAGTCCTCTCCTCCTCTGTCTTCAGTGTGGAGTCTCCAGTCCAGTCTGTTGTGGTAGACACAACATAGTCTGAGTTTAAATTGTGCTTTGATGGTTTTCATTAGTGAGACGTCGTTATTATGCAGATATTGTCTAAATTAATAGTGTTGGCCATTATAAACAGGGAACATTGTGTAGAGAAATCTGTGGGTCATTATGGGTAATTAAATAAGAACTGATATGTTATAAAAAGTTTGATTTGTTGCTTCTCGCTCTCTAAAAACTTCAGTTCGGTGCTGAAATGTGATTTATTCTCAGCAACACAAAGATTTCAGATGATCTTCTGTCCAAAAGCACAATCACTGTCAGCAATATTAAAGGAGAATAAGTCTGTAATAAAGAGTCAGAATAGTACAAAGTAAAACGAATCAGCAGCCCATCTATTGTGCTGCTTGTAGAATTTGTTTTCCATCAGTGGAGCTCATGTTCCAGCCCCCTTCAGTCTCCTGCTTCTGAGGTGTCGTACAGGGTGTGATGGCTTTTCACAAAGAGCCCCGCTTTTGTTCTACAGCGCCGCATCAGAATGGTGCTGACCAGCTCGCAGCTTTCACTGTGATGTATGTGTTGTGTCAGGGACTGCACTTTGTGGCACACTGCACAAAGCTGTCTCATTAGTATGCGACAGGCACGGGGAAGGAAGATGAGAGGCAGCGATGCCGAAAGGGAGGCCCGAAGGAAGAGGCAGTGTAATATTAGACTCGAGGGAGAGAATTGATGAAATTAACTTGATCCATCCATTTTTCTTTTTTGCGACCGAAGTTAGCCCATTCATTTGGAGGAGTGTCTATTTGAGCCACATTATTGTAGTGTGTTGTTGCTTCGGGCTAGGACTGCTACTAAACTACTTGTTTTACAGATGTTAACTTTAACTTAATTAATTACCACTGACACAGTTTTTTTTAACATCGCTGCTGGAACAATTGAAGAACCTTTATTTTTCACTCTTAAAATAAACCTCTCACATTATTTTCAGAACTTTTTTTTTTAAAAAAATGGTTCAATTTAACTCCAATTAAATGCTGTAGAGTTCTTCAAATTATAACCCAATAACACTCAGATGAATTTCATTTAGTTTGTTCTGATTAAATTCAGTCCAAATCTGGTTTGTACAGATTAAATTTAGTCTAATTCAGCTTAATGCTTCATAATAAACTGGGTTTAAAACAGAAACATCCAGCCAAGGATGATTGTTGGAAGAAAAATAAGTGCTTATATGTTTGAGAGGAAAGACAGCAGGTGCTCACTGCAGCATGGGATGCACCCAAATACAGTAGATTTATATAAGCATTAATAAAGAGCTGCCTAAAGGTCACTTGTGCCAAATCTGAATATAAAGGTCACTTGAACCAAAACGTAAATCTGAACTTTATTTAACGGGTCAATTTTAAGACAAGATCATACATGTAGAAAGAATTTCATCCTCTTGTATCCGAGTTCAGCTCTTCAAGATACGATGAAACCAGGTCAATAAGACACTTATTAAACACTAAGAGCTCTGTGATCTAACTCAAGTATCAGCTGATTTTACCATGTTATCTTGTAAATGCCTCCATCCACATAAACTCCCTCTTCCTTGAGCTGTGAAACTCCTTCTCTGCACGTTTTCATCACAGCGTAGAGCGAACAGCAGCGGCGCTGCTAGCTAATGTCATTATGGTGTTGTTCTATTCAAGCATCCCAGTCAGCCATGACAGCGTGACAGCGAGCCAGCAGGAACCACACCAGGACTGTGAAAACTGAAGCAGCTAAATGAATTCAGCCATCTGCAAATGTGCTTCTCCAAGTGTAACATGTGAAAATGGATTTTTATCACACAAGGCCTGTACCTGAAACCCAGTGTAGTTATGAAAATGTTTTTCTTCTTGTCTCTGGAGGTGGCTTTGACTCTTAAATGAGGTTGGCACTAAAAAACAAAAAAAATGTGACAGTTTTGGACTAAAAAGTTTTATACAAAAATTAAACCACGGAAGCTAAAAGCAGAATTTTAAACCTTTCAGCAGCTTTTCAAGGTGTTTCAATGATCTGAGCTCTAATTTCTCTGCTTCTTGGATCAAATCCTACATTTTTATATATATAAAAAATAGTTACAATCATTAAATTAGTTAGATTGTTCTTTAACCTCAGAAAGCTCAGTCTAATTCAAATTCTTCAGATCACTTTAGACCACTTAAGATCTTTTTTTTATGTGCACATTACTTCAGGTTTTAAACACTTTATTGGCGATGGAGTTCTCGGATGTGCTATAAGTCTTAAATCAGGAAGTGCCCTCTCGAATCTTTCCAAGCTTTACATAAGTAATATCAGATTTATTGTGCTTAAAGAAGAGTTGATGGGTTTTTAAACTGCCGCTGCAGCTTGTCACATTAGCAAGTTCAAGGGTTTTATTTCAACATTAATGTGTGGGTGCTGTCCTCGTGATTACAGCGTGTTACCATCAGAGCACTCTGGGTGTATTTTCCAGGGTTTTTTTTTAGAAGACAGGGTCATTGTAATGAATTTTAATGGCTTTACAAAATTACTGTGGAATAAAAGGAGTTTGCTGCACAGGTTGTATAAAATGACCTCTATCAAAAGAAGATTTCTGGCACCTTTTGGGTTTATTTCCTGTTCGGGTGAAAGATTCCAAAATTCTGGCTCGTAAACAAATATATATTTAGCCTGTTGTTTTTACAAAGGTTTTTCCAAACTGATAAATTCGACTTGAACTGGTCGACCTTTAATAAAACTCGGTGCATTTTGGTCGCTACATATTTTTTCCCCTAGAAATCCTCAAAGACCTTTAACACACGTTCAACTGCATGTGTTGGAATTACCTCCATTTACTCTTTGATTTAGGGCAGACTGTTTTTGAACATGGTGTCAGAGTGCTCTGCAGGACGCGAGGGCAGAAGCACAGAGAGGGATGGCCTCATTAAAGTATCTGTAAAGCAGATGTCTGAAGTGTGGCGACACATCTGCAGCAGGTCCTCTTTAATAGCTCTATATTTCATTTAGGAAAAGTTCCTGTCAAAGCTGACATGATGTATGACGATGTCTCTTTCACCCCAACCTTGTCCCTCTTCCACTCTCACCCTCTCCAACACATTCACTTCCTGTCTTCCCTCTTCTTTTCCTGTCTGCAGTTTGACAAAGCCTACGCCTACGGCATCCGCCACATGTTTGGCAGAGAAGGCAAGCGTGTGGACTACACACCTTACAGCTGCATGAAGGTGATTTTGTCAAACGCACCCAGCCAAGGCGACTATCACGGTAAGGGGATGGTTACGGGATGAAGTTGTGTAACAGTTATAATGGCTCAACTTCTCTACTCTTCAGTCTTTAAGTTTCATCCCATCTGTCTGTTATATTCATCTAATTGGCTGATTTATATGTATGTTTATTTTAAACGAATGTTCTGGCGTCTGCAGGATGTCCATTCCGTCACAGTGACCCAGAGCTGCTGAAGCAGAAGCTTCAGTTCTACAAAGTGTCTCCCAGCGGAGTCAGTCAGGTGGGTAACGCATCATTATCTGTTTCAGACTAGCAACATTCACAAATGACCAAGAAATAAATATATTGGTGACAAAAACTGCAGAATAAAAATGCGTTTTATCAGCAGATTTCAAAAGGCTGTGCAAATTTCTCCCCCCCCAAAAGACATTATTCAGGAACCAACAGATGGTCTTGCCAGTGGCTAATTAGGAGTCTCTTATTTTGAAATGTTATCTCAAAGACTATGTTAAATAGAAATTTTTATTGAAAGATTATTTACCATAAATAAAACCTTAAAGAAGAAGAAAGAAAAATAAACATCTAAGCAGAATAAACATGTACCTCATGCTGATATCATTTTTGTTAGATTGTGGAATTAAATGATTCATTCATCAGGTCACATGTTTAATTAAATACACAGAATTTTCATTAAAGGGTGAGATCATCATTTTACTTCGGCTCCACTGTGGTTTTTTTGTTTTAGTGAGACATTAGAACATCACAGACTTCTGGAGTTTCTTTAATCCTGCAGGAACGTTTTAGATTAAACATCATAACTTTGGATTTTTGCGCATTTGTTAAATCTGAAACGACGCTGTCCATACAGCTGGTGTTTTTCTTTGTTTTGTTGCACATGCTTCTTGTTTTCATGTAATGACGTCAAAACTAAAATGAAAGCTGCAATATGTGGCTGAGACTGTGTGGAGCTCATTACCTATCCATCACCAGCTGCAGAGCTGAATGTGCTGGTGGTAATATCACGCTGGAGGCAGCCATGCAGGAATCAAGGGAATTACCAAGGAAGCAAAATCAGGCCGAAGAGCAAACTTTGGATTCGTCCCCAGTAGGTCGTTCATCCCAAATATGCAGCAATGCCGATTACACACAAAAGAGTAGGCGTGGATTCGTGTGTAATTTCCCTGAAAAGGATATTTTGTGACGTGCACGGAGTCTTTCTTCACTGTGGGAGTCAGCAGAGTGATGTTAGCTGAAGTCTGCCTCCATGCAGGAAATATAAAATGGATGAAACCAGTTTAGATTAGTAACAATACTGACAGTGGTTGGACTCAAAGTAACTAAAGGTATTAATATTTAAACTAGACAGCAGCTGTCCTTAGTTTAATTACTTTTCAAAGGTTTCCTTTAATATGTGCTCGCTGCTGTCCTTTTGATTTATGAAGTGTGCTTGTAGTTAAATAGATGCTGAACACAAGTCTGACTTTCACTATTTAAACCTTCTTTTTGTCTTTCTCACCTCTTTTTGTTGCAGATTATGGAGCTGGTGAAAGGAATGCACTACCAGCTGGCGTGCCAGAAGTACTTTGAGCTGACACACAATGTGAGTACGCGTTTTATTTGAAGGGGAGGTACCAACTGCTTCCGCCCAGGAAGGACCAAAAACTGTCATCACATCCACTATTAGCTAGCTGTTGTAGCCATGTTTTATATTTTTTACAGCTTTATTAAGGCTTTTCAACTTGTTTTAGCCCCCTGTGGATATTTGGGAAATATAATCCCTTTAACTTCGGATGTCTGAATCATCCTCTCAAAATTAGCCAGAGTTTAAAGTCACAACATATCTCGCGCCTGCAGATGGAAGCCGTTCAGGTCAGTGTGACACATACATCCAAGCTTGAGAGGGTGATTTCATTTGATGACTGATTAACGAGCTTCTGCTGAACTTGGTCACGTTTACTCGGCGTGATGTAGAATTTATGTTTGGAGTTATTTTAGAAAAACCTTCAGCTGTGTGAGTAATAAACTCAGATCAGTTTAATATTCCAAGAAAGAAAGTTGACTGTGCTGAATATAAAAGACAGATCGGTTAATTAGAAATAAACTTCGAGCAAATATTAAAAACAGTAAAACAAAACGTCGAATCTGATCTCGTAAGCTGTGGGAACAAATCTCAGGGTGCTTCCAGTTGAACAGGGGGTGTTTTATTCGTAACACAATAAATGGGGGAAAAAAATAATAATCTCAACAAACGATGGATCAGATCTGAGTCCAGCGTATTTCATGCACAGTTAAGATTGTTTTGATGGAAACGTTACTGCTTGAAGCTCTGATCCCGAGTCAGAACCTCGAGCTGCTTTTACTGCTGCTTGTTAAGTTTAATAGATACTTTGTGGGTTATTCGTTTGCTTATAGTCACTCCACATACAATCATTTGGTCCGTGCGAGCAATCAATAGAAAAAGAAATATATTATCTGCAGTCATGTGTAAAATTAATTCATGTTCCTCGCAGGGGTTTTTACACACTATGAATTCAGACTTTTTATTCTAACAGATGAGGAAAATCAATGATTTTGTGTTTGAGTTTCATTTTAAGTGCAAAAATGGAAACATTTTTATTTTCTAATAGAATATTTGATTCTACAACTTGTTTTCTGGATAGATTAGAAAATTAGCTCGTTAATGTGGCTGTGAGAGTCTTCAATCTGTAGAAATGAATAAATCATTTCTTATTGTCGGCGATGAGGACGATGTTAAATGATCGTTTTGTATGAGGAGACGTTACCACCAATCAGTCAATCAGCTTCCACTCTAGCAGTTATCCTCACTTGACCTTCCTCCGTTTGTGCTTCGTCGTTTCTCCGAGCAGGTTGAGGACGTGTCTTTCTCCCTCAATCACCCAAACCAGTACTTCTTAGAGAGCCAGAAGCTTTTGGGAGGAGGTAAAGAAGTAAAGCGAGACATGGACGCTCCACAGAGGTCGCAGGAAAACGCTCCCACCCGAGGATCGCCTGCGACTCAAGAGGCGGCAGCAAACACCTCGGAACATTTGGATGAGACAGAAAATCTGGAATCTTACTTTGAAGACGTCTGATTTCTGTTTTTATATGTAAATACATGTTTGAGTATTGAAATGGATGTTGGTTAAACATGTTTTTGACATGTCAAGAATTAAAGTTACTAATAAAAAACATTCAGGAAGTGCTGTACTTTAATAATCTTTGTTTGGGTTGTTTGTTTTCCTCTGGTCTGAACTCAGATGGTACGTCCTGCAGTCTCGGTGCACAGTGTTTGGCAGGGATGTGGTATTTGGGGGGCGGGGGGTGCAGAGCATTTCCCTGCTGTCTCAAAAACAGTGTCATTGTATTCGCTGGCAGCAGAATGGATGAATGGCGACAGGAGGATGGATGAAAAAATAAACTATTTCCACAGCTGTATTACTCTACCTAGGAATATTGCCTCGTGGCGCACAATGCAATTTATTCAAAGCACACGTGGTCAAGAGATACTTCCTCTCCTCTCTAGAGCCTGCTAAATAATTTGTAAAAAAAATGCTGGCTGTCTAAAAGCTGAAAAGCCTTTATACTGCTGAGGCTCTCTCATTTGGACTTTTCATTAGCTGCATTTCTCTTATCTTTATTCTTAAATTTCATTTTACCATTCTGCTCATTTTAGATCTAATTTGAAACCATTGAGCTTTTGGTCGTGGATTTTAAGAATATGATACATGTAACGTCAATTTTTTTAAAATGAAAACCTTTATAGTTAAATGACAATTATTGCTGATGATGTTAAAAAAAAATGTGGATTTGGACTTCAGTGCATTGGAGCATCAGAGCTGCACAGATCTGGATTAAAATCCTTGTGATGAAGAGGATTTATTTATTATAAGACTGTTTGCAGTCAGTCAGGCTGACTGATGTTTAATATTTGGTAGACTACATTTGACACTGTAGGCCTCTATTTATCTCCTTCAGATGATTTTACCATAATAAGTCACATGATTTGTGCTGTACCTGTGTACAATACATGTACCTGTGTCCAAAGATGGAGCGTGGTACTTGCTGCATTCACTCAGACACAGTGCATCAAAAAGACACTCCCTAGGTTAAAAAAACAAAAACAATTATTTAAAATGAAAATGTGGCAACAAATATTAACATTTCTAATCATTTGTATGTGGGTTGAGTCTCAAAACCAAAAGTAAAAGCTTTAGAGTTGGTTGTAATTGAATTTGTGTGCACACAACAGATACGGCGTGAAGGGAATTCTTTACATTTGTTTCTCTTTATCATATTTGGCTTCTGTAAACTGTGTTGGCTACAGATTACTGTGTGTTTCATGCTTTTTAAACTGCTATAATGGATGTGATTTAGTAGTGTAATCTATTTAAATAGGAAATGTTGGTTTAAATACTGGAAAGATTGAGATTTCAGTTTACTGAAGCGCATGCTTACACCGTATGGAACTGTTTTGTAATGCTATCACAGTGTTATTCCCTCCCTGTTAATATCTGTTTGAATGGAGGAAGAAATTTTAAAGTTCCTGTATCATGCAAAATCACTTTTTGGAATTTTTTAACCATGTGATATTATTTCCTTATTGAAAAAACCCCAGAGGGGTTATTGGCTTAATTCTCCTGCATCCTGCAGTTTGAGGACCTGCACAGCGTGTCCACGCTGCCCCTGCAGATTAAACACACACCCCGAGCTGTGAGAGTCTGAAGCAAGACACTAAGCACCACCGTTTGTAGTATCAGTGAAAATGTGCATTTGGCTGTGAGAGTTCCAGGAATTTATTCACCATTTTACTCAGGCAGCTCGAGGGGCAGCACTCACAAGGAGGGGGCCTGGAGGAAAGATGGGATTTTAGGTAAACCAGAGCATTTTACTTCCTGGTTGGAGAATAACTCGAGAATATAAGTTATATTTCAGGACAAATGAAGACTATAAAACAACAAAGGTAAGATTTTATCATATATGTGTCTCTCACAGATGTTGAAAGCTGTAAAATAGCAGGATACAGAACCTTTAAGCTGTCAGTTTAAAATGTAAGAAACGGAATGTATTGTTTTGTGAATCTCATAAATGTATATTTTATTCTAAACATAAATACAAACAACATATCGAATGGTTGAAACTGAAATATTTTACGGTATCAGAACATATTAACTGACTTTAAAGGGACTTAAGGCAAGATTTGTGAAAAACTACACATGCATTTCCAGTTTATTCAATGCTAATGGGTCATGAAGCATTAAAAACCCAAAATAACGAGGCCATCCGCATATATGTCTGTTGCCTTGGAAACGCTGTGTGCCACATAATGCGCTGCAGTTCGACGTCCGAATTTCCCGCGCAGTTGTAGGGATGTGACGTAAATTGACGCTGCATGCGCGTTGCCGACAGCTCTTGAACAGGAAGTACATGGCCGCCGTGGACTTGGATTCAAACACTGAAGGTATACTTATGGATGTTTCTGCAGCCATCAAACGACCTGCATCCACTCTCACCCCCCAAAAAAGTGGCACCACGAAGAAAAAAAAGACTATCAGCGGCATCTCGTGAGTCTAAAAGAAAATATGACCGAAGCCGGGCAGCCACCCGCATAAATATTGGATATGCGTTCGGTTCATGGAGGGAACTTTTGGGAGTGAAAACGGATGCTGACATGGCTCATTTCCTTGTGACCAGGTGAGAAAACATTATAGGTCGTGTTTAGAGCCTGATACAGTATGAAAATGATGAGATCAAATCAAATAACAGAGTGGAGAGACCTGATGTGAAGTATGTTAGCCTCCCCGGTGCAGTGCTGTGAAGACGAACTGTCTGTAAAGTGTCTGTGCGCGCTCCCGTGCCGGCTTGGCTGGTGGCTGCAGTTAGCCACAGCGCCTGTCGCGGCAGCACTGAGTCAGATTTTGTAAAGCTGCCTTAAGTTCCTTTAAATTTAATGGCAGCAACACGTCTCAGATAAGGTGGAACAGAGTGGTGTTTGTGTAGCGTCCCTCTTCTTTTAACATCTGGGAAGTGAGCAGTTTTAGGAGATGTGCCAAAAGGATTGCTGCAGTTTGTGGTTTAACATCGTCCTGCTGAAATATGCAAGACCTTTCCTGAAGGAGATGTTGCTCTAAAATCTCTATTTTTCAACATTGATGGTTCCTTTCCAGATGTGTAAGCTGCTCACACTATAGACACTAATACAACCACTTAGCACCAGAGATGTAGAACTGGATGGATCTTCAAAGTCTTCATAATTTGATGTTTAGGAGTATTTTTTTCAGAAGTATTCTGTTATGGGATGGTGAACCTCTGCCCATCTTTACATCTAATAGACTCTGTCTCTCTGAAATGCTTCTTTTATATCCCGGGTCTCAAACTCCAGGCCTCGAGGGCCACTATCCTGGATGCTTTAGAAGTTTCCCTGTTTCAACACACCTGATTCAAATCCTCTGCATTTCAACAAGTTCTGCAGAAGCCTGTTAACAACTTGTTCATTTGAATCAGGTGTGTTGAAGCAGGGAAACATCTAAAACATGCAGGATAGTGGCCCTCGAGGCCTGGAGTTGGACACGTGCTTTATACTGTTCCAACTTTTTTGAAGCATGCTTCTGCCAAAAGGAAAACATTGTCTATGAAATGGTAGAATATCTGTTTCAACATCTGAATTGTTGTTTATGTTCTATTGGGAATAAATTATGGATTTATGATCTTTACAAATAATTTCATTCTGTTTTATCTACATTTTACTACGTCCCGACTTCGTTTGGAATTTGAATTGTTGGCAGAATCCAATAATTATTATTACTTGCACTGAATGTTTCACCCTTGAGCTGTATAAAAATTACAACACAGTGTATTTGATAATTGCTTCATTTATTGTTGCAGAGCTCATACAAAGATTCACAGTTCTGGGGAAACAAAGTATTTGGTTCATGATGGAGGTTTTATTTAGTTGTTTTTTTGTGTGTCAAATTTGATATACCACAATCACCCTGTTCATCAATATTGCTCTGCCACAAAATGAAATTTGTTTCAAAGTAGAAACATTTTGAAGAGATTTGAAGAATAACCTGATAGAGTTGAAGTTACTATAGTAACAAAATAAGATGGAGTGTGTATTGCACTGATAAAATGGCTTAGATTTATCCTTGGTGCTTCGTAGTTGTTTTCTATTTGTGGAAAAGTTGCAAAAAATATTCTGTGGAAAATCCAGTAACATCAACCTGAGAGGAATCATTGAACAAATAAATTAGTTTTTAGTTGAAAAGCATATGATGACTCTATGTATATTAGTGATGCAATGATACCACTTTTTTCAAACCGATATGATACAGATACTTGATTCTGAGTACTTACTGATACAGAGTACCAATGCCGATACTTCTACCACACAAAAAAATGCAATGAATTGGAAGACAGGATTTATTTTCTTCTCTGCTTGTTACAACAAATGATGGTGAACTTGATAAAAAATAAAATATTAATAAGATGACCACAAAACTAAAATTTCAAGTGAAAATTAAAATTTTCTGTGATATTATCGCTGAGTTTCCACATTTTAAGTATTGGTTATTGGTTAACTAACCGATACGAGTACATTAAAATGATATCGGCCCGATACCAATATCGGTATTGGTGCATCCCTAATATATATATAATATATATAATATGTATATCCCTAATATACATATTATATATATTATATATATATATAATATGTATATTAGGGATATACATATTATATATATTATATATATATAATATGTATATCCCTAATATAAATATTATATATATATAATATATATATAATATTTATATTAGGGATATACTGTACTATCTTTCTGATAGTATCAGGGTTATATTTAAATATGGTTCACAACTTTTATTCTAAACTTTTTTTTAATTTAGCTTGACAGTTTGACTTGGAAAATTTAAGTAAACTAAAAGTCACATGTTATTTTCATTTTGCCTGAATGTTTCAAAAGCTGAACAATGAAGCTCTTTGTGTGGACGTCAATCACAGCTTGTAGGTGTTTTCAAAGTGTCTGTGCAGACTCACCTTTCCGCCTTGTTCCGCTGGTCTAAATCTGGAGATCCTCCAATGTCCATTAATGTCTCCTGGTGACACTGTTTGGTATTGATCGTAACACCAGATGGAAGCATCAGTTACACTCTCATCAGCGTTTTGTCCAATTCTTGTGAAACCTGGCAGTTTTTGTTGGGACGCTCAGTGCGTTGTTTCTCCCCTAATTATGGTTTGAAAATAAAAACTAAAACCGTTTGTGTTGTCATAGATGATATTTATCATCAAGATATTCCCCGAACATAACATTTTCTGAAAGATGTGACAACCTTGTTGATTATAAAAACAAACTCCCTGCAGCTGTATGTAAACCCGTGATCGTTTCTCAGGCGTTGTCTCATTAACCTGACAGATGTGTGATTCGCTGTTCATGTGATTAACTTTGCTCGCAAACTCCTCACTTCATCTAAGCTTCACCTGCAGCCATGTTGTCACTCCATGTTAGATTTCATATGGAACAAAAATTGTGAAAGTGGTTAGTTGCTAAAAGCATCACCGCCACTGCTGCACATGCTCCATATTTGACTTAAAGATGACCTTTATCCTTGTTTACAGCTCTCTCTCCTTTCTTCTTTGGTGGTGTGGGAGCTGCAGACGCCTATTAAGGAAGCGTTAATAAAGGCAGGGTGTGAATTTAATAGGATGTCAAACCTTTTCATGTAAATTCTTACTCTGGTGAGAAGATGACTAAAATCAGCAGCAAGAGAAGGAAAATGAAAATACTGACAAACACTCAGAGCTCTTATGTTAAAATGAATTAGTATAAAACCACTATTGATCAAATAAGTACATCACTGGGGATTAGCACTTATTTCCTGTTGTTCTTTATAATAAAATGTCATGAGAGCTGCAAACTGCTGAAAAGGGGTCTCTTTAAGATGTGAAATGCGGGCTGTCACTCAGAAAATAGGTTTCTAGCTGTATATAGGCCAGTTAGTTTATTTTAAAATGATTAGCACTAATCTGTTAGAACTGTTAGAATTAGATAAATCATGTGTTTGTTTCTTCTTTGAGAACCTCTAGTGTCTCTTTTAGCATCATATTTTTTTACCACAACTACTTGTTTAACAATTAGGTTACTGAAGAAGCTGATTCAGCTCTTCATTAAAAAAGCTGCACAGATTTTTGGTCCGAGAATTAGCAATAATTTATTTAGACAGAATAACCTCTCTTGTCTTCATATTGCATTTATTGAGACATTGTTTGTAACACACCACAAGTTCAATACATTATCTCTGATGAAGACTCATCCATAATTAATTGTGGTTTCACATGATGCTCATGGACTTCGGTTTGAATCCAGCGTCTGCTAGGATTTAAAAAGGAAAAAAAAAAAAAGTCATCTCGTTTTCTTGCTCCGACACGTAAGTGGATTCTGTCACAAATATTAAAAACAAATCTGAGGCAAACTGTGACACATCAAAGGACGAGTGGGAAAGCAAGAGCGTCGAGTTAATGGGGGGAAATTGTAGAGGCAGAAAGTGTGAGATGGGAAAGGGGCGGGGGCTTTATGGCCCTGGTGATCAACCAGCTGAAGGCCCATCCTTTACCTCACAGGGGGTGTTGGTGCTTGTTGATGCTTCCTCAGCTGATAGGGAATTAGCAGATTGAGCAGGAGGGAGATAAGAATCCAAAAACATGGTGAACGTTTGGAACCAGAGATCAGAACCAGATTTTCACGCTGCCCTTGACAAATTGACAAACTAGAGCTCAGATTTCCTCAGATAGCCCTTTAGAGACTGATGGATACAAACGCGTTTTTCAGCACATCCATTGAAACTATTCATGGATCCCAACTTCAAAATGCATTGATTCTTTACGTCATCAGTTTGAGACATTGAGGTGAACCCACGTTACTGTTATTCTATTTTTTTCCTTCTTCTAAAGCTTAAAAATTGTTGGCATTTACACAAATGTTTTTTGCTGTGACAATGAGTCATGCTGAGTGACAAAAAAGAACATCCTTGAATGAAACGTCAGTGTTTTGTTGAGCTGTAAAGGTTTTGTGCTTTCAGGACCTCAGAAGATTTATCATTGTGAGAACAAACCAACCTTTGGGCCATTTAAGATGACACAAATTATTTCCCCGATTGAATCACACCTGCTGTTCCACATTTATTAAAAAATAAATCATTTTAAGAATGATCTGGAGAGAGTGAGCGTGGTGGAGGTGGTGGGGAAGGTGTGGGGCGGGGGTGGGGGAGTGGGGCATGACAGACAGCTCACCCTTTTTCACTGCTTCATTTCGTTCTTTCATAGCTCTGGTACCCCTTAGGGAGCGTCGATTTTGCACTTTCTCACATGCATTTTTCATTTTCACTGGCGCTCCAGCAGCATTTACTACAGAGATCATTTGTTTTCTCCGATCCCTCATAGGTCTGAAGCTTGATGAGGGTCTCTTATGGGCGAAGTAAGTCAGATCAAATCAGACTAGATTTATTTATAAGGCACATTTTAGAACAACTGCCATTAACAAAATAAAGAGATAGCAATACAATATCAGTAAATCAATAACCAAATAAAATTCACACATATATATATATATATATATATATATATATATGGATATGAGTGGATATTTACATAATTACATTACTGTGATCGGTAAATAAATAATTAAATAAACAAATAATAATGACAAAAACAACAAATTCTGCACGTTCGATGTTAAATATGTGTTCCAAAATCTGAACTTCACACTTCTACGTTTCAGATGTTGGACACACACATTTTTTTCCTTCTGTAGATAAAAGTAACAACAACATAGACCTGATTTATTTTACTTGCTACCTCAGCCAAAAACTGAACTTTACTTTCAGGGATAAACACCATAGATCCAAACAGACTTTGATTTAATTCCACTCCACACTTTGGACACTATGTTTTCACATTTGCTAGATACTTTTTAAGAGTCACAGGAGAAGATATTCAGAAGCTCGTGAACATCAGGATCTTAATTAGCGAAGCACAGTTTTGTCAAACATTATGTCTTTCTTGAATAATTGTTCTGCCATTCAAGCCAATATTTTGAAGAGTTTTTTTAATCTATTCTGTGTACTGATAAGTAGTTTTTAGATATTTATATTAAAATGAAGGAGTCAGTAACTTTAGACAGTCAATAGGATGATATGTTCCAGCTTGATTCTCTGTTCCGTTCCTGTGTTTGAGTACCACTGTCCAGATGTTTTCACTTGACGGCTGATTAACAGAGTTGTGCAATCACGTCAGTCGGGTGTTTTCAAGCTGAAAAATATTTAAAACATGCAGAACAGTGGACCTGTTCCTCAGTCAGCCAGGCGATAACCCAGAGAGACGTGATGAAGAGCGGGGGATGTTTCTCCAGAGCATTTGCCAGCAGGAAGAGGCGTCACCTGTATCAAGGCTAACCTGTCTGTCGGCCAAGTTCGTTAAGTTAGGAGTTTAAGTGCCAAACATACATTTGATAAATGTTAGAAATCCAATTCTGAGTTTGTAATTCAGCAGATTCAATGACTTTATTAAAACAATGTTGTTGTGTTTACATCAGTCACATGGTTGAAGGGGTCTTGAGCAAGCTGAGCAGCTGGATCTGAGCAAGACATCCGTCTGATGGCCCGACAGATGGCCTGTTTGAAATGGAGAGTAAACTCCGCCCACTTGACTAGCCACTTGGATACCCAGGCTAGTTATATGCTGTGATTTTTTTTGCACCTGCAGAAAAAGGCAACAAACATCTATGAAGTTAACTGCTGATTCTAAACCCTCCATGTTTGCGTGCGTTGCTGTTTGTAGTTTAATCGTGATCACCTCTCACTCAGTACATTAAGGGATTGGCTTCAGTCCCCTTGCAGCCTTGAACAGTGTGGGAAATGAATGAAGGTTTTCTGATAGCAGGTTGGTGCAGAGTGACTTGTTAACTGTGAGTGTTTATGAAAAAGCACTTACTCTTCTTTGTGGAGATTTGGAGAGCTAATTGGACTCACAGCACACTGGAACACTTTACCTGAGACGGTAACTCCAATCTTAATTGCACTGTGTTTGACAGAAGACCAGCTGGTTGGGTAGTTTAACAAGCAGCTGTAAATGAGATGGAAGAATGTGAAAGGCTTTGTATAATAAGGAGCATCTCAGAGTTAAGCTGAAGTTCATATCCAGATGAAAGAGAACCAAAACATCCCATTTTTCCCTCATACTGCGTCTTTTTGTTCTTTTACACGCTGTTTAAAAATTGATAAAAGCCCTTCGCTTACCATTAGCTGGAGAATTGTCAAGTCCCGGTGGATTTATTTTGAATCGGTTGCAGACAAATATTTTACCCTACACAGACGATACAGTTAAATCAGAATGAGAGCACCTAACCATCAACATGACAATGAATATACACCAAATCAGATCAAGCAGTTTGTCTGATTCCATTAAAATCTGCTGAACAGTTATATAAGATTTGGATTTAGAGTCACAATTAGCATTAATTTTTTGGCACACATATACACACAATTCTTTTTACCTATCCCTTTGTGGGCTACATAAGCACAATTGCCAATAACACATCATCTGTATTCATAAATGGCTATTTGTAATCTAAATATGGTGCTCTGCTGAGCAGATTGTCTGCATTATGCATGATCACACTCACATTCTGAGGACATTCAGTCTCCAATGTTTGTTTGAAATCATTGTTCAAAGTGAATTGGTTCCGTTTTTCTTGAAAATGAGCCATGGAAGTTGACACTGTAAGCCCAGCCCATTTAAAATCATAGTAATAATCCATGTTCCTTGTCTTCTCTCGTGGAACGTTGTGCCTAATAGGCGACTTTTTTTCCTTACTGTTACAAAGGGCAACCTACTTTCTGCAAGACGCCGCGTTGTGCATCCAACAAGATTTGTGAGGACAGTTTGTTTCCTGTGTTTGTTCATTAGCAGAAAACATAGCTCGTGTAATTTTGCTGCTTAGTGAGGAACCCAACGCGTGTCAGAGCTCATCATGTCTTTAAAATAACTCTAATCGGGGCTTTGAGAATGAATTTTTGTGCAGAAAATACATAAATTGGCCCACATGTTCCTAAAAACAAGCAACTCAAGTTACAACACCCTTACTGTCACAAGGTTTGGATGTCAGTTTGCTGTCACAAAGAAAAAAAAAACAAACACCATCCAAACACACCAGAGACTCTATGCACACTTTGTGCTACACTGCTGAAGAGGCCCTTTCAGACTTCTGGAGATCATAAGCCCTCATTTTCTATTCTAGCTCATCGAGCAGCTGTCCAAACAGAGCTGAGTTTGCTCAGGTACTTGTCCTTGACTGGGAAAAGTGCTGTGTGTTAGTTAATACTACACACTGATTTGCATCATTGTACGATTCTGGGTATTCGCCTAAATCCTGACCCACTTTGGCATCTTTGTGTTCCCAATATTTACATCAAGTGATATCAGGGGAGATAAATGCCATGTTTTCTGACAGGCTGTGTGGTGTGTGGTGTGTGTGTGTGTGTGTGTGTGTGTGATGGGGCAATGAGATAAACACAAGTCAGAAGGAGGAGGGGGTGATTCTTGTTTGTAGAAATCCACTTCCAACCAAAACAAAATGAAATGGATCATTTTCAGCATCAAACTCATCAGACCTGCAAGCTGTTCACCTCAAACATGTTGTGCTGGTCCTGCTGTACCAGATCATTTAGTTCTTGTTTTGTAAAGTAAATATAAACTCCAGTTGAACAGTAGGAATCCTGCATCGCTGATGCTAATGTTGACTGTTAATCACTCTGTGCCAAATTTAGAGCAACAGACAGGATCATTCATTACACCTCCCGACTAGAGGTGAACTGCAGAAGGATTTTCTAACACCAACATGTTTGGCTCATAAAGTGTCGGTGACATTTGGTCAGGAAGCCAGCAGTGGGCTCGACTTACTTAATGAACTAACATGTTCATGTTGGCAGCACTAAGTGAACCATTTATCAAAGAACTGGGAACAAACATGGGAGGAGTCACGCTGGGAAGGAGACAAAGATCCCGTCTTTTAAACAAGTCAAAATCAAGCAGCAATTACACATGTATTTGATTTTATTCCTTAAAAACTTACAAAATAAATCTGCAAACACACTAAGAACTTCACTTGGAGAATACTGACTTTCCGCAAGCAGTTTATTAATCTTGTAATCATAAAGAATCCTTAAAAAAAAAAAACTCCTGGATCCAAATGGAGATAAACTACCAGCAATAACAACATGACTTCCTTGGAGGAGGTAAAACAAATTATAATCCAAAAAATATTTAACAGAACATTCTGACTTTTGCACCAGTTTAAAGTTGGGAGCATCTGGTGCTTTGGTACCGAAAAGCACAGCGAACCTGCAGAATGATTGCAGTTATTTAAAGAAACAGTTTGACATTTTGCAAAATGCAATTATTTGCTCTTTTGCAGAGAGTTAAGACTGATGCCGCCCTCATATTTGAGGATTAAGCTGAAGAAGCAGTCAGCTTGTTCTCTCTTAAAACATTCTGCAGCATGTGAAGCTCCCAAATAAAACACTGATTGTTGTTTGAGTTATCGATTAAGATACATTTTAAAACCCAACTTTGAAAAGTTTTCAGATTTTTTGTTTCAGATTTAACATTTGGTATTATTGATCTTATCCCCCTAAAAAAAAACAAAACACACACATTCCCTCAAAAACATCAATCGTTCTGAAGTACAAATACAATAACTTGCAGCTTTACTCCTAAAAAGCATGTAATAATCCTTCCACATTGATTCTGATTAGTTTGACAAATGACACGCGTGTCCTTGGTTTGTAGCTGTTTGAGCACAGAGTCTGACATTTTGGCTGGGTCTGCATCAAATGCAGTTCGGTAAATCCCCTCGATCCACTGGCTGTCTGTTTGTGTATCCCCCAGTTATAATCTGTCAACAAGCCTCCGACATCCGGGGTGACATTTTGTATGGAGATGCAGCTTTTAGCCCCAGACAATCAGCTCATCCTTGAAATGAATACAGAAGGAGATAGACCTCCTAATTCTCACCTACACCTTTTCAAATGAGCTTTTATTGTCTCGTACAGAATAAATAGGTGCGATCATCAAAGAACACTCAGCACGGGACTTGGCAGCGTCATTTATTTGTTCACAGTGTCTGACAGATTTGGAGAGAAGAGAGTGTTGCCCATCCGAGGACGTCTCACTCTCACAGAGCCAGTTTGAACCCATGAACAGATGGTGTCATTACATGACCACAGAATATGTTGGTATCAGCTCAAGCTGTGCAACGTCTAGCCTCAGTCCTACATATTTGTGCTTATTTCAGAGGCTAAGTTATTGATAAAACATCTGATCTCTCTTTCTTCTTCATAATTTACATAAGGGGATAAATTACACTTGTCTATCATGTAAATATTAAACTAATTGGTAGGTAGCTTGGTTAGCGTAGCATAAAGAGAAGCGCTGGCTTTGTGTGGAAATAAAATCTGACCATTGCTAATAGTAGAACTACTGATGGGAAGCCATTAATACTGTTATCTTTACTTTTTTTTTTACAAACTGGTCTGCATGATGGTGCAGTGGTTAGCACCATCGTCTCACAGCAGTTAGGTCTCTGGTCTGAATCTCAGCTGGGGCATTTATTTGTGGAGTTCTCTGACTTATATTCCATCATCACATGATGTCAGAATTTTAACTGGTGATTAAATATTGACTTAATGTTTGACTGTGTTGTATGATAGAATTAGTCCACACAAACATGTCAGTGAGTTTAAAGGCTAAACATGAACCACAGAACACTTACAGTTTATCATTTAAAATCAGATGTCTCATAACTTATTTAACAAAGTATTCGATTTGCACCCCCCGTTGGACACAGGTGAAATATGAAAGCAGTTCTGTATAGCAAAAAATAGTGTTTAATTCTCACTGGTGTATAAAACAGATAACAAAGCAGAGTAAAGTAGGGCAAGTCTCCATTGTCACTGACAAGCTGCTAATCAGTGAGAAGAAACAGTTTCCACAGTTCTCAGTCAGAATCTCTGCTCACTTGTAAGAATTCATTCCTTCAGCCGTTCAATCATCGTACGTTTCATATCCTGCTCCGGGTTGAAGGAGGGCTGCAGCCTGTTCCTGCTCCCACCAGACGGACAGTCCATCTTAAAACCAGAGACAAACAATCACAGCAAAGAAAACCCCACTTAACTTAATCTACACATTCTGTAGGTGAAAAATGGAAGAAAAAAACCACCCCCAGGTACAGAAAAACTGTTAAATGAAAATAAATATATACAAAACATCTTTATCTGTTTATTACCGATGAGTTTTTTGGATGTTTGAAAACAACAAAAACCATCCTCAGAGTTTTTTTTTTCCTTTTTTATGAATTTGTTGCTTTTTACTAAAAACATAATAAAACAGTTTTAACTGCTGAAAATGAGAGTAAACAATGCTGGAAATGTTTTTGTTTTTTTTCTCAGAAAAATCAACAGTTCAAGAGATTTTGGAAAGTCAAAACACAATATTTCATTATCTTATTGAATACTAGTAATTTAACCTTTAAAAAACTGTTCCTTACTAAAAAGAAGTGCTCTTACAATGTACCTGTAAGCTGAGAGAAACTAAGAACGGCATGTTCTAGTTCTCCAAAATGAAACAAACAGAGGTTATTCATAAAAAAAAACAACTTTTAGAAATTCTTTTCAACCTGTTAAGAGGTTAAAACATCTACAGAAACAAAACAGTGTTTGAAGTGGCAACAATCCATATTAAATATAATCAATTTATTAAAAGAGCATATTATATGAAATATATGGCTTTGGGAAGATGATGGATCAGATCATCATCATCATCAATTTATTTATAAAGCACATTTAAAAACGCAGACCAAAGTGCTGTACACAAATAAAACAACAAATACAGAGATAAAAATAAACATACTATAAAAACAAACATAAAAACAATAAAATAAGGTCAGCAAGGGGTTAGACTGCCCCAACAGAGTTAAAAGCCTGAGAATAATGTCACAAACGCATGGATGACTGAGTGAAGATTTTTTCTCCTCAAAATGGGTTTTAGCTTGGTCAGCCTACAGAGGTGGAAAAAACAGGATCTAACAACCTGATTAATCTGGACATCAAATCTGAGGTCAGAGTCAAAGATGACCCCCAGATGATGAAAGATTATCAGCATTTAAATAGACAAACGCTTTTTTATTCCAAAGAAATTGTTTAAAGTTGTAAAGGTTTAATCTGTGTTCATAGTCTGAATGATACATTACATGTGTGGAGACTCAGGGATTAATACTCAATGAAAGGGTTCCCAAAGGACAAATTAAATCAAGTCCAAACAAACAGACAATGATTATTCTAACAAAACAAAATATTCAGTGTACCTCCTTACCTGTGGGTCATTTCTCTGGTTTTTCCATCATGTTTCATATTTGATTATCTCTTGTACTCCATCCTTTTCTCTGCCTGCTATAAACACGAGGTAAAACAAACATAAATTCCATATTACTTCACGGAAACAGATGCATGACAGAGTATCATTGCTAAATAGATACATTTCTATCTTATTAAGTGTGTTACGGCTCCTAAATATTGTTGCCAGATATATGAAACTTGGCAAACCAGCAAGAGAAACAGCTGCCAGTGTTTTATTGCGCCTGAGGCTGCAGACCAGGTCCGTCTAATGAACAAGAATAACAGTGAATCCATGCGTAGATTAATGGCAAAGAGAATGAGAAGGCAGCCGTGAAAGACACGAAGCACTTTAAAATACATTATTTCTGCCAGAGACGAACAAACAAACAAAAAAAGTTACACATCTTTTTTTTTATTCCCTTTTTAATTTGAATGTAAAAGGAATTTCATTAGCAGGACTCAGTTTGAGGAATCCATCAACATCGATGGCATGCTGTGAGATTTCAGCTTTTGGCTGCTTTGGATTTGGCTCTGAGTTTGTTAGGAAAATGAATCAGAGCGTGATTCTGGCACGAACAGTTTCCAGAAACACAGATCACTTCCAACTCATAGGTGCAAAAAAAAAACAAAAAAACAAAAAAACAAAAAGCAAAATACATGAGAGCAGGCTTAAAGAAACACTTCACAGAGGAAACTTTGATCCAAGATCTACAAACAGTTTCAATCGTAGAGCACGAAATTATTTTACTCTTGCCAGTTTTTAACTTTTGTAGCAAAGTCATTCATAAATGATTAAAAAAAAATTGATTAAACAGGAGTTTTAACTTTTTGAATATCCTAAAAGCTTTTTTTTTTTTTCAAAATTTATTGAAACTTCTCTCGGATGAAGAGCTCATTGTTGTACCGGTTCACCGCTACTTCCAATAACGCTCTCCTGTAAAACAACCATGAGAGGTATCCTGTGTGACAACATAATCCATTCAAGTCCAAACTGAAGTCATCCTGTTTATTCTGCATTAAGCTGACACGAGAATTCAGCAGGCAGCTCAATAGCTATTCTTTTCCAGCTCAGTGAAAGGCTTTAGGTGGCTGCTTGTTTGTTTTTCCCAACAGCATTTTATGGGAAACAACAACGAATACACACCCTACGCTATTGTGTTGAGTGATGAAGATGAACACTCATGGGGTGAAATTTTCAACTCTGTGCTTTTGTGTTTTCCATCCTGAAAAGATGAACAAAAAAGAATCCACAGCCAGTTACGTGATTATAAAACAACGTCGTGCTTCTACATTACAGGTTTGGGAAAAAAAAAGAAGTAAAAACCGAAAGACAAATAAAAAGTTTGTTATAGATCATCAAGTTGTTTGTGCTCGAGATTCACATGCCAAATATCAAGATGTGCAGAGATTTATTACAGCGATGTGGTAAGTCAAGTCAAAGTTCTCTCCAGTGAGATGGTTTTTTTTTGCAACAAAAACTAAATTGCATCTTTCACTTGGACAGCCTTGCTCATAAATCTTTGTATGCATTATCAGCACAATAGTGTAATTTAGGAGTTATGCCTGAGATACGTTTTCGAAAAGAAGTGCTGGTTTGGAACAAGGTCCGTAGAAGGGGATGAATTATGAGTAGGTCAGCAGGTATTTGGCCACAGGGATGAACTTTTCCTGTATTTGCTTCGAGATGACATTAGGAAGGAAAAAATATGCGCGGTCAGAGAAATAATAAGATTAAAGAGCGAGAAGTTGCAATAACTGCTGCATATTAACAAAACAAAACAAGAAAAAGGTTAGAGATGAATTAAAGGTGAAGAAGATGATAGATTATAGAATAAAGATATTGGAACAGTAATAGCTTTGCCACTCATCCTGGGTCAGATTTTGAATATTAAAGCTTTTAAATGTAAATTTTTGCATAAACTTTAAGAGTTTCTGATACTCAGTGGCCTTAACAATCTGCTCTTGTCTCATATATGCTTACTCAGTAAAAAAGAAAAGTGTGTTTCTCTTTATGTAAAATGCTCTGAAATTACTTTATTCTGTGAATCACAGGAATATTGAATTTAAAACTGAACTGAACTCCACATGTTTCAGTTATATAGAATCAAATCTAGCCAACCAAGGTACAAACTGACTTCTCTAATGAAGGCTGCAACACAAGGTTTCACAGATGTTTCCCTTTTATCATATTCATTTAACACAGAGATATGAGTTTATTGTGTTTTTAACATGTTATAACTGACACACAATGTTACGAAAGCCATGGTCCATGAGCTGCCACAAAATTTTAGCTGCGTCGGGTTGCAGTTGGGATCAGCACCTTGGACAGCGGCGGTCTGTGCAGATCTGTGCAGCGTTCCTTTGCCATGACGAGGTCTCTTTTTGCTACCGGGCCCAGTTCCTCTTTAAATAGTGGACTGTTGATCGCCCTGAAGGAGTCACTTGGGTTGCGTTATGTTACGTGGAGGCTGTGGGATACAACTGCTGTCGCTTTCATTGGATTCTCTTTGGATCTCTCTTATAAACCCAGAAGGAGTTTTAGTCCACCTCGAGTTGTAAGTTTGTTTAATTGCCTTTTATTGTCGTTGGTTGGGTTAAGTCTGGTTTCCTATTTTAGAAGTAACTTTGGTTAAGCCTTATGGGATGTGGCCCCTCCCGCTTGAGTTAGTTAGTCTCTATATTTATTTGTTAATTAATTTGTTAATTCTTTGGTTTGCTTGATGGACTTGTGTTAGTTATTGCCTTGGGGGTAAACTTGTGTTACATTTTATGCATGTGATCTTTTTTAGCTATCTGCCCCCCCCCTCCCCCCACTTGTACAAATAAAGTCTTGACTGAACGGATATTTACCCTCATCCTGATGGGAAATTTTCATCGAAGGAGGTGTAAGAACCAGATGGTTTTAATGGTTAATAAACTCACAGCTGTGGTTTCATAAGCTGTTGTGTCACTATAAATGTCTTCACTCACCTACTGTGGTCTTCTCTGCTTTGACCGAACTCCCTGCAGCATGTTTCATTATCTAAAGGAAAGAATAGATGATTTTTACAAAGGATGCGCTGGTCTTTGATGATCTCAACACACACATTTAAACTAACAATCTTCATGCAGTCAACATAATAATCACTACATAAACATTACATTTCATCACTGTGAAAAAAAGTAAACCAATTCAAGGTAAACAAAAAAACGTTTAACGAGAATTTTGTTTATTTCATTGATGTTTTTTTTTTTTTTTTTTGTCGTTGTTTGCCGAACATTATTTAGGAACATTTTATTGAAATTTAGTCTCTTTTATGACAGTTTAACTGAATTTCTTAAGGTTCTAGTTAGAGATGCGACATTTATTTTAGGGTTAAAAGGAGCAGGTTTACTTTTTTTTAAGTGGATGTTAGCATTTGATGATTAAATTAGGATTAGGGTTACCTGCTTAGTGTTTAGTCTTCCTTTCAGTCCCATGAGCTACACTCTTAATCAGAGTCAGGCTTCAGGTGTGCTAATCTCAAAAGAGAATCCAAATCACTGAATAGATTTGGCTATTAGAGTTTGTAACATGGGTGAATCACAGAAATGCAAAAGAGAGGTTAGGAGGAACACTGAAAAGTTGATTACAAATGAATACAGTGGGTTGTTTTTGTTTTTTTCCCCACTAATAAACTTATTACCAGTGTGAACACCAATATCTACAGCCCCAGAATGAGTATTATGTAAATAAACGGGGAGTTCTTACCTCTGTAAAACTCAATAACAATGTCGGAGCGAATCAATGTCAGTTTATGATGCAACACTTGAGAGAATGGGTTGACAAAAGAAGTTTATTGGTTTCTAAATAGTGATGAAATAGTCAATGATGCTAGAACAAGAATAAAACTTAATTTTTCAGATGATTCATTTGGGGGAAGGCGTCCTTTATGAAACATTTTAGCAGTTGCCTGATTGCAAATGTGAAATTTTAGATACAAGGATTAACAAACTGCATTAAAACACCTATTTAATGCTCAACTGTCTGATAGTTATTCAGTCTTTCACACTAGGATTGAGGTTTATGTTGTTTTTATTAAATGCTTTATGTACAAATACAGAATACACACAGAACAAAGCACATTTTTTATAACTGACATACTGTGGATTAGTGACTGCTTTCAGCCCAAGCAAAATGCGTTTGCAGCGACTACAATCTCAACATCATTTCTCATCATTTAAAAACACAATGTAACCAATGGCCTTTTGTTTGCTGCATCAGTTATAAAGCAGTCAGATACGGGGAAATCTCAAACTAAATAAAGATTTCGGAACATTGAACATTTTTTGATAAGAAATTTGTAGCTGGAGTAAAAACATTCATATCCTCAGTTCTTGGAGGATTGGTTTCCATTTGTTGCTTTTAATGGAGTTTACAGTGTTGTTCTGTTTGGGGCAAAGTGTGGTTGTCTGGAGGTGTGTTGCCATGGTAATGGCTTTTGCAAGTCAAGCAACAGCTGAAATCATCCAGGAAGCAAAGTGTTTGCAGATAAGAAGTGGTTTGTAAGACACACATTTTCCAAATTTCCGATTTATTTGACTAAACTAAACATGTGCACGCACACACGCACGACTGAAGGAGTCAAGCTGAATTTTTCTGTTTTCATTTACAAGTTTAAAACAAAAAAAGTAGTTTTGATGCACAACAGTTTTAAATTTTCATAATCTTTTAAATGCATCAGGTGAGAAAAATGTTCAGCGATGCTAATGAGTCGTGTAGAAAATGTGGACGTAGAAATGTGGAGGAACATAGTGGGATCCAATTATACGTCCACAGTGCTTCACAGTTTCCTCAAAACTTGTGTAGGGAGGTTGTGGTGGTTTATCATTATGGTGGGAACATATTGGAGTCCCGGGCAGAGCGTGGTGGCAGGAGCAGCAGCGTCACGTGATGTGGGGTCTGCATGCACCGGCTTTGCTTGGTCGTTAAAAAATTAAAGCAGAACTGGCGCAGGATGTGGTGCATTCATGTGCGTACATGGTAGGATTGTTGTTGTAGTCAGCTGATGATGCACAGAGTGTGGTGAGGGTGAAGGAAATAGTCGGAGAAAACTAGTTAATGAATTTGTGGCAATTCAGCAACATTCTAATTGGTTGCGTAGATTGTGGAGAGCTGACAGCTGACCAAGTGGCCAACGTCGAGGATTCAGTACAGTGTATAAGGTACAACATGTTTTCATTCCATTGTAGCAGCAGTGTTTGCAGTTAGATTTATTACGAGGGAATTTATCTACCTTTGGAACTATACTTATGTTGTGATTCTAACACTTAGATCAAGTTTGACAACAGGAACCACAAGATGTTTTACAGTGTCCAGAAAATGCATCTAATTAAAGAAAACTAATGTGATGACGTGCTTTTTTATCTATTTGATCCTTTTATCCAGACTGACATACAACAGCAAAGTAAACAGACGACTACTCCGTGTTTGAAGTTACAAAACTGCAAAACCCAGAACAAAGACGCGTAAAGGTTTAATTATCTCTGCTATAAAAGCCAATAAATGGAAACCAATCTGTCACAATCACATACATGACCTAAAGGAATAAATCTGTACCTAAAATCTGAAATCACTGTTTTAGGGAGAATAAAAGTTATTTATAGAGCTAATTTTAAGCACAACCTTCCTTCATATGGATTCATATTTTTATGTTAAGAAAAAAATCAGTTCTGTATGAATTAACACGAGAATAATACATAGATTTTTTTTTTATTATTATTTTAAAAGCTGATGTGCAAAAAGTGAATGTTACAGGATTTTATGAAAATTTCATAAACAAAGAAAATAAAAAAACTCTAATGAGAATTGGAGGTCACAAATGTGGAGCACCTTCAGTATCTACCATAAGGATGTTTTCTGTAGCCGCCTCGTGTCAGCCGTAAAGCAGGAGCTTTCAGACCAGGTCGGGTGCTCGTCCATTCTTTCTCTGCAAGAACGATTAAAAACATATCGTAGAAATCTCATTTGGTTAGTAAAGATTTTATTTCTGGCTTTAGAATTATTTAACAGCTTCATCATTTTAGTTAAAAAAAAAACATATATTGATCTCTTTGGTATTAGTTTAAATCAACCTTAACACTTCATTGGATTTCATTCAAATTTAAAATCAAAATGATGAAGCTGCAAACCTGCAGCAGCAACCAGCTTACTGTTGCTATCACGACACCTCGCGCCTGAACTTCTGAGAAATGTTTTCACTGTTAAAGCCTTTCTTGTTTAAGCTTTGAGTGTGAAACTCTGAAAATAAGTGAACTTCTTTTCAAATAAATAAAAAAATATATAGTTTAGAGAGAAATCCAAACAGCTGTTGGTTTGGAGATACATCCAAGTAGATTTATGTGCCCACAGAAGAGGTTAGAAACTGAAAAAGGCCTTTGAGGGCACATACCCAAAAGGCAAATCAGCATCACAACAGGCTGCTGGTTAGCCTCATGAGCTTCAGCTGGCACATTCATGGTCTGAGTTTGATACAGCTCGTAACCAAGCAGGTAGGAGGGGGTGATGCATGCAGCACGGCTCCCTGGGTCAAGAAGTGGGCTGTAACCGCAGGATTTTTCTCTTTGTCTCACGGTCGTTAAACACCTTTTAAATAACAGTAGCAGCAGCTGCGGCTGTAAAACCAACAAGGATGTTTTACAAATCTCATATTGTGCTCATGAATGTTGTTAATTGCCAACAATAATAGAGAATAATTGCAATTGTTTTTGTTCCTTTTTTTTCCTCAACAACTGGTTTTGTAGATACATAAAGTTACTCCTAATAAGCATGTGTGGGGAAGCAGCAAACTCCTGTTTTTTATGAGTTTTGATTAGTCCTGATAGATTTAGGAGTGAGGTAGATGGTGCGGTGCTGCTGTTTGATAAAGGATTTAATTATTCCACTATAAAGTACCCAGTTTATTTAAATACATGGGCTAATCACATCAGTTTTTCTTATTTTTCTTTTTAAATTGTGGGTTCTGCTGCACTTTTGCTTCATTAAACGTTCCACGATGAGGGTCTGCCGGTTTAAAACGAAAAGGATGACACATGAAAATCAGTGTGACTCATATTCAGGCTGCTGATCTGGAGCACGCAAAAATATAGTTCCTTTGAGCACATTAAAATCCGCACTTACCATAGTCGTTGTAGGATTCATCACTGGTTCCGTGTCCGTATTCATAATAATCTGAAATGCTGAAAAAGAAAAAAAAAAAAAAGCAAAGCAAACAAAACAGGTGTTGATATCATAAACAATCTGAACCAAAAACCTGTTCCAGTCTTTTTTTTCTTCTCTTCTACAAACACTTAATCCTGAACTGGTACCGTCTGAAGATGCAGATCTTAAAATTCAATCAAAAAGACGTGTCATTTCCTCCATCTGTTGTACTCAATAATCCTACAACAGATGGGCTCCTGTAGTGTTTAGAAACTTTAGCTCAAGGATGTGCAAATAAATTTGTTTAAGACTATTTTCATCTGCGGATTAATTACACATTTGGTGCTCCAGTGAGGATTTTCAACAGNCAAGATGGCGAATATGGGATTTACGGCTGTTTGTGTTGCTCATGTTGCTCTCTGATGTGTTTTTAATAAACAGACAGGCTTTTTAGACCAACTGCTGTATTTCAAGCCTTTTTCTTCTCGTACTAAAATCAGTGATGAACCATAAAACTGTAAATACACACTCTGGTTTTTCATTTATCGACTTTTATGTGTTAATATTACCTCTTTGACTGACTGCTATAGTCCTCATCGTAGGTTTCGTAGCTCTCGTCGTCGTATTCTCCGTCGTAACCGTCATCATAACCCTGCAAGAGAAGAGGTAATGGATATTAAGCTGACTTCTTATTTCAATGCTTTCCTTCTTTAATTATCAGCAGCGTAAATCAGGTGAAATCTACATCACTAAATCCTCAGCCACTAAAAGTTTGTTTACATCTGGAACTTATTTCTAACCTTCCTTTAACAAGTAACCTGATCTTATGTAAATATATGTTTTTTAGTATAAAATGATTGTTGCTTTAGAAACTGCACAAACTATCTTGGATCATTTTTTATCGTTTTGTTGCTTGATGTAAAATAAATGTAATTTCAGTCAGAAATAGAGTTGTCATAGATTTTTGCTGTCTTATTTTTGGACGTCTCACTTTTTTCTATTGATTTACTCATAAAATCAGCTTCATTAGAGCACTTTTCCTTTTACCGTCCAGCAGCTGAGTGTTAATGTACTCAGCAGAGGTGCTTTCGGTTACGACTCTGCACTCTGGGCCGTCAAGTTTTATGAGGTGAGGTGAGTGTCTCGTTAACTTTTCCCTCCTGGGTTGGGTGAAAAAAACATCAACATGGAGACCGGAGGCGTCACTAAACCTGAAAAAGTAATTTCACATCCTCTCAAATGTTATTTATTCCCTTTTGTTGTTTTTTTTTTTTTGTTCTTTGAATATTTTCTATGTAAGATTTATAAGAACAGACAGTCTCTGAAATGTTCTTTGCAGAAAATAGCTCTCATTTTTATGAGAAAGGTCAGGTAATTAAAAATTTCAAGGATCTGTACATACTCTGACGCCTGACAAAAAGTCCAACAATCTATCATAAGCGAGAGAGGAGAGGAACCGAGATGTGAACACGGAGCGGCAAAGAAAGGCTTACATATTCTTATCAGACAGATATTCAAAGAACTATTAAAGACAATTTTTAATTTATTTTTAAAAAAAAGAATAACTTGCTTTAAAAAGTGTAATTGGGATTTTTTTAAGTGAGTTTATTAGTTTCAAAGAAGTTTATTTAATCATGATTCTAGCTTGTTGTAACAACATTCCAACAAACTGCCTTTTAAATCCTTTAACTTTTTATTAACTTTAACTTTAACTTTCTATTATTTTAAATGTTGAAAGAAAAAAGGGAAAGAAAGAAGCACTAAAAACACATTTTACTTCTCAAACCAAACATTTGACCATGTTTCGATAAACTTAAACATATATAGAAAAAAGATATATATTTTTTTTCTTTTCAAGATGTTGGCTGGGTAAAAAATGTATGACTGCCTGGTCTAAAATCAAACTTACTCTTTTATGTGAACAGATCTATCTGAAGGAAGTCAGCCCACATAATATTCCATCAAATGGTTTATTCACGGCAGCAGGAATAATCCGTCTCAGCAGACTAAAGGTTCTTGCAACCAGCTTTAGTTAAAAACGAAGTGAGACCACAGACTCATCAGAATGGCACCCTCAGATTTTTTGTTCTTGTGTAATTGTTGCTCATTTAAAGCAATCTGGTAGAATTTCAACTTTTCTTTTATCACATTTTAATCTCTTGTAATCCTTTTGAAACTTGCAATTAAACACAAAATCTCTATTATCACACATCCAAGAGTCAGTCCCCCCCAAACATGTTACAATAATGTAATGTTAGATGTCTCTACAGCACATAATACCTAAGTCTCTGTGCAGCAAAGGAATGCAGCAGTCTTTTACAGTAGCCGAAGCTGCTTTTTATAACACTTTAAATCACAAAAGCAGAGGCATCGCTGTGAAGGATATCTAGAACAGTGACACAAAAAGTAATTACATTTAACACAGTTATACACACTCTCCATCTCCTGCTGGGTAACACTGATTCAAACAGCTCTTGCTCCTGTGTGGCTTTATTTGTGTGAACATGAATTTGACTAATTTAAAGTTAGGGATTATGTCAGGGATTAAGTTGTTCAGGGGATCCTCGATTTCCCCTTTTTCCTTGCATGAGTCTCTCCTGCAATAGTGAAGTCAGAAACCTGCATATCTCAGTAATTAAACATTTTGTAAGCGATTCCTTTGAAAAAAAAAATGGCCACACTGGAATGTAACGATAAATAAACCAGTGAATTTATTTCAGTACATTTCATTACAAAAATAAACCATCCAAATTTACAAATCATAGTATTTATTTGGTATAACTATTATGCTAATATGCTGGATAACACTGACCTTTATCTCAAAACCTTAAATCAGTTAAATCAAAAAATCTGAATAAAAATTATTTATAAAACATTAACTTAACAGACATTTACCAATGTGTATGTGTTTAACCCTGAATTAATCTGCTTAAAGAGGCCATTTCACAAAAATTCCATGACTTTGTGGTTATTTCTAAAGTATTAACCTGCAATATCAAACATTTTATTTCTAAAAAAAAACATTAGGAAACACTGATTAACAGACCTTTCAAGCTGTCTGCGTGAAGATTTGGCTGGTTTCGGGCTGCAACTCATTAATATTCATTATGCGAATTTGCTGGACTCAGATTGGCTAACAAAATAGCCAATGAGAGCAAGGTATACTTTTTCCTGCCCTGCTGTGCATGGCAACAGCACACGTGGTCTCTTCCTGTTTGCTACATCTTATGCTAACAGCTTTTAGCGAGCAGCATGCTAGGCGTGGTTTCAACTGCAGGAGCTGATGAATACTAATGAACAAAGGAGTTGTGATGAAACAAGTACTGGCCGTTTGAACTCGGATGTTATCGCCACCTACGTAATTTAAGAGATAAAAACTGAAAGAGAAGTTGTTGACCTGTTTTCACCCCCACTATGAAGGTGGAACTAAAATATTCAACAGAAACCTCAGAAAAACAGTTTTTAATGGCAGGGCCTCTTTAAAACCTTAAAAAACATAAACAATCGTTAATGCTCACATTCACATGTCGGGCCAGTTTAGATGCTAATTAACCTAGCATGGATGTTTTTAGACTATGGGATAAAACCAGAGCACTCAAAAAGTTGGGTTACTTGCTTTTTGGTTGTTTTAACACAAGCTAGAAATGTTAGCAGCAAATCCTTAAATCTTCACAAAGTACAGCTCAAACTGACAATGATGCAAAAAGTGAATGTGAAAATAACAGTTTCTGTTCACAAGAACAGCCAAGGGTGTTGTTGAGTTAAAATAACCTTAATAAAATAATATTCTACTGTTTTTAGTTAGATAAAAAAATCAACCTGTGATCAGAAAAACTTTGATCTCCTGTAACTTTTCTCCCTGCGTTTTGTCTGAAGGGCAGCTTCAGTTGGAACTGATGGTTAATGAGTCACTGAACATGTGAAACAGTCCTTTTGTGCAGCATCAATTACTGAATCAAATTTCAAGCTATAGTTCAGATTAATTAAAAAAAAGGTAAGCCTGTAAATGTGTGACGACGATCATCTTTGTGCCGCTCTTTTTTTTTTCTAATAGTCAGAAGTTTAGAAATTAAAAGGCTTTTCATCAAAAATCCCCCTCGGAGCTCAGTCACTTTCTGAATACTTACAGTTTTGCTTTGTTCTTGCTTAAAACTGAATGCTTGACACATGGGATGGAATATTTCCTGGTTTGATTCCTGTTCTCTTTTTTTTACTTTTATTTTGACAAGAGTATCCATCTTGCCAGAATCCAAGCTACTGGTACAATGGTTAAAATCAATTACTGGCCAATTCTTGCTGCTACCAGCGGGGTTTAGGTGGGATGACAGTTAACAATAGCATCCTGCCATAGTATAGGTTGTGTCAGAACTAAAGAGCAGGCTAAGAGGGCCAAAGGACATCGCTGAAAGCTTTTTCAAGTGGAAAAGATGTTTTCGCTCCTCTTCGTTGATCTAATAGCTTTAGTCTAGAAGTATGATGAGAGGTAATAACAGATGGTTTTCATTCACCTGTAAAGCGGTTTTATTTTTTGTACTTCTGAAAAATGCCTGCACTTTTCCAAACAATTTGCAAAGACAGCTCCTCAGATGGTTCTTGAAAACAACCATCGTACATGCCAAGTTGGCTTGCGTACCCATATTTTATTTGTATGCCTGCTGTAGGAATCAGATAAAACAAAACACGCCATTTAAAAAATGGACAGATTTAGTGCCAGAAACAAAAGATTAGATTTTTATGACGCTTTTACAGCGTTACTTTTCAGACACCTTGCAATTTTGTCTTTCGCTTCAGAGCAGCTGTTATGGGTGGGCCTTCTTAACTGGGTTTATCTGGTGCTGCCTTCAGGGACTTTGAAATATATAGGCCTGCCTTCCTTTTGTTAGACTTCAGTGAGAAAACAGTTTATACATCCACCAGATTTTATTTGAACAGCTCAGTAGCTACACCACGTTCTTAGGTCTACTGCACAGAGGCCTCCCATCGGCATACTGTCATCTTACAGCTACATGCCCAGGAGAGGGAGCCTATGTAATACAACTTGCCAAAGAGCAGAGGAAGGATGTAAAACTCCTACCAGCAAGAGATCAGATTAGATTAGATTTATTTCAAACATGTCAGGAAATAATACATGCTAGCTTTAGTTCAGCTCTTATGAAAAAGTCCTTCTTCGTGTCTCACAGAAAACAGGAAGTTGAAACTTACTTTCTATCAAATATATCTCGTTTTTGTTATTGGTGTTGCAGCTGGCAAAAAACAAGCCAAGAAAAAGCATCATTTTGTCTTTTCTTGGTCAAAAAAAAAACTGAATGAAACGTTCCTCCCTCTTCTGTCTCTTTGTTGACCACATTATTGGTTTCATGCATATCACACGCATTCAGCTCTGACAAGGTACTACAGGTAAATAATCCAGCATCTAATTAATGAGACTTGATTCCTCTAGTTTGACACTCATCTGTAAAAACAATTAACACTGGTGCTTTTTAACAAGGCAGAGGACATAAATCAAATGTTAACACAAGAGTGGAGTCCGCGTTCGGTGTAATTAGGACAGCGAGAACCTAAAGGCCCTTAGCACTGTGCTTCATTATCAATTGACAACCTGTATGTCCCCTGACAGTGACTGATCTTCATGGGGAGCTGCCTGTGAATGGCTCACTGCATAACAGAATGGGGGAGGAAAATGAGATTTGCTGCCTTTTGTTTCTGTGAATAGAGGCTTCTCTTCGACTGCTTTTATACCTGCTCAAATTCAATAACCTTTTTGTTGCTGTTCATACAGTGCGAGAATAGTTTTTTTTTTTCAAAAATTGATTCCGTTTGATGGAAGGTAAAATTCAAACATATTCAACGACTGAAGTGATATAAACCTGTGAATATTTTAGTGACTTCAGGGATTCACAAAATAAATCAGACAGGTATTTGTTAAATGTTCGGATTTGAACTGCTGAAGTTTTCCAGTTTTCTTTGAAACAGTCAAGTGGAAGTGAGTATCATACCTCTGTTTAAAAAAAACAAAAGATCTCTGCAAGGGAAACGACCATTATTAATAAAATAAACGATAATCCAGCAGCAGATCTGAATTTATTTGGCGCTGCCACAATTACTCGATTAGCCACAATAATGTTGACAAAAAAATTGTTGACAATAAATTTAATAATCTACATCATAGTTTATTCTATGAAGCATTGTTTTTTGTTGCGGCATCTGGGTCAGCCGTCACATCACCGCAACGACAATACATCATGGCGAACTAAGACAATGTAGTTCAAAAGTTTTGGAGCCTCTTACAAAAATAAAAGAGAAAATGCAAAATCTGCAAAGTAGAACTCTGATTTCATGGGAGCACAACGGTGATGCACGAACACCTTAAAAGCAAGCACGTCGTGGTGGAGGACGAAAAGGGACAGTCGTCTCTGTAAGCTAACTTCCTCTCGTTAGCTGCTAACATTAGCAGGGAGTTACTTGTATTTACAGCTGTAGCAATTACCATTAGCAAACGTATGTCACATATTTGCTCTAACTTTACAAACACTAAGGATTTATTGTATACCGCTACATTACAGTGTTAGTACAGCGGTATCATGGTGCAATAAGCTAGATTTTATGCATGGAAGATTAGTCGACTAATCACCAAAAAAAAAAGAACCTGGTGAATAGTCAACTATTAAAATAATCGTTTGTGGCAGCCCTAAACTTATTGTTGTCCAAACTAATTACAGTAGATGTGTATTCCCTCAGCAACACCTCACCTTAAAAAAAATATATTAATCTGAATCTCATGCATCTTTATCAGTTCATAAAACGAATCATACAGGGAAAAATCTTTCCAGTTTCCAAAGAGTGTCCTTTTGCTTTTTCCACAGATAGATTAGACTTTTTTTTTTTCCTTTTTCTTCAAAGCCTCTCAAAGCTCTGCATTTAATCACATTATAGCATTTCCCCGTTCAGCCATGATATGGTTGCAGGGCTCAGGTGTTAAAACCGAGCTATAAGTTTCAATTTTTACCAGCAATTTGTACAATTCGTGGTCTGCTGTCAGCGACTGAACACTGTATCAGTCTTTGATTCCTCTCTTCTATCATCTGCTCTGACATTAAGGGATAAGAATTGATCCACATGGGATTTGATCTTTAACATTAAACTAAGGCTATGGTCTCAGTCCATTCAGAATGCCATCAATCACACCTTTAATCTCCTTCTATTTTCTCTTTACACTCTTCGCTTTGAGTAACTCACAGTATTTGTTTCGCTGCGTCTTGGGGAGTGGCTTTTTTTTTTTTACTACTGCCTTTAAAAATGTCACTAAATAACTCTCATTACTGTAGATTTTATGTATTTTATAAATATCAACAACAGACTTAAAAATGACCAAAAAATCCCTTTTAATCTAAATATTCACCAGAAATATTTACTCAGTTTTGTCTGTTTAAAAGCACCCAAACGCGATCTGGGTGCAGATAAATCTTCTCACACACAGCAAGTGTCCATCAAGCAGAAAACAGATTCTTTGAAGCAGCTGCATACTTTTACTAAATATAGTGAATTAACACATAAAAAGCACATTTTCCAAATAAAAATAAATAAAAGGAACGCCACATGCAGGGATGTCCTGTTCTGTAACACTTCAATGAAAGGAGGAATCTTTATCTGGTAAAGTAGTAAATCAATGAATAATGTAATCTTACAGAAAATATTGCGGCTGGTTGCTGAAACTGCAGATTTATCACAGGCAAACAGAACTCCTTTAATGGATTATCAGTCTGTTCTTCCTTTATTACTAAAGTAAATGGAAGATAGATGAGAGCTCATTGATTTGGTTGTTCTTGTAAAAATATGACATATAACTGTCAAAGACTACAAGCTAACCTACTACAATGAATTTAAATCAGGATAAATGTGAGAAATTGTTCACTTTGATTTTAAGTCAAAGTATCTGTAATGAACATGTGAGCAGAACCTAGTTTCATTATTTTTTTGATAAACTGAGTTTGTAGTCAACCCAAAAATTATTTACCAAAAGTTTATTTACTAAAACTCTTCAAAATATTATGAAGGAAAGAGAAACAATTCTGCTGTAAAACCTCGTCATGTTATGTAAAAAGTGAAATAATCAAATTTCCTGCCATAGGAGACTCATTAAAAATAGAGAAACAGTGTTTGAGAAACTGCATCGTTCCAGACTCATGAAACGAACTCGGCTTGTAAAAGTAACGAGTCTTGTTCCACTCATGTGATGCCAAAATGACAACATTTATATAAGGTTACCTTTCTAAATATACGCTATCATTCACTTCACTTGTGAGGTGAGGCAGTGCTTTAAAAAGGAACAACAATGGTTACTGTCTCTGTTACTGGTTTTACAACACTGACAGCATGACAGAGTCCATTTATCACGTCAGTCTCCAGAGGAACCTTTGTCACATGAACGCCTGAAGCAGAAACCCCACAAACATTTATGGGAATCTCCGTCAGTCAGCAAACGCATTGCCTACAGGATGTGCACAAGTGTGTGTGTGTGCAGGTTATAAACACACAGTTCTACCCAGGCTGATCTCTATCAGAAGGTGTGCAGTGATAGTAATAGCTTGCTGTGTGGAAGGTTCTTAAACTCCATCCATTTTCTATATGCTGGGTCACGGGGGGGCTGGTGCCTATCTCCAGAGATCAGCAATCATTGGGCAAAAGGGTGAGGTCACATTCTGGACAGGTCGCCAGTTTATCAGAGGGTCACACAGAGACAAACAGCCGCACACACACACACAGACACGGCTAATTTAATGTTGTCCATTAACCTAAGATGCATGTTTTTGGGTCTATAGGGAGAAACTGGACACCCAATCCTAAAATCAAACATCTGCATTATCAATATTTCTCTTTTTACAGCTATTCTCTAAACATATTCACCGCGTCAGGCCGTGCTCTCATTACTTTCTAGAAGACGTGGAAAACTGTCGAATGTTGCACTTTTAGTTCAGACAGCTGACGTGCTGCAGGATCAGACTGACACCACCTGTCCAGAAAACCGAGTAAATTATTAACTCTGACAGTTTGTCGAAAATGAAAACAACAGTTTTTTTTTGTTGTTGTTTTGTTTTTAGTTTTTGCATCACCCAGACTGAAATAATCTGGGCTTTTATTCAAGACTATTCATAGCTGTGCATTAATTATTAATGTAATGAATTTGGTGTTCCAGTTGAATCCAGCAGCAAGGACGGTGCATGTGGGATTGAGTTAAAATAAGTCATTAAGCGAGAGCTCATCATACTGTAAGAACATGTCAGCCAGAGTAATTGTGTGGTTTTGTACAATACTGGAGCTCTATGGCTCAGAAGAATAAGCCTTATTAATCACTGGCTACACAGGCAGTACTTAGTGGGATCAATTCTCTGCTGGTTTTAGACGCTCTTTGGGATTAGTCGACATAAAAAAAAAAATACAACTAACTGGAATATTTCCCCACTGAGCGCCACTCTGGGAGGAACAAAGCAAACAAAGTGGTGGTGTAAAGGATACAGTAAAGTGGGGTTTGTGGCAGAATGATAAAATGAAAACATGATGTTCATAAACTACAGCGCAAACATTGATACATGATAACTGCCAGCTTTCTAATGTTTTCCTTCGGAGTTTTAAATCAATACGCTCCTCGATTAGGAACTATTATGGACTTTTTTTTCCCACTGTATCGTTTTTATGGAACAGACTGACAGTTTGACAGCATCCATCAATCGATATTCTCCACAATAATCATGCACAACATAAAACTACTTCTTTCTAAAGGAAAACACAAGGCGGATAATCAGAACTTACTCCTGAAGTATTGCTGCATAATGTGTTGCACGCTGCAGGACTTTTGTATAAAAACATTGAGAAGCATCTTTTTTACAACTCAGCGCAAGAAAAACAAACCCTCTTTGTGGAAAAGAGGTCTTGCTACGATCTGGAAACATCTTTAAAAGAAACTGTGTATTGTAGCTGAAAAAAAATATATATAAATAGTAAAGTAAGTTATGAGGGAGGAGAATGTTGAGGACAAACTCATCTTTCCATAATCCCCTAGTCTCAGCGCTCCCTTCTCCAACCTCCAATTACAAAGAGAAGAAATGCCGTGCTTTTCTAGTCCTCCGAAATACACAGGCTCTACATCAGGACTCAATTTGGTTTGGTAATGAGACCACGCTTGTGCGTTTCCCCATGCAGACAGCCCAATCTTCAGCTGCCTGCACACATGGGTTTTTTTCTTAGCAGGAAGGCTCAGAGGAAATAGACTGGTAAAAGTGTTGCCTTTTCTCATTTTCTTAAAACTTCACCTCATGTAGTCGTTTTTAAAATGACCTTGAGAAAATTTCTCAGATCTGCAGACGACGATGCCTTTATGTGAGTTTCAGCTATTTTAAGTAATGTGGACTAATAATCAAGGCTTTTACACCCTTCTATGTTGAAGATTCTCCTTTTTGCATTTTAACGAAGGAACTATTCACAGAGCAGAGTTTTTTTTTAAGTTTGCGTACACAATGTGGAAGTCCTACGGAGGCTGTTGCCACGGCACATGTAATATTTTCATTTTCACAGTATGCTTGTTCGTTTCCTCCAGAGAACCCTACTGATGTTTTGTTTGTTTCGATCTGCAGCTAAACAAACATATTGTACCCTCTAATTTTTCAGGCTTCTACTGTATTCAGTGGAGACCAACACCAGAGCTTTCAATCAGAAAATGAAAATTAGCTCACACATACAGTAGTTATTGCAGGTGACCACATGTACAGGCTGCTAACATTTCTAGTTATTTATTTTCTTGTTCCTTGACTTATTCAAACAATAGAAAGTTGATTCTTAGAACTTGAATTTTAGTCACTTAATAATAAGCAGGTTTTGTTATATTTTTTTGCTTAAAGTTCCTGATTTTAGTCATTTCTTTTGTGTTGACAAGTTATTTGCTCCATCTTGTATTTTATCTTAAAGAGGTCGTGTGTTAACAACACACGTAATTACATTTTCATTTCCAGATTGATAGCTTCTGCCCGTGTTTTGTCAGCCCATGGCTGTATAAATGGTCTTGAATCTCCTTTTTCTTTTGACAGCTTTGTCTGTTCACCTGGTCCATTGTGTTTCTGTTCCTGCGCCCCAGAAATCATTGTTGTTTGTTTGGATTATTAGCACTGCTTCTCCAGTGAATCGTGTTTCAATAAGAAATTATTATCTTGACAATCGGAGCTCCTTAATTTATTTATTTTTTTGGTCCTTGTCTGACCTTTAATACAAACAGCATCTTTTTTTTTACTAAAAAGGTTCAAGGGGATGGATAAATACGTACATTCAAACTATATGTCCTTTAAAAAGCTGCAAAAAAGTTTTTCTTATGCAATCTCTGTTTAAAGAATGTCTTCTGATTCTGAAAAGATGTAAAAATCAAGAAAACAAAAAAATAAAATATTTGATAAATATCATTATAATCTTCCTTAAACAAATCAAAGTCTTTATTTCTAGTAACAGTCTCAACTTGAAACTTGAGTTTATTGATTTTATTTATTGGTGTTATATACACATTGGCAGCTAACCTAATAGCGTGTTATAGCAATAACCAGTTTTTCTTTCCCTGCTAAACCAAATAACCCTAAACCTACAGTAACCGAGTAGTTTTAACTATTAAATCTAACCAAGAATGTCTATTTTTAGACCTGACCAAGTATTTGAATCCACAAACCAACCTGTTTAATTCTTAAACCTAAATAAGTATTTTTAAACTGCAAACGGAACCAGACAGTTTTATTTTTAAACCTAACTAACTATATTTAGTCTATAAACTGACCAAATAGTTCCCAAATCTAACTGGATCGTTTAACTTTGAGTGTAGACACCAAACAGTTTTGAAACCAAAAGTTATTTTAAGTGTAAAAAAAGAACTAAATGGATTAAAATGAAGTAGGAAAATATATATGTGATGGTTTCATTCCTTATCTTGTTCCCACTCCAAAGTCCCGGCTGTGTTCAGTCTGTTATATGTACTTTGTTCTCTTTAAGTCGTCCTTGTAAATATTTTATTGTATTGATGAACAACCCACATAGTCATTTAGATTAAGGGATTTTTTGGTAAAGTCCATTTGCAACTGTTTCTTTTTTTACTTCTCACCACCAGGACAGAACAACACTTTCAGCTGCTTCATGTGGATTATCCAATATCATTACAGAATGTGTAATTTATACATGATAAAATATGTTTGAATAATTTTCTAACTCGTGTCCCAGTAAGTCAGTCTTCTTTGTATCAAGCAAGACTCACCCAGAGCACATCAAAAGGGATTAAACCAAGTCTGATTTCCACACACTTCTACCAGACACACTTTTTTCCATTTGTGCAAAGAGGATTGGACTTACGTAGTCGTCATATGATTCATGTGTGACTGCCAGCAGTGGGGGCCTGTATCCGGTGTTTGCTGCTGCCCCCCTGGCTCTCAGAGCTTGTACGTCTCTTGACAAAACTGATGTGGGAAGTTTGCCGTGTGTTTTTGTTGCAGTCCCTCGAGGCGCTGCGGCACTCCTCCCTGCACCTCTGTGGCCTCTGGGAAAACAAACAAAAACATGACATTGATTTAATTTTGCTCCACGTCATTTCTTAAAGAGGCCATTTCATACAAATTTCAGGACTTTGTGGTTATTTCTTAAGTATTAACCAGTAATATGAAACATTTTATATCTAAAAAACATCAGGAAACACTGATTAACAGATCTTTCAATCTGTCTGCATTAAAATTAGGCTGTTTCCGTCAGGCTACATTGGCAGCAGCTCGTTCATATTTATTATTCGGATTTGCTGGGCTCTGACTGGCTAACAAACTAGCCTATCAGAGCAAGGTATACTGTTTCCTGCCCCACTGCACATGGCAACATCAGACGTCGTGTCTTCCTGTTTGCTACGTCTCATGCTACAGCTTTTAGCCAGCAGCATGCTAGGTGTGGTTTCAACTGTGGGAGCTGCCAAATACTAACGAACAAAGGAGTTGTGATGAAACAAATACAGGCCGTTCGGACTCGGGAAAACTCGGGTTTTATCGCCATCTGTGTAGTTCGAGAGATAAAAACTGAAAGAGAAGTTGTTTTCATACCCACTATGAAGGTAAGAACACATGTGGAGCTAAAATATTCAACAGAAACCTCAGAAAAAAACGTTTTTAATGGAAGGGCCTCTTTAAAAAACTGTAGCAATTAGAGTAGAAAATAGGGATTAAAACATTAAGATATCTCCTAAATCCTTCTTATCTTTGTAATTGTGCAGTCTGCCTCGGTTGATGGTTGTTCCAAAATTAGCTTTGGGCAAAATAAAATAAAAATACCACTAAATTCTGCAATAGTCTGAGAAGCAACAAGTGTCTTTCAGTCCTCAGATAGTTCTTTCAATATACCTGAGCAACTCAATCTCTATGTTTGCACAAGAAAGAACGCCTGAGGCTGTAGGCACAAAGGTAAAAAAAAGAAGAAGAAGAAGAAGTCATACTGCACACAGCAGAGAGGGCAGAGGACTAGAGCAGCCATCAGGTATTTAAGGCAGATTGTTTCTTTTATAAGTGTGACTGTCCAGCAGTCGTACCGCAGGGACACGATGAGGAACTGTTAACATAAGCCTTATGTAGGTTCGATCGGACACCTTTCTTCCCTCTGGCACATCCTTCTGTAAGGTAGCAACCCATTGTGATCCAAAAATACAAACATTCAAAGAAGAATTTCTGGTGCAGATTTTTCATGGAGCTTTACAAAAATTGCTTTTCGTTACAGCATAAGGAGAAAATCGAAGTAGGAAAGTGGTGGTGGTGATTTGAAATTGGGAGCAGCCCATGTTACTGCTGGATTTAGCTCATCTACACACACACTGCTTAAAATTAGGCCAGGCTGTCATGGCACAATGTTCTTGCGTTCTCCCGAGGGACCGCCACGACTCAGGTAGATTACGGACAATTTGCTTTAAAGGTGTTTTCACACATGCAGCTGAATATGTGGATAAGTCAATCAAAGGCTCGGTTTATGGTCATGCCTAGGATTAAAAAAAAAATTCTTATTTGAACTTCATTTACGTGGAACATAAAAAATCAATCTGAAATGTGGTATATGTGGAAAACAACTAGAGCATGTTTGAGTCAGCCATTGATTTATAGATTATTGATAAAAAGATATAAGTAAACTTATTTTTATTTGCCTTTATTTATCCAACTGACTTTTATCCTATAGAAAAGAGCAATTATATAATGAATGGCTGAAAAATATCAAAGCAGTTATGTGAATGAAAAAGATTTCAAGGTGTTTAATTCACATCTAGTTTGTAACTTTGTGACTCATTTGAGTCACACCTCTCCTCAGACCTGAGGACAGATGTCATATCTTCATTTAATCAGAAAATAAAAGAAATAGAGAAATAAAAGGATGCTGATTTGGGAGAATGAGCCATATACTGGTACAACAATAAGTTTGTGACTATCTATTTTGCATATAAATATATTAAAAAACAAATAATAGATGAAAATTATTACTGTGATGTTAATGTTAGATGTTTTTATTGTATCACCACTGAAAACTCTGTTTGTTACCTTGTGGATAACGTAGTTGCTGCCCGCAGGCTCCTCCCCTGCACGCTCCTCCCCTGCACGCTCCTCCCTCGGCTCGAGTCGTCAGAGCCGTTCAGCAGAGATAACTCTCTCAGCTGCTCTTGTCTGATTTCATCATTGTAGTCCTGTGGAGATAAAATGCAGCACGTCTCACATACAGAAAAAAAAAAAAAAAAGACTGGAACATGTCTTGTGAGCCACTGTTTGTTTTAACAGGAGCAACATAAAACCCTGTCAGTCCAAACAGGAAACAAAGACAGTTAATTAAATAACCGCTGCCAATTATTGTTTTTTATAAAACAATGAAAAGTCCTATTCTGCCAACACACGACAGCCGAAAAACGTCACACAGCGTGTCCAAATGTAAAGAAAATAAGCAGCACACAGTGTGTATTTGACACGTTAAACAAGGTTTTGAATGTTTTTCTGTTTTTCCAAACCTTTTACCCTCAAACCTGTTATCAAATATGATGAGGATCATTACAGAGCAGATAAAAGTGTGAACAAAGAGAGGATTCATTATCTTGTCATTGCTGACAAATAAACAGGCGTATTTTCCAGAAACACTTAAAGACCCAGAAGATTTGGGAGGCAGCAGCAGCTTTTTGTCCTGTCAGAGGTTTAAATGATACATAATTAATTTTTTTGTCAAAATTTTTTGTCCTTCAGACTCTTCCTTTCTCTCTCTCTCTCCTAAACCTGGTACTATACACAAGCATTAAAACTAATGATGTATTAAAAATAAAATAATTCTAATTTAGGCCACAGAAAATGTATTTACTAGTAGAACTAGCTTTCAGTTTTTAAATTAAAGATTCACCGTCACTGTAAAGTACATCTACAAGTCACATTAAATTTCACTAAAATCTAATTATTCTTCTACAAATTTTTTTCCAACTAAATGTGTGAAATTGAGCCTTTTTTATTATCAATAACAACCAAGATTTTATTAATAGATTCAAAATGTTGATGTTTTCTCAGCTTCACCTGCTTAATATGGGATGTACCTAAAATCTGATGTTTTTCTTTCCAGTATTTAATTCGTTTTAAGCCATTCAGCACTTGATCAAATATATATGTACAAATTAAACTTTTGCTATTTAGTCAGACTGTATAGATATTGTATGCGGCAGGAAATTGTGTGCAAAAAGATTTACTGGGGAGTCAAAACACTTACGATATCGGGACGTAAAAGGGTAAAATATAATAAAGATGTGTTTGCTTGTCATGCTGACTAGATTTATGAGACTTCAAGCATTAAAACCCATGTGTCATTAGAAAAGAAAAGGTTGAGCACCAAAACATTTGTCAAGCTGCACATGTTCTCCTCTCATTAATGCACCAGCGAGGCCGTTACAGGGCAGCGTGTTGGTTTGAAGAGGACTGGCAAAGCTCTTAATTGGGAAGCTGGCAGCTCACTCAAAGGACAACGAACCAGCCCGAGCTTGTCAAAGTTGACTGTTGACAGAGGTGTTAGTATGAGTATACAGAGATAAACCCCCTGCTGAGGCTTCTCGGGGCAGACTGTTTGCTCGCTGTGATTAATTCTCACCATGCATGACCTTGTGCGCTCTAGATGTCCTTCAAAGAGCTAAAGTTAGATTTTAACAGGTCAACACAGGAGGTGTGGTGATACCAGTCACTCCTGGTCTGCCTGTGAAGACATATTTCCTGTTATTGTACATCTTATTTCTCAGATTTGATGCTACTGATTAATCCGAGAACTACTGCTGCATCTTTTATGTGTAATTTTGAGACGAAAATGCATCTAAAATTTAACAAGAATCAACGTCAAGCCAATTTTTTAAGACTCGTGACGTGATCTTTAATAAGTAAATGCATTTCTACAACACAAAAAGACACAATATGAAAGAGATTCAATTTAACACATCTCCGTTTTGAGAAATCTTTTTCTGGATTACTATCATGACATCAGATTGTCGAGTCCCCCCCCCCAACCACCCCCCCCCCCCATATAGTGCAGCGCTAATGGAAAACACATTTGATCTACTGCCATTTGTCTCCCACAAAGGCTGAGCTTAGACACATAATCATCACTGTTAGTTTAGTTCCCTGTCAATAAGATTACACAAAAACCCCAGAGCTAGAATTCATTAAACTAGCTGGAGAGGAAGCAAATGACCAAGCGGTAAAATGTTTCATTCAAATGACAAAATAAGACCTTAAACTTGGACAGCAGGTTGTCATAGTGATTATTTTAGGTATCACAACATTATCGCGGATCAAATGGTTTGGAATAAATGGATTTAATTTTAACTTTCTGAAGATCCCACAAACCAAGAAGATTAAAGATGTAAAAACAACCTTAATTCTACAGTTTAGTCATCTAGAGGAGTAAAAAATTAAAAACTCCATCAAGGTATAAAGCATCAATTGGAACTAAATTTCATTGAGAAGACTGAAACTCAAATACAACATAAACCTTAAAACATTCACAGTAAACTAAGAGTAATAAGCTGTCAACAAAACATCTAGAAACTATTAACTTTTGCAAAAAAACACTTTACAACAACTACTTTTACAAGGAAAAAGTCAAATCTGAATATTTTTTTTTAAGCCTGGATCTTTTGTGGCCATTAATTTTAAAATCCCAAAAAGTTTGTCTCATTTTTGAAGGAGAGGTGAACATGATCAGAGCGACAGGCTTGTAACTAGGATGGATCTCTGATGTTCTAAACAGTTCCTGGCATAATTAACATTCCCTCTACATATTGCATGTTTATGCTCTACTAACCTGTTCTGTAGACGTCTTTTGGTTCTACCTATAAAAAAAATCCAACTTGGACACGCCAGTCTATAAACTACAGTTTCTATTATAAATTCCTTCAGAGAAAATGCATCTCTAAATGTTTTTATTGGGATTATGCTGGTGTGGAGATACAGGGATTACACTTTGGTTTGTTGAGGATTTGTGTGAAAATGACCGTGAACATGTTTCTCTTATAAAGTTGGACATCTTATGGACTCAAATTCCATTTTGGATCCTAACAACATTAAACGAATATCATCAATATATCTTCCCCACCGTATGATTTGATTTGAAAACCGTTTTTTTGCATTGTTAAACATAAAATCTGATTAGTTACTAGATACAAGCTAGAGCTTCAGATATATTGAAGAAAAGGCTTTAAGACATGTCAAGACTTGCACTGAAAAGACAGAAGAGAACGATTTTGTTTCCTCACATTGAGTTTGATGTGTAGATGTGTGCATGAAGTCTTTTTCTGCAGACAAACTATTATTACATGGGAAGATGATACAACAAGGAAGTGTGTCTCATGTTCTTTAGAGCATGAATACTGTTTGCAGTACAATTTATACCTCCTTAAAACAATACATCTGAATTAACATTAAACTGTTAAATGATTTTAGCTTAAATTAGATATTCTTATTTAACAGAAAATGCTTTTAGTTCAGATTTAACTTAAAAAGCATCAAACTAGAAATAACTTGTCTGAATATCTGCACAGTCTTGCAGGTGTTCAGACCTCAAACAATCTTCAGTCGGTCGTCACTTTTCTTCTCCATGTTTAAAATTCAGTTTGACTTCCTGTATATGATTTGTTTTGGGGTTTTTTTTGCATTTGTGTGTCACCCTCTTTCTGCTTAAACACTCCTGCTGCCATTTGGCCCAAACTGAAGGCAATAAGTGCATCCAGCTGAGAGCAGGATAGTCTGTCTTCACTCTCAGCCTCCAGCGCAGCGATTAGACTCGTGTTTGAATGTATTTCATCTCTTTTCGATGCAAAGTCAGATTTGGATTCACCGCAGCTTTTCAGCCTCTTGTTAAAATGTGTCTTTTTAGCTACCGATGAACTTCATAGTGAGACAAACTGGACTTGATGAATCTGAAAAAGCACTAATTTTGCATCTGCAATTCTCGAATAGTTGAAATTGAAACAGAGGAAAAGCCTACAAACCACATGATGTAGTTTTTGTATACCCAGTGAAGCGGAATCATTTTTATGTTTAGCAGAAGTGAGCTCGGTGGGAGCTCGGTGCGAAGGAAGTTTAGCTAAATTAAAGGAGATAAGTCATTTATTTTCCAGACGCCATATGGTCGACACACATAAATGAATATTAGAAGAAGGCAGAAGCACATTTGAGTTTTTGTTAACAGACAGACGAGAAAGCAAGCGATTCATTCAGCTCCAACACACTTGAATTCTCAGATCTTCTCACGTAGCATTGTGGGAAACTGCAACACCTCCCTGTGTTTCTGTCTACAGCATCATGTAGGGTTTCACTTGCTTTCTAAAACATAATGTCACACCAGCAGGGGAAGATAAAACGATAGAGCTGTGGGGGGGGGGGGTTCCTCTGGGGATCAAATCTGTTTGAGGCATAAATTCTTTCATTTTTTTTCTCAGGTCTAAACTCTACACAAGTACATTTTGCTTCTAGCTCTTTGAATATACTGTATATTCAAATGACACCTGAATAGAACTACCTATTAGTCAAACAATGGTGCATATGATTACATAAAATTAGAACTGTTGGTAACAGATTTTAGTCCATGTCAAGCTCAGATCCAGACAAAGTGAGACAGCATGACTTTTACTACATCGCTATTAAACATCTATAAAAGAATAAAAAGGAAAACTGCAGGACATCTTTACCATTCCTCACCAGAGGCAGGAAACATCTGTCTCTATGGATGCCAGCGGATGCCTGTTGTGTTACATTGTGTGAAGTTTGTTTGCAAATCCATAAGATCCCTGCAGCAGCAAGCAAGCACCATAAAATAGAATGAACAGGCTTTATTTTCACTTTTTATCGACATGTAGAGATTGTGCGAGCTAAATTTGGAGCTGGGATTTGTTTTTTGTTTTTTTAACTACAGATCTAACTAAAACAAATGTTTTGGAGATTTGTTTTGCTCACAGTGAACGAGGCCGTCAACCTTCAGACACCCGTCAGTGAAAGCCAACGTGTGATTAATTAACATAAAATCCTAATTTTTCTAAAACTCCCTCTTTTCTGTTTGGGTTTGCATTAATAAAAAAGATAATGGTAATAATAATAGATCAGCACAGATGGGTTTTATCATTGCCAACCACAGCAATGATTTTCTGTCTGTTTCTGTAAAGTATTGGCGATTCGGTGACTTCCCACTTATTTTGCATCATTTGTTCGCCTGGCAGATCTTCACAAAGGGTTCAAAGAGTTTCTGCTTATTGAATAGATGTGCACATTTAAAAGAAATATGTTACAGCTCATTTTGTGTGTGCTAATTAGGAAATGTGGCAGCAGTTTCTGCTAGAATAACTTTCGATACATCTCACCTGCAATAAAGTCAATGCAGAGACTCGGCATGAAATACGTTTGTTTGCATGAAGAAACATCAAGTAATTTTGCACATTATACCAAATCAATTAAGGTATATAACAACTTTTTTTTAACATTTGAACATGTAGGTGGTAATTTTACCATCAGAAAAGTAGCAGAAAACCTGTTAAATAAGTTTAGAATTCTAAACATGTTTTATTTCAGCTTTGAGAAATAATTTTATGCTCAAGGATGTTAATGCGATCAATAAAATTCCCCATCCAGGCCTATTTTGTAAAGCTGAACTTTTAATACCCTTTTTTTGCAAATGATTAACACGGATGTGAACTTATCCTAAAACAGTCAACCGTCATCCAACTGATAAATAATAGGGATGTGCAGATCAATACTAAAAGATCGATACCTCCGATTTCAGCTCTTCATGTTTTGGAATCGATGATCTTATTAAAATATCAATATTTTAATCATTTTAAGTCAAGTTTATCATTAACTGGAAAATTGTATAAATCCTGTTCAGTTGGTCGGAACTACTTCTTCTTCCGCCAAGCAAAGTGCGTGATGGAGCAGTATAAAAGCAGAAGGACGCAGAGTGGCGCTCCTCACCTGTTGCTGTAGTGCACGTGCTGTCAGCTACATGGCAGAACAAACACCATCATATGTGGAGCAACTTCAGTGTCACAAACAGCATCGATGCAGTATGTAACATGTATGAAGACTGTGAGTTGTTCAAAACTAGCATGTTTTAGTCATGTGCTTGTGCACCGGCAGGATCTGTGGAGAAAGTCTGTGTATCAAAATAAAAGCACTAACTTCCAGTCAAGCATTCTAGATAGTGTGTGGAATATTAACTTTCCTTCTCCAAATGGATGCAGTAACTCAGTGTTCCTGCCCTTAAAATGAAACAACACGTGGAAACACTATAAACATCATGAAATATTTAAAAATAAATCATTAGACAGAATATGAAGATGTCATGATCAGAGGAGGAGAGGAAGGATCAGGTGCTGCGAGGGTGAAACAGACATCTCTCTTGAAATCCTTCAGGGATCCAGGTAGGACAGAATGTGGAGTTGTTGAGACTTTTTGCACCATTTCTAAACTGGGGAAACTGATTTAAATCATCTGGTTTATAGGTATTAATTTGTGGTAGTGACTGAGAACAGACGCCTTAATTAGACAAATTTTGAGCAAAGTATCGGTATCGGATCGATATCGCTGACTTGGTTTCAGATTGGAAAGAAAATTAGTGGTATCACACATTACTAATAAATAACCTCTTTTATTTTGTTCCTAATAAATTCCTGAAATTGTTGTATTTTATTTTATTTGTTAGACATTTTTCATATTGAGAACAGATTATTAACAACAGAAACAGTAGTGGTCATTTACACCGTCTAAATTGCAAATCAAAGCAGGATGTGAGGACTAAAACTCTTTATGTAAGTCAATATTCTACAAAAACAAGTTGCCTGTTTTTGGGACTATAAAAGTCATATGTGTAAAAAAAAAAAACAATTGTTTTATTATGTTCATTGATGTTTTTGTATATTTTCAATTAAACTGAGGGTTTAAAATGATTAGCAAATAATTACTTTCTTTACTTAATCTACATTAAACACATCATCCTGATGTTTTTGGAAAGAAGTTCTAATCCTTTAGTAATTTGTTTTTTGGCAGTCATTGTATGTGAATTACTATATTTGGTTTTCCTCAGTGCTTTATAGCATCATACTGCTGCAGCACACAATGAATATTGGCTGGGCACAGGAAGAACTCCAGAAAGTAGACTGATCCAGGACAACTTCTCTATTAGGCTTGTCACATTTGCAAAGCTTGATTAATATTTACAGCTTAGACTCAGCAAGAGTACACAACATGCACACTAATTATTGCAAAGTTCTCGAGGCTGTAAGTTGCTGGATTCTTGCAAGTTGTTTCATACTGCATTTTAATTGCAGAATACATTATTTCTCCTTTGTACAAAAGGCCATGAAGTGTAGAGCAGCAGAGATAAACTTCAAACTTCTATCTTCCTCTTATGTCAACAAGAGCATATTTTAAAACTGAGCAGAAACTAATAAGGCTGCTGGAGAAATGATCAAGTCAGCAGAAATGACTGCTGTTCGTTTGTGGCTTTGGTATAAATATTAAAGAGAAAGAGAGAGAGAAAAAAAAATCAGGTAAAGTAATAAACTCACTGGAACAAGGAATTTTTTGATTTCCTCCAAGGCGTGACTCATTCGGGAATAAGCCTCTCCGGGTGGAGCAAAGACTTCAATTAAAACGTGTAGATCGTTACTCAGATGGGCATATTTGGCCTCGCCGCTTTTCCTTAACTCTTCTTCCTGTGAATATAGAAGTCAATGAAAGAATTTATTTTTGTTGATAATTTTTAAATAGTAATTAAAATCCCAATACTGACACTTAAGCATAATAATATATTTTATGAAAAACAGTGACTTTCAGTCTCTCACATTAACACATTTTATTCAGTTTCTTCTGTCACGTCACAGTCAAATTTTACCCCATAAAGCCAGAGGTAAACTGAGTGCTGCTCCCACAGAGAGCTGAATCAGTCGTGTTAATATGTCAGATTTATTTCTGGTGTTAGTAGCTGCAGTGACAGTGATTCATTGAGAAATAAAACAAAATGACACACAACTTTTTTTCTTGGCTAATTTTAGTTAAAGTTAGAATAAAATGATTTAATTTTGGTTTTATGTGGTTGCTGTCATTAATATGCTCCAATTTGTTCTTAAAGCAACATAAAACAAAACCAGTTGAAATTTACTTTAATGATAATAACCAATAAAACTCAAATCTTCATGGAGAGTAGAGACTCAAGCCCCTTTTGCTATTACAGTAAATAAAACATGACGCAGGAAACACAGAACATGTCAACATGTTCTTACACACCCGCTGAAAATCCTTTTAAGTCAGATTTTAAAGTGAAAATATCAGATTTAAATAAACCTCCTAGTGTATTCATGTTTTCCTTTAAAGAGAAAGAAGCACTACATCTATCCTCATGGTGAACACGCAAAACATCTCACAAAGATTCACACACAAGAAAAAAAAAAAAGTGGCACATAGAAACATATTGCTACTCATCTGTCAACTAAGAAAAAAAAATAGAAATATCAGGCATTGCAGTGTAGTTAGACTGACAGTGATATTATAAGTGAATGCTTTTTATAGAAATGTCAGCTTGTCACCTTGTTCACAATGTTTGCCGTGCTCAGCAGTCTCTGCTCAACATAAGCTCCTGGAAATATTTAGATGAATAGACATCTTGTTACCATGGAATGAAACAAAATGCAAGTTGTAATAATTTGGTGCAAATCAAAAAAAACGTAGCAGTGCTCAGGTGTGCAATCAGCAAGAGGAAGAAAACACAAATAGAGGAGGTTGGTTAAAAAGTTATTGAATGACAAACAAAGCACAGCTGGGGCAGCGGCTGACTGATTAGGAAATGAGAAGCAGGTGTGCTGACCATGCAGGCACACTGACACCCCCTTGTGGGCAGGTGAGGTATTTAAATTTACACAGAGGAGTCTTTCTGTAAAGGTACACTGTTGATTTTCAGTCCCGTACTGTAAAAACCTGACGGAAAGAATATTTTTGGTGTATTTCAGACTGTCGACTTACTCTTTAATTGTTGAGGTTTGCAACATTTTATAAACAAAAGATTCAAACTATTAGAAGACAAATGCATCTTTCTACAAAAGAGACTTAAGTGAATAAAAGTGTGACTTTTTATGCTTGAATCAAAATAACACTGTAAATATTTAAGCTTCTTGGAGACACGACTAAAGCTTCACTTTGGATGAAACGGTTAAATATCAGCACTGATGTTGTAAAATCTTTATACATGCAACTAATTAAGTAAGAATTTAGTCAATCGTGGACTGGAGACATTTTGTCAACAATTAAAACTTAAGTCAGACTGACCAGTATTCATTTATCATGTCCACAGTTCAGTGTCGGGTGTTTGACTCGGAAACAACATGATGATGACTGTTAAAGAGAAGTGGAAGTGTCAGTCCTGCACTCTGTTCCATCTGGGGATTGAAGCTGTTGTCCTTGCATCACAGAGTTGTTTTCTGCACTCTGAGAGAGGTCAACTTTAATTAAAATTGCCCCCTCGAGATTTCTCTCCATATTCCATCAGGTCACTATAGATCACATCAAAACCAGAGCAACTTCACAGATGTCGTCCGATCAGGAAACAACTAAAGTCAAAGAGGTGAGACGAGAGCTTTTGTGTTTTTAGCTCTGGGAGCATCATGTTAACCAGATTAATGCTTCTGTACATGTTGCTATGTGACAAATGAGCTGCTCCGATGCAAAATTACCAAACCTGAAATGTCACACGACTGCTAGATTGATGTCGCCTCACGGGGAACTGGAGACGGCTGCAGGAGTGAGTGTTGACAGTGTGTTTTTGCACAAGATTGGATTTTGGTTGTTTCCGTTCGATGCTGCCATGTGGCCAGCCGCCCTAACTGGCAGCATGCCTTTCATCCATGACCTCTGGGTGTCATTCTTATCACAGAATCCTTCAGACTTTCTTCAGTGCAACACAAAATCAATATCAATAAAAAAAAAAAAAGACCTGAAGCAGATCAGTAGCCATTGTTGTCAGAGTCAAACGTTAAGAGTCTTTTGTTGTCTGAGGCTGCACGAACACAGGGTGTGTCTCATTAATGCAGGAAATAAATTAATAAAAAAAACGCCACGTGACAATTCTGCCCATTTTTATACATATACACACACAAAATCAACAAGTTAATGCTTCTGCAAACTTCTGCAACACAAAAATCTGAAAACATTTTAGTGCTTTGAGGCCGTGTGATTAGATCTGCTCATATTTAAGATATTTCTAATTGCGCAGCAGCTCAGTGAATCATTTTTCTTTGATACAATACAATTGTCCAATTGATTTCGCTATTAGCCGATTAGTTTCAGGACCCTTGTGGACTTTTTCTACTTTCAAAATTATATGAAAATACTGTAAAAAAAAAAAGAAAGTTTTAGTGAAGATTTGAATTTTTCTGTATCGCAAAGCTTCTCAGTTCTTTTGATAAACATCTTCTGGTGTAAAACAAGTTTTTTAATTCATTAACATCAGGTTAACATCCATAATCTGAAAATGTGTTCTCTATTTGAATATTCTGTGGAGTTTCACAAGAATAAAAGTCTTTGTGACTGTATCACTGACTTGGCTTGAAGCGATGACAGCAGCCTGAAAGAATTCTTTTGTTGGAGTTTCTTTGTACATGGTTGTGTTATGCAAGACCAAAAACTTAAAACCTTCTAATGTTTGCATCCATTACCTCAGCACAAGGGCAAAAAATAGCAGCTTGATACATTCAGTCTTAGTTCTTCAAAGTATTTTACAGTGTGTTAAATATTCTGTGTTACAGCTTGAAACATAATCTACAGGTTGAGTTTAATAACATAGATTTACATTTCTGAGGTGAGAGTTGCTTTTTTTTCTTGAAGTATAGCTGAACACAGCTCACGTTAACGACAATAACTTTTGAAATATTTCTTGAGAGTTGCGTTTCTGATTTATTTAAGTACAGCATTCACTTTTTCAGATCTATTTTTGATCTCTTATCGCTCAGAGCTCTGCTGCGTTCACGAGCTGCTCACTAACGGTGCTCGTCTGCAGCTAAAACCCCCCCCCCCCCTTTTTTTTTTTTCATTGTTTCCAGCTGCAAACAGGAACAGTGGGAGTAAAAGATGCACTTGAAAGTGAGAAAAGAAACTTATCATTATGCCGTCTAAAACTCGTTAAAACCAAGAGCAGCTTTTAAGCCTTTAATCCAGACATGAGTACCCCTCCACACTGTCACATTGTCTTCACGCCATCATTTCAGAGTACGTTTTGTAGAAGTATCAATTACAACCACTCTAAAGTCCTCCTGAAAGCCCCCGTGTTATCCCCCCCCCCATCCCGTATTCCTGTCGTAATGAAACGAGGCTCTGGTTTCAACCAAAGACGTGGGAAGACAGCACGTCTTTTGTCACGTCAAGATGTCTGAATCGGAGGCTACAGTAATAATAGTAATGTAACTGTATCGCAGCAGTCAGACACATGTTATGAGCATGAATACTAGACCCAGAAGGCTGTCTGCACACACGCTTGGATATGTTTGGCCTTGAGGGATAACAAGTCAGAGGGATAAATGACTCTAGCAAAGAGATTTATTACCGTGCATTTATAATTGACTATTACAGAATATACTGATAAACAACAGGAAAAAGGTTTTCTTATTTTTTCCTACATGAGTTTGCATACTATAAGCTATTAATTCCACTTTGAGTGTATTTTATCTCTGTTAAAGGTTCCATCTCGGTCTTGTTGGAGCTAAAAGCACTTTTGTTTCTGTAAATATTCCTCTTAGAGCAGCCAAACAGCCATATTTCAGCACAAATCAATACATGTCTTACCTTCTCTTTATCCCTCATGGACCCTTTGCCAAGGATGGACATCTTCACTCCTGTCTCCTCTTGTAATCTTTTCATAGAATTCCCTCGTGGTCCCAGCAGCTTCCCTACAAAGTTAAACTGTGACACGGGAAAAAAAAAAAAAAGGAGGAGGAATCAGACAGCTTATCGGTGCTTCGAGAGTGAAGCAAGAATGCTGAAGACAAATGTCACTGAAGAATTCTTTATGTTTTGGATGTAAAAGGAAATCTGGAGAAAATATTAACAATAAAAAGATGTTTTCTGTCTATTAGTCATCTTATTTATCAATATAATCTTCCACGTGAAAAATGAAAAAAAAAAAAAAAAAGATGTAATGTATCAGTAATAAATCCATATCATTCTGCTCTGTTTGTAGTGCATTGAAGGTGAATGTGATTCTCATCTGCGGTCCGGGCTGACGTATGTGTCTATGCCTCGCTTGAACTGGGAACTCTCGCTGGTGATGGGTTCTGCATTCGCCATCCATGTTGGGCCGCAGAAAAAAAGAAAAGGGAGCATGGACTCAAACCAATAACATTCCTGAAACAGTTCCAGAGGTCAGTGCTGAGATAAAGTCAGAAATAATGAGTTTCTTCCCAGTGGGAAATTAAGTAATACTATCCAGATGACAAACCATCAGATTCAAGCCTCGAGGCTCTGACTATTATTTCCCTCTCACTGTGCACCAGCTCGTGTTCATATTGTGAAAAGTATGGGTCAGGGGGTCCTGCTGGCAACACACTCCTCAGATTAGCAGGGATTAATTTATGCACAACCCCGATTCCCCGAAAGTTAAGATGCTGTGTAAAATGTAAATAAAAACAGAATGCAATAGACTCATATTTTATTCCCAATAGAACATAAACAGTTTTACCATTTCATAAAGTTGGAACAGGATGACGTTTAGCCTTCTGTATCATCTCCCTAACTCAAACTCAAAATGACGGAAAGTTTTCTATCAAATATCTGTTCTATAGGGACTAAAATATGGATTCATGAGATTTGCAAATCATTGCATTCTTTTTTTTTTGTTTACAATTTCTCGTATCAGCTTCATCTGTTGTAATATGTATTCTATCAGAAACATGTTCCCAGATTGAGAAGAACACGTTTTCTTCAAGCTATAATCCTATAATCTATATTTTCGACTTTCAACTCTTTGCTGTTGGATGAGATCATAAAAGTGCACCTCCAGAGCTGAACAGGTGGTCAGCCACCCACATCAAGACACTCTGGCTAACCCTTAAATGATATTAACCTTTCCAGAATGCATCCTCTCCCACTGTGGCTGAACAGCTAATAACTTACTGCCAGCTGTGTGTGGCTGCTGCAACTCCAATAACTGCACACTCAGCTACTTTCATGAACATCATTAACATCACGAGTGAATGCTGCAACCAGGAGAGTGAGGCACCAGGGGGATGCGGGGATAAAACCAACAAAGAAAACAGAAGAAAGGGGGGAAAGAAAGCATCCTTACTGTCCTTGCCTCTCCTCTGATCACAGTGATTAAGGCACCTTTGTGGGCGCCTTTCTTCACAGGAGTTGCTGTGACAGGACTATCCTGTAGCTGGCAGGGAGCTGGAGAGCAGATGGTCACAGCGGCTACATCAGGAATGAGCACACTGGGCGGTAGAAGAAGAGTGGCCTGTTTTCATTAAGCTAATGAATGTCTAGAGTCTCTCTGCTACTCCATGGCAAGCAATTTGAGCTTTAGAAAGGGGTGCTGTTCAGTGTTAAATGAGGTTTGAAATGATGCTATGTACCCCCTACAGTCTCAGCAATGATAACTACACAGATATCAGAAAGAAGGGTGTTGTGAATGCAGCAATTATTGAGACACTTCAGCCAATGAACAAATATTTTATATTAAAGCAGAGCAAATGTTTTTTACAGGACAGACAATTATTTAACTGAGATATTTTTCGTTGAGAGAGTTCTAGTACATTTCTAAAAAGTAATTTCAGATGAAATTCAATGTCGGCAGGGGGAAAGCAATGGCTGAAGGTTAAGTCATATTGCACTAATGTGAATCTGCAAACCTGACAATGCAGCTGAGCAAAGCACATTTCTCAAGAAGATTATTGCCCGAAGTGTATTTATTTCCTGTTCGCATTTTTTGACTGAGATTACACCGAGTCTATAGAAAATCAGCAGTGGTCTTAAGGGCTGCAAACGTGCAAAACATAAGCAAATCAAAAAACACATTCACCAGTCTGATAAGTACAGGCTACTTAGCATAATGGAAGAGACAGCAAATGTGGAAAACATAATCAAATACAGAAGAAACATGCAAACACGTCTCCCATGTTTCCCCTCTGAAAAGGCTTTGTTTTGCAAGTCTGCTCCATGTCGTCTTGTACAAATTGCATTTTCATTTGCCGCACTTTTCATTATGTTGCAAATGCGCTCCCGAGCCGATAAACGTACCACTCGGTTTTCTCATGTTTCATCAAGACTCGACTAATTAAATAAATTGAGCAGTGGTAACAGATTTGCAGATTTGAAAAAAAAAAAAACATTCAAAAGCTTTTTTTTTTGTTACTTTGCAGAAGCTTTACAAAATCTGATAAAACACCATGAGTCCAGTACTATAAGTTTGAGGTGGACTCTTTTCTGGTGATAGATTTTGGATCAGATTTTTAAACAGAAACTCCAGAAAATCCACAATATGTCATGATGTTATGTGAGAGGACCAAAAATGAAGGTGCAGAGGCAGAATAGAAAAAAAAATATATAAAAATATAATAGAAAAAGGGTGTCAGCACATAAACAGAACAAAAAAAACAGGAGGTAGAGGGCATAAAAACCAGAAGCTGGTGACAGTAAGATCTGACAAAGAGTGAAAGAAAACCAAGTTCTGGGGAGGTTGATTACTGATGAGGGACAGGTGAGCTGAAGCAATGACGGCTGAGAGAGACAGTAGGCAAAAAATGTCTAAATACTGAAGGACCATGACAACCATGACAACAAAGGCAAGAAAAAACTTGGGTTACACAATCCCAAGTGTGTAGTAAAATAAAATCCAATAAATTCCCTTATTTATTTCTTACATATATTTTATTGTGGTAGTATTTACCCCATTTCATCCCGTTATGTGTCTCTGTCGCCTGAATCCTCTTTTTAAAGAGGCACAGACTCCATCACATGACCAAGATGTCTGAATCAAAATTATACACACTGTATCTTATCAGATCAGTATCTTTTTTACATCTATAACCTGCAGCATAGTGAGGGTAATTAATAGTTAATTTACTATGTTAGCCTCATTTAGAGGCTCAAGATTAAATTAATCACATACAGGTATATCTAGAAATTAAATCAAAGGTGAATTCTATTATCAGTTAATCTAAATTCCTAGCTTGAATAAAAATGGGAGATTTAATGGAGTTAAAACAGTCAAAGTTATTTAACATACATAATATAATATATAATAAATAGAAGAAAATATTTAAGTACAGTGGTTGACGATTACATGCACAACACTTATATGCACAAAACAGCTGGGCACGTTCCTGCGTCATAGAGAATCCATACGCTTATATGCACAGCTCCGACGCATATATGCACAAAACATTTGGAGGTATCATACATGCATCTAAATCTTGCTGTTTCTCACTTGACTGATCACCTCGGCTGTTAGGTGTGTGTAACTAGACTGCTCTAGTGTTTACGCATGCGTGTCTGGCGAGTCTGCCTAAAGTTGTCAGACGGTTGCCAAAAAATAATCACCGACTTCTTCAGTGTGAAATAGTGTCACATGTAACATTTGTTCTATTTTTTATTGCCCAATCACGAGTTCTTAATATCTGATAAAGAAAACCGTTCTGTTCTGTTACTAACTGTAACTTAATCTGTGTCGTAACCGTCGCGTCCATGCGCGCAGGACTGGCCCTGAGCTGTATGGTGCCCTAGGCGAAAAAGGACTTTGGCACCCCCTACTGCCCAGAACAGAAACAACGTAACTCAATAACTGGATTACGTTAAAAAATATTTATTTATACTAAAATGAACAGTAGAGATGATAGATAGATATAGATATTTAATTTGTTACTTATTTTGCTCTTTATATGAGATGAATGGTGTGTCCAACAGTTTGTCCAAAAAAGAAATTGGAAAATTTCGCACCCCCTCCAGCAGAGGGCGCCCTAGGCAATTGCCTAGTCTGCCTATGCCCAGAACCGGCCCTGCATGCGCGTATCTGGCGCATATCTGTTACTAGTGTTATATTGGATCCGCTCTACACGTATAACTCTGTCTGTTTGAGAGTTTTATTCTCCTAATATATTGTAATTGTGTTATTACATAATTTCCAATTAACTGTTATTAATACCGAACACTGCTACCAGTGTTTACAGTCCAAATGACCACCGACAGATAATTGCACACAACGCTTAAATGCAAAAAACTGCTGGGCACCGAGGTAGTGCATATAACAGTCAACCACTGTAGTTGTAATCAATTGATTGAATACCTAAAACTACTAAGAAAAATATGATAATAAAAAAGAAAAGAGTAAAATGAATATTGAAAATTAACAAAATAAAAGTAAACAAAAATAACTAATACAAACCTAAAGTTTCTAATATTTTCTCAGAAGATTCTGGATGTTTTACTGCTGTAAATCTTTTAATTTTATAGCAAGCAATAACTTATAAATCATTTATTAGGAAAAGGAATTTTACTTTGATCAAAGACACTGTATCACAACTTAACTGAAGTATAGAAATGTTTTGCAAAGAAACTTCAAGCCAGATCAGTTATTAAAGGTTGTAAATATCAGAAAATATTAAGGAAGGTTTAGAGAATATCTATGAATAACCCAGAAGGAGTCAGAGCAGATGTATCACTGATAAGTTGATAAGGTGTGTCCTACTTGGGTACGAGTCCGGGTCATTTTTCCATCCCTTCTGGGCCAAAGTCCAAGGGTGGTCTCTTCCAAGAACCGCAGTGGGGGGAGATCTTAATGACAACCAGGGGTCAGAGGAGGTTAGCTGGCAGCAACAGTTCGTCCCTTGGGTTCCACATCAAAGGATGTCGAAGCTGCTTCTGACTGATTCAAGTCCAGTCCAAAGTTCTCAGAGCGATCTTCAATCAGCCAGCGAATGTAGACACATTGACTTTTAGTGACATTTACTTTCGTTCAGATGGTTTAAAAGAATCTGAGACTTTAAATCTCTGCTGGAACTTCTCTAACTTCTCAAACAAAGCAATAAGTGTTAGGTTCTGGGGTTTTGTGTTGTTCTTTCCATTTATGGTTTTGTTATTTTTTTTCTCCTTCTTAGTTTGTCTGTGTTTCAGGTTTGTTTTTATTTTGGTATTGTTTCCACTTCCTGTTTCTCGCCATGTGTCTTAGGTTTCTTGATTGTTTCATATTGTTTACTTCCTGTTTCATCAGTGTTCAGTTGATTGTCGTGTCAGGTGTGTTGAGTTTAGTTCAATGTGAGTACGTTTTTGTTTCCTGTCGGGATTACCTATGGACTTTCAGTTTGTATTATTTATCTTACTTGTTTTTCCTCTGGCTCCTTCTCCCACCTTCATCATCTCGTAAGTTTGTTTGCTGCCCTGTCAGCTGTTTGTTTTCTTATTGTTAAATTTACGTTTTAAGTTTACTTGTTGTCTAGTCTCTCTCCTGCACTTGGATCCACCTTTACAACCTTCAAGCCATAACAATAAGTTGTTCTACTGATTATCTGTATAGGAGAATTATCCTGTTATTGATATCTAATACTGTGGCATGTAAAAAAAAAATGTCTCCTATAATTAATGTTTTACATAATCTATAGAAAATTATTAGAAAATATTTTTTCCCTATAACAAAATGTTAATGTGTTACCCTGTCATGACCCCATTTTCCACTCACACTCAGTGTGAAAACAGTAAAGGAACAGATTTCATTTTTAAAAAAGGCCAAACATCAAAAGCTGCATTTAAAATATCTGAAATAAACAAATAAATGAACTGAAATCAAAGGAAACTTGAGGTTAGCAAACCTTCTCTGCTTCAGAATAAGGTCAGTTCCATAGAAAACATGAAAATATTGACTGAGTGCGATAGCATAGCGTATTGAATAATGGAAAAACATTTTGTCTTTCAGATTTGAAAATATACTGGCCTTTTAAGCAGTTCAGGGGGGACAGTCAACATGTCCTGAGGCATTTACTGCCAGGCTAGTGAGCTGTGCTATTGGGGACATCCAGGTCCTGTCTGATAGGAGGATTAACACCTCGGGCAGAAGTTTAGGCTTAATGACAGCTGGGGATCACTTGGTGGTGAGTGTATCAGAAAAGTGCTTTCTATCTGCTCCACAGAGTTTTAAGAAAGCAGATGAGTGGCTGTTATTTAGCCGAGAGTGACGGAGCAGGGTTAAAGTATTTGAACCTGTATCAGGAGAGTGATTTTCTGTATTAATGCTAAGAAAGTGTGTCAAGCATGATTCTACCAATGTCGTCCAAGTTTCTGATGTTTTAGTCTGATTTACAGTGAAACTAACCAGAAATCCCAAAACTCTTATTCACAGATATCTTAAACAGAAATACAATACAAACAAAACATTTACAATTAGTATTTTGACACTAAACTGTAATGATGACATCGATTTTCATTTCTGTACAACAGAAAATCAATTTTAAATTTATTTTATTAATAAATGTGTATGATATCGAAGCTCGTCTGCTAAATGAGCCCAGCTGCATTACAAATTTTCATTAAAAAAGACTTTTTAAGGTGGTTAAGAAGCCAAAACCACGTTTTTCCAACACTTGCTAAAAAATCTGAGGAGAAAATCAATTACTACGAAAAGAAACCAAGAAAAATGAAGATCCTGCATGAGTGTGCAAATTTAACTGAGGAGCGACTTCAGTGGATTTCCTGTTGAAGCATCTTTTACAGATGTATTAAAAATCGAACTTAAATGCGTACACAGGTTCATCTATTAATCCGTTATGTTTCAAAAAGACAGTGACGCTTTGTGAAGTCGTGGCACATGAAATTGTGAGGTTGAAAATGAAAGGAGGAGGAACAGAGTGATATTTGAGGGCAACTGTGGATCAGTGATCGTCTTGTTCAGACTTGACAGGTGTCGAAGTGTCCTTGGACGGAACGAGTTGCCCTCTATATGCTAATTAGCGTGTGAGTGAGAGCAAATTGAGTGCAATTGTATAATGGAAACTTGCTGTGCGTGTGAAAAGGTGAATTGGACACTGTAAAATTCACTTCAGAACCAAGATAAGGTTAAAAACAGTCTATGAAAATATGGACCTTTCAAATTGCTATAAGTCCTACAAGCATTCAGACGTAGGATGAAAATCTCTCGTTTTAAAATTTCAAGCATATTAAACAGTCAGTTTTATACTTGTGGGGATTTAATGGAACCACAGTGACAGGATGGATAGACTGTCCAGCATCACGGCTGTTTCTCAAATAATCCGCACCACCACTCAGAACATTTAGATTTTAAATCTCCTAATAGCATCATTTTATTCTAGCTAACAAATGTGTTTGTTAACCAAAACAACAGCAGATGTGACCAGTACTATGATCATAATACTGTATTCATCCACCTAAAGAGCTGTTAGTTCACTCTTACTTTCATTTCACTTTTGTCATTAACTCTGATTCTTATAATGCAAGTTGCCTCATATTTTCACCAGCCACTTTGTCTGCTGGTTTTGTAATATGTGAGTGAAGTAAAGTGGATTTGTCAGAGCTGCTAATTTGAGGGTGTGAACAAAGCGGGAAAACCATGGAAGGAGAATTAAAATGATGACATGAGAGGCGCTAACATGATCTCCGGTGGTTAGAAAGAACCAAGTCACGGAGACATCAATGCAAACCTTCACCTGATGCATGATCAGCTGGTTGATTCCTGTTAATTTGAGTGATTTTAAAACATCGCAATCACTGGTTTCATTTAAAATCACTATAAAAAGTTACACAAACAAACCGATTGTTTTTATCTCTTTAAAAAGATGCAGAACGTGCATCGCTTCAACTGCTGAGAGGTGAAGCAAGCAAACGTTTTAGGTCATGTGAGTAAGAGCAGGTGAAAAACACGTTTCTGTCTGTAAATAGGTTCATCATTCTGCAGCAGACAACATCATTTTTTTTCTGTAGGCTGAAATCTTACTTGATACTGACAATCGTTACATGTACTGGAGCCTGCAGCTGGGAAAGCCTATAACACGATGAGGCAATTTAATTTTAATAAACCTCATGAGCAGGATCGTGCCAGACAAAGTCCTCAAACAGACGTTGAGTCTTCGGCGTCCCAAAGTGGAACTGAGATGCAATCGTACAAGCGCTTAATTTTAATTCACACTCTGTGCTCTGTCTACTGTATTCAGTACTTATCTAAGCAAAACACCTTTCCACATGATAGGCCTTTGTTTGGGACACTGACATCTCAGAGCGGCCAAAAAATGGGATTTTGGTAGAGTGGAGCCGCAGCTGCAGTAGCATTATTTAAAGGTCAGAATAACCTGAGACTGATAAGCTCAAAAATGTGGTCTCAACATAGAAAAATGTACTTCCTGGGATGTAAAAACATCTGCAGAATGCACAATTAAGGATGAAAGAGATAATAGTCTGAATTCAAATGGAATAACTTGATTAATTTCTGCACAGTTTTGCTTTTAATTCAATTAAATTTATTTTTCTTAAAATTTTTAAAGCAGGAGTAAACTCATGTTATTGAGACTATAGGTTTGGTACGCATTGCCCTTCTTTTTCTCTGACCCTCTTTCCTGTTTCTAAACTTTTGCATATAGGCCACTAGTGCCAGGGATTAATCCTACAAAAGGAAGAGAGAATAAACGTTAGCTGAATTTCATCTAGCGTACATCGTTAGCCATGAATCTCAATTTCATTCCTCGGACTTCTGAAACGCTAATCAAGCTTTCTAATTAGACAGCTGAGGATAAATTCTAGCAAAGTGAAAATGACAGAGTTTATTGTCGTAGTCATATTATTTGGGGTAAATAGTAATGAAACTATAATAACGCTCATTTATTTTGAAGCAAAACCAAGACAGATGCAGATGTGCACTTTTTTAACCAGTTTGGGAGACTAACTCTCTATTTTATTGAGCTGGTAACAGGATAAAAAAGGGAAAAAAAATGCTGGTAAGTCAGTGGACACAAGCTTCAAGGCCAAATTTATTTAATTTGACACGCTGCAAAACAGCAGAAGGCCTCGTTTAGTTTTTACTGCAGATGGCACACAAAACATCCAAACTGTCCACTTTAAATCATGCACGGCAATGAGGTGAATCTGCTACAGTATATATCATCTAAACGCCACAACAGAACATTATTTTAACAGCTGTACACAATGAACCAGAGCAGGATAAGCACTCACAGATGACAGAAGTGACATTAATAATTTTGCAGCAATTACGCAGGTGAATTACTGGGATAAATTAGATTGTTATAGGTTTGAGAAATGGTTACAGTTAGTGATTAGAGACAAAAAAAAAAGGGTTAGAGGATCTCCTAAACAGCAAGGCCTGTGGGATGCTGCAGCAGTGAGTGTGTACAGTGCAAACAGGGGTTAGAGGAGGGCCAAGGCATAAGAAGAACAGTGGGGTGCTGAGAGATGTGCTGGAACAAGTCTGATCTCCTGCTGCTAACGTGCTGATACCACATGAAGCACTGGAGGTCTTGTAAAGTCCATGCCTCTGCATTTCGAGCTGTTTTGGGCTGCATGCCATGTGGGATATTAGTCAGCGGGAGATCACGAAGTTATGCCTCATCTGTGCAATTTTTCAGTTTAAAAATATTTTAGAAATGAGATGTTTGGATATGCAAATAGAGCTGGAAAAGGCTAGTTTATTTGACTATGGAGATCAGAGTGGGTGGTGTTTTCTGTTGGCTGCAGCACTTTACTCACTATTGACTTTATTACTACTATATATATCTGAATATGTATAGAAATAAATATATATATGTGCATGTGTATATTTCTCCACTGTATTACCTTATTAAAGAAAAACAAAAAAGAAAAATTGCAACATCACACTGGTTCCAGACTCTAAATTTGTCAAGCTTTTCCTTATTCATATGCTGTTAGTGAAACTGAAATGGTCATTTCATGTCATAGAAAGATATGATTGAAGGTGTGACAGGCCAAGATATTTAGGTAAAAAACATGGCGGTGAACTCGGGACACAAGCTTCATTCATTCATGACATTCAGTGTTTCTCACTGGCCACATACAGAAGAAGAAAAATCCAAGGCTACAATGAATTTCACACCATCCTATGATAGAGTATTTTCTAAAATCTGATGCAAATTATTCAGAACTCTCTGATTGATGAATATTTCACATGCAGCCTTTCAGCCATGTGTCCAGAAGCACGCACACTGTTGTGATGTTGGGAGTTTGAGTCCTCTATTTAGTTTTGTGGCATTTCAATAGTGTTTTAATGAAAAATTTATGAGATAGAGGTTAGTTTGTGATACATCAAAAATGCCCTTATAACATAGGGACAATAAATCTACAGCATCACACTAAAAGGATGAAAACGGGCCTTTCTTTGCAGCCAACATTTTGACTTGGAATCAAAGGTTGAACTAAAAGATTAATAGGTTTTTTCCTTGACTTTCCAAACACCTGTTCTTTTTCCTGTTCTGCTACCCTAACACAAGTGAAAACCACTTGCAGCCTGCGTCTGTCTGTGTGCCATATGCAGTGATTTCCTCAGCGCTCGATGTGTCACATTAATTCCCCATCACTGACTTTTTTTTTTTTTTTTTTTCAAATTTGAATTCACACGGATGACGTTTTCGCAAGTAACAATTTAATAGTTGTGCGTTTAATTACTCTGCAGCGAGATGGCAGCTGTAAGCCTGAATGAGCACGGTTAGATGGCTGACAGAGCAAATGTGTGGCTTTCATGTTTTCCTCTGCCACCGGTGACAGAAAGTCAGAGCGGATGTCACTGAGTAGCAGCCATTAGAAAATAACAGGGACGTTTGTAAAGAGTTCTGCAGCAGAATAAAGAAGAAGAAAGAGAGAGAAAAAAAATCAATTGCTTTGTGTTACTTTTGCATGGTTTGGTCAGATGCTGTCATTNGAAATAAACAACATGATGTTTTGGCTTTTCTTGTCTGTAGTTAAAGTATAACATTTCTTCATTTAAAGGTGGTAAAGAGGATTTTGTAGCAAATTTAGATGTCAAATTTACTTTAAAATTATTTTATCAACTTGTAGCGGTCTTGTACTTATGGTGTCAAAAAGAAAAAGTTATAATATTCATAAATAACAGACCTGATGGGGCTTGAAATAAAGTAGCCAATAGATATCAAACCCGTTTCGTTATCTATTGGCTACTAGATTGTCAATCATATTTCTGTACGTAGTTTGCTTAGGCCTCAGTACTACTTCACGCTGAAGCGCTGCAAAGCCGTGCGGAACCGAGAACTTTTCCATCCGGTGCCCCTGTTTACCCATATGATGTAGTTCACGCCAGACATGAAGCTGTTATCATTTTGGCGTCTGGTCTATTTTTTGCGCGAGCGTTCCGCGTCAATACTGGCAGGAAATAACACCAGGACACACGAGACAATCTGGTCAAAAATAATAGCAATTCTTCAAAATAAAATACCACGATTGACAAATGCGATCATAACTGTGTATCTAAACAGACTATAGAGATGCAAATAAACACAACACACACACCTACACAAACAAACACACACACACAGCGGAGTGTGCTGACTACGTTGAGGGGGGTGGGGGTTTTGGGTGTCTAAACAAACGAAAGAGTAAGAGAAAGAGTTGAAAACAAGATGAACGATGTCAAATTAAAAGCAGGAGTAACTAAAACAAGCGCTCTTCAACTGTTTTTTAATGTTATTTACTTACCCATGGTGAAAAAATGAACTGAAATGATGAGCAGAAACTCTTGTGAATCAATGCGGAGAAAGACGCATCTGACATGAACCAGGGCTGAGCAGTTCGCAGCATCAGGTTCAGCGATCCACGCTAGCTAGCATTTCAGCACTAGCAGCACTTGTACTGAGTAACAATAAATAGCCTTTTACCATTGAGGACTCCGAGATGTTTGAAGAAACAAAGTTGTAGTAGTTCCACAAAAAACTCCAAAACTACGCAATTCACGGTTCACGAAGGCGTTTCTTCCGTTGAGGGAAAAGGAGGAAGGGGGGGGGGGCTACAACACATACGCACTACTCGAAAAACAACAAACGGCCGTCGCGCTTCTCATTCGGAGCAAAATCGTATGTAATGCCTTTAAGTGTGTCATGTTGAATATTTTCTAACACTTTTGTAGGGAATAATATACAGTGTGTTTTTCATTTCCAAAAAGTGCCTTACTTTAGTTTTTGTCTTTGAGTTGCACACTTAAGAGTTGCTTTGTGTGGCTAATTATCATTAACTAAAACTGCAGAGTTACCAAGACGTTTAATACAGTGACAGCACAGTCCCAGAGAGTGCTGACTGTGCAATTGGGTCACGGAAGCTGTTGGACGACCGCTCGGTCTCTCTGGACTGCAGCTTTGCTTCACGTGCAGATGGATGAGTTTAATTCACTGCATAGAGAAACAATTTCCAGCCTCTGTTTTCCATATATGAATTGTTTTAGTCATGAACGACATTTCTGTATCTCTGTTACGTGCCTCAGTGGTTGCAGGGTTTCATGGTTACAAGCTCCACTGCTTTTCATTAAGCATCTAATCAGAAGCAAATTTACACTTGGGACTCTGAGTAAATGTAATTAACCATCAGATGATAGAAAGAAAAAGAGGAAAACATTCTTCTTTTGAGAAAAAATAATTTTAGTATCTGGTTGTATGTTTCCAATAAATCTTTATGTTTGACAGTATGGGAGAGAAAAATGCTTTTAAATTTGAATCCGTATATAGCATTCTGTCTTTTATTGACTCAAAAACAAACAATATATATAATATATATTTATATGAATTAAACTTTATCATCTTCTGTTATTTAGTGTTTCACGTTTCAGTGTAACTTTTGGACAACAAATAACAACAAAGGGTTGAAACAAAGAAAGTGAAAGTCAATTTGAATTTCTGTCCCCTAAGAAGTTAACTCAATTGACATTTTTGGAATCAATTTAATAGAGTGAAGAGTTCCTGAACAAGGCCTTTTCCTCACTGACTCAAGGAAGGAACAGCTAATTGATTTCTAGGGAGTGTCCTGTGGGGATTTCTACAAGGATAAGGGGCATTCAGACAGCTGCAGTGTGTGTAGGTGTGCAATCTGTTGTTCACTTTCAATATTTTTATAGCTATTTTTTGTGAATTTAAGGGACTTATTATTTACTGTTCGTATTTAAAAGAACTGTTAAAATTTAAATATAAATTATGTCATATCTCCCAATTAAAGTGCACAAAAACCTTGTTAAAAAAAAAGGATCTGATTGCCTTGTTATAAAAACTATTTAACAAATGAAGCTGATATGAAAGTTGTGGAACAGAACAATTTCATGCCCTTATGATTTACTCCAAGTTTAATTTTCACATTAATTTAAAAAAAAAAAATCCCTATAAAATGTTTAAAATTGAATTAATTAAATGATTGATGACTCTAATTATCAACCGTGCAGCAAAACACCGACGTGTTTAATAATATCACCCGTAAACTAAGCTAATATGAAGCATACAAAGTAGGAGACACGTATAGTATTTTCATACCTGATGCTTGAATGGAAATTTAGTGGAGTTTTCCTTGATTGCAGAGGAAGTGAAGTCTTTTGGTTTTCCTCAAACAGCTGCATTGCTTAGCTGCCTGATGGAGCAGCCTCATTAGGCTACATTTCAGACTTTGTCAGTAGTGACATTGCATAACTCAGAATACCGAGCACTGTGTCACAGTGATTTATGATCACTGTTCTTCACTGTACCCTTGGGTGCTTTAGTCTACTGAAAACTTTGTGTTTTGATGACTACATCAAAATAAACAGACACCGTCAGAGAGCTTTCTATAAGGTAGTTTATACCTCCGAGGGATTTCAATGCAAAAGGTGTTAGTGAGCAGGTGATGCCAAACTGGAATCCAGATAAAAAGCCTCCACCCAGCAATTAACCACTAAAATCAGGGGAAACAATATCCCACATGAACGAGCACAGTGTTCTTGCTCAACACCTCCTGCATCTTTGCACTACAGTTTCATCCTTCTGTGCCAAAAAGATGCAAAGACACAGCTGTTCCTCACCTTTGGATACTGTTGAATTGGGATGAGAACTCTTTCAGACAGCTTGATATTTTTATTGCTGATGATATCGAGGTATTTCTTCGTGTCGCCATCTTTTTTCGGCTCGTCGCCTTCACACTTCTCGATTTCTGCACGGAAACAAAACACAGAAAATAAATGAGATTAATTAGGTACGTAATGGAATGAAAGACACAGAAATATCAGCCAGTAAATTCCACTGCAGTCTTCTGTGGAACAAACTGGAGCATAAAAAAAGCAAACTTTGTAAAGTTAAGTCCAGGGCACAGCCGGAAACACGCTCACTTTGCTTACTTAATGATGTGAGATTATCCAGTTCCTCTTAACATGCTCTTTTACATCAGACGTGTAATCTCATGAACGAGTAATTCTAATCAACGTAACAACAGGAGCAGAAACAATAAGCCATGCTCTCCAATCCAGACTGAGTCCAGGTGGGTTTTTGTAGATGTCTCTGGTTCTGATGCGAGACAGAACTTTTCACAGATGGAGGTAAACACATAAAATCATATTATCAGAAAAAAGTCATTTAGCATGTAATTGGTATGGAAATTTGAATTCCAAAATCCTTTTTGAAGATTATGAATTCAGGGTTTTTGTTGTAATGCTAATAATGTGGTAGATATATTTGTTTTTATATTTTATTTGACTAGTTGCAGAACAAAATCCTTGAATAACTGAGGAAACGATGCTCCTAAACACTTTCAAAGATCTGAAAAAAAAAAAAAAAAAGTTGTCTTTTTCTCCTCTGGCACTAGTTATTGATATGTTCTGTTCTGTTTGAGGAGCAGTTATTGATAAATCTGAAAAATACAATAAGTCATTAATCACTCCGAAGCTTCCACACCTGAACTCAAGCTCATTTAGTCTGCCATTCTTCTGTCAGCTAATTTCACCATTACTGGGTTTCTGTGCTTGTAAATTAATATCCATAAATTTAAAACAAAATCCACTGACTGGACGGTTTAGTTTGAACTCCTGATGCTAAGATTAAAAGACACCGTGAGAATCTACATAGTTTTATTCTCTTTATCTGTAAATAGCTGTTTAGAACTTACTTCTATATTTTTAGGCACTCTGTTTAACATCAACTTTTTTTTTACAAACAGATGTTCCCTATAGTGCACATGTCAACGCTTTAATTTCTCAAGTGGGTTTATTTCACAGGGTGGGTGATAAAGCTTGTTAACTTCAAACTTTGGATTTCCTGTACTGATGCCTTGCAGCAAAAAGGTTCTGGGTTTGGGTTCTGGAGTTCACATGTTCTCCCCGTGCATGTGTGGGTTTTCTCCAGGATTCCCAGCTTCCTCCCACTGACCTAAAACATGCATGATAGATTAATTAGTAACTTTAAATTGACCCTAGGTGTGACTGGTTGTCTGTCCTTGTGATGGGTGACCTGTCCAGGTGTAACCCCGCCTCTTGCCTAATGACTGCTGGAGATAGACACCAGCTCCCTGCGACCCTGAACACAACAAATAGGTTGATGATGACTGAACAGACTGGGTTTATTTGTGAACATTATTTTACAAGTTTTAAATAGTAAAAACTTTAAATTGGACCTTTACATTTTATATGGTGTGTAATTAAAGCAACTGTTTGCCTCTGAGCAGCATGATAACATCACCTTATCCTACAGATTCTCCAAGAAATATTTCATTATTAACCTGGTAAACTAGACCTCCACATTAAATGTATTGATCACATAGAATAGCAATATATTTGCTTCAACTTAAAAAAAAAGACAAAGTGATTTTATTGTTTTATTAAAGCCAACAATCAGCAAACACTGGCTCCTCTGAGTTAAATGTAAAAATAGAAGAAACTGTGAAAATTAACAGAACTGATGCTCCAAACACGAGCGTTAAAAGATAACAGGGATTTTTCAGGTGCATAATGTTTCATTTCATATGGTCATTAAGAAATTATAGTGTGGAGAAATGCAGATATTCAGGTTGAATTTTGAGTGAACGGTTGAAATGTCCATGTCAAAAGTTTATAAGAAAAGACAAACCCAAACCTTTATTTTTCAGCAAGCTTCTGCACTCTGGAGTGATGGTGCAGTGTTCCACTGTGCAGCAGCACGGGCACGAATCAGACATTTATACAGGAATCCCCAAAAGAAACCTTTACCAATAAATCAGAGTTACAACTGGATGCAAATCCTGTCAAATGTCAATGTTAAAAACATGCTGGGTTATTTTTTTCAGTCATAAAAGTATATAGTTTTTTTTAAAAAGGAGCTGAATTCTCCAAACACCTCTGTTCTCTTCCTCTGAATCAGTTTGGTAAATTGATCATGTTTGAAGTTTGTGCTGCAGCAAGTGGCAAACGCAATATTTCACTAGCGGAAAAAAGAAAGTTGAAGAAAATATCACGTATTCTTTGTAAACTCAAAAACCGATATGATAGCTTTTGCAAAAGATAAACATGTCGAAGCTTCTAACAGATTACATCAGGTAAAATTTGGAATCTTATGAAAGTGCTTGTGTCTTTTCTTTATGACATTTGGAAACCAGTTCATTATGACCAGGTTCACCCAAAGTTTAAACTCAAACTGTCATGATCTCTGGGAGGTGTTTTACTCACATGCAGAACTCAGACTCAGACACAGGCTCAGGTGCAAAAGTGAACAGTTTATTTACAGTGATAGGAATGCGCAAGGTGCAGGTGGCTCAGGAGGATCCGGTACTGTAGATGATAGGAGAGATTAGACACTGTATGAGGGACAAACTGCAAAGATGTGCTCAGGAGGATATGAGACTCACGGGAGTGATGATGATGGGCGCGAGGAGGAGGAAGGTCCAGTGAGGCGACTGTAGTCCAGGAGATGTGTCAGGTGAGCGGGCGCTAGAGAGTGGACAGGAAGGGTGGAGGAGATCGGGTCTCAGGCTGATGAACACGGGGAGACACAGGAGGAACTTCATCAGGAAACAGGGAACTCAGAGAAACAGACTCAGGAGGGACTTCACAGGAGCACAGGAACACAACGAGAAGCAGCAACGTTAGGTGGAGTCCTGGAGAAAAACAGGTTACTCATGAACATGTAAAGACACTAGAAAATACTTTTCTTGGTTAGCTCCTGCTCCTCATCAGCCTGATCTCCTCCAGCTGGTGCTGATCAGCCTGCACCAACTCTCCAGCGCAGATCTAATCCTGAGAAGAGAACTCAGCCGACACACAAAACACAGTCGCAAAAACACTGAACCTGACACAAACATTGCAACAAAGAATCTGTCACACACAAACGCGTCAGTGTGACCAAACTTTTGACTGGTACTGTATCCCCCAGTGACACTGCAAAAACTCTACAGCATATAAAACCAGTGAACCAGCTGATGCTGAGATCACTGCTGTTTGCCTCTGGGAACAGCCTGTGCCTAAAACCTCTTGTTAACATTGCAGGTAAACAGACTTAGAAGACCCTTTATAACCTCTTATTCCCATTAGCAGAGTTGATTCTCTTCTTTTGTGCTGCTTTAAACAAACACATTCCCCAGATGACGAGATGTGCCTTTGTAAAAATAGATTTATTTTCTATAGGAAGATAATTCCAACACAATCTGTGTCGTGGAAACACAAGCAGTGAACAGATACAGGTGTCTGGTTTGAGAACCTCTGGGTCTTATCTTTGCTTTTTGTTGATGATGTGGTGCTGTTGCCATCTTCAAGCCGTGACCTTGGTGATGCATGATGATTAAAGGTCAGAGCCAGGATGAGACGCAGGATACAGGCAGGATGAGAGTCAGCTCATTTAAATCTGAAACCGCCAATTCTCCACTGGAATAAAGATGGAATGCTTCTTCTGGGTTGGTGATGAGTCACTGCCTCAACTGGATGAGCGTCTCGATGTCTTGTGATGACAAGATGGAGTGAGAGACGCACCAACAAATCAGAGCTTCTTCTACGACATTTAATTTTAACTGATGGTGAATGGAACGACTGAATTAAATGAGCTTTTTTATTTTTCTTGTCAATATCATCTGATAAAGCGATTACTAACTGTCCAAAAATAGCACAAGTAATATTAGAAGTAAGTAAGTAATATAAGTAAGTAATATTAATATTAACCTTAGATTAATGTGTGACTGGCCAGTCAGAAAAGATTTATTTTCTGTGTACACTTTCAAAGTACCAACGGAGTTAGCTGTTAATTAAGAGGAATGTAAGCTCAAGATTTTTGAAAATAAGCCTCCAAACAACAATATTTAAGTATTAAATCCCTGTAAAGAAGTTGGTGATGATGTTACAAACCGGAGTCAAAGTCCATGTTAACAGAAGAAGGATGGGAGTATAAATGGTAGAAGGAAGCTTTTCTTTTAATATCTTTAAATCATAAAAAAAAAAAGCTTTGTGTGTTCCAGTTGAGCCCCAGTTCCTGGTTTCACTGCAGATTTGAATCTTGATTTAATCAAAAAATTACTTCTTGGTTTCTGGAAGCTACAGAGAATTCTCACTGTGAAGTGTTTCACTCACAAATGAGCCTAAAATTAATTTTTACTTGACTTCACAATGATGTTTCTTTGGGCACAAAGGTGATTGTGCTTTGAAACACTGTTTAATGAGAAACCTTTCTTTTAGCCAGCAGCCTGTCTGTTAACTTAGAAGTCGATTTTGTGGCGGGAGAAAGACGGAGAGAGAAAGAGGAAAATGAGCTTACGATATTTAATCCAGAGAAATGTGAACGCTGCTATCATCTTCGTCAAGTACGTGGTAAGAAGCAGCAGGAGCCTAAAGATCAAAGAAGCGAGACAGTGCTTTGAAGGTCACTTGTTTCAGTCCTCCTGTTGGATTTAAAAAAAAAAATCTCATTTGGGGAACTGAATGAGGAAAAACACTCTCAGTGGTCTTTCTGGTTCTCTTGATCCCCTTTGCTGCACTGCCCAAACTGCATCTGCAGAGCTGCTAAGCAGCCAAGAGTTAAAAAAAAGGAAAAAAGAAAAGTAACTGTGTTTTTAACTGGGCAGCTACCAGATAAACGTGTGCTGTCGTACATGTTAGGAGACAAGGTTCTGCTGAAAAAGAGAGAATTTGCTCAGTCAGCCTGCCATGGCTTTAGGTTAAGAACCTCAGCTCTGGTCTGTGTGCAGTGACACAGAGCATCAAAAGAAACTGAGTTTGAAGTACATTAATCCTGGAAATTTATGCACAAACCCCAGAAAAGTTGAGAAATATTTGAAAGATGGAACAAAAACTTCAGTCTGTTTGTTAATTTGCTGGAATGTTCTTCTCTTTTCACAACTGCTGTCACGGTCAAGGTCACCGAAGCGTCCTTATTACAGTCAGGTGCTTCTGCAGGTTTTTTTTCTGACAACTGCTTAAATATTCCTTTTTTATTTCAACATTTATTTGTTAAACTGTCTGTTGTCTTTGTGTCCATCTGAGACAATCTGGTAGCAAGAACATGTCCATATGATACACTTCACAAAATTTCAAGAGACATTTTAGACTGTGTTGACTGACAAGGGTTTTCCAAATTATTCCACACCCAAAGTGACTGAAACCAGTCACTAGTGGCAGGAAGGTATGACATGCAATTTTACCTGTTAACTCATAAATTGACATTTTTAAGCTTTTATCTTTGTGAAATGAATATCTCAAGCTCTTCAGATGCAAGATAAACCTTCTGCATCAAGAAATATACATGTATATGTGACAAATTCTTGTTTAGTCACTTCAGTTTTAATTTGTTAACATTTTTTTGAGTGTTCTAATGCAAAATGCAATTAAATTGTTGATTCAAAGGAATAAAAATCAAATTAATGAAAAGAATCAATCTGGAGTGATTTCAGTTCACAACCCTTTTTCTAAAGAACTTCAAAAGTTCTGAGCTTCTACATTTAAATACCCATATATCATCATATCTAAACACACCTGCACTTCAGACTAGATATTTTTAAAAAGTGTTTTTGTAAGAAGAAAAAAAGAAGCTTGTTTAACTAAACTGAGCCTAAATTTTATGCGCTTTTATTGCCTTCGTGTTTGCAGTTTTGTTTTGTTTTGTTTTTTTCCACGGCTCCCAGGCTGCATGTGTTTTTTATCACTTTGCTATATAAATTTAAAGCCCAAAGAGACAAACAGATTGTAAACTTAAATTATTATTTCAGTTTATAGAACACAAGTTCAAAATTGGGTTTCTAACTTTATAGGTGCCACAATCTGCATGAAATTCAGGACTGAAGCATAAGATTTATTACTTTTTTTATTTATTTTTGGTTTGTCATGAAAAGGGTCTCAGTCTTAACTTTATCTGCTGTAAACCTCCATCGCTACTAGGGAACAAAACCACAAAAACAAATCATTCGCTGTTGATATTCAAGGAAAACACTTGTTGCCATGAACTGGATTCGTCCTTCACAGCTTAGCCTTGATCAGGATTTCGGCAATTCACCACAAACCCTACTTTAATTTACTAAAAAAGAAACAAAACAGCCCAAACAGAAGTCACCTTCAGTGTTTCAGCTTTCATCCATCCAAGGTAAGGTGTTCAGTGCAGCTATATAAAAATAAAGGGGTCTGGGAGCTGTATATTTGTTGGAGATGATGTGTTTACTGCTTGGCTGTTTATTCCCCTATTGTTACTTTATTGGACTCCATTTGTTGTTTGCTACAAAGTCCACGCTACTAAAGCATGCAGTTTGTTCTGCTGTGGAGAACCAACCCCCTTTTGAAATGTGTGTGCTTTGCAATTCTAAGATGATTTTTTGGTGATATCAAAGTGTCTCTAGTGACTGAAGCTGTCGATGCTGGTTTTTTTTTTTTTCTGATAGCTTCACTGAAAAAAGATGAATCAAAGGGAAAACAAGCATACAGTGATAAAATGAGACACCCTAATGAATCCAATCAGCATTAATTTCTACTGACATACATCTGATTAATCTCCAGTCTGCTGCTCTGTCAGGTCACACCGGGACTTGATGAGATAAAACAGAGCATGAAGATGCACATCAACACACCCAGCGGAGCGGACTGTCGTATAACCCGACGCGCGCCTTGTGTAGACAAATACTGCATGCAGCAAGCATCATCCTCTTTCATTTAAAACTCTGTTTGCTTTTTTAAAAAATTTTATTTTGCAAAGTTGGCTGAAAGACTAGAGACCTTGAATAACCTGAAAACTGATGGGCGAGAATGAAAAGGGCTAAAAGCACGTTAGATTTTTTTTTGGCTTTAGACTCGTTTCATTATGTGGTTTGTTGACATCAAAATATCCTCAGAAATGTTTGTTTACACAGTGGTGAACCAATCAATACCGAGTAAAGTTGTTATTATTTTATACTTTGCGCTGCGGCCAGCTGTGTCAACCAGTCAGAGGCCAAAAAAGCAAAAAGGTTTTTGTTAAGTGCTCCCTTTAAAGGAAGGGTGAATTATTCACAGATTCCTTCCAGCTATGGAGCTGTATATCTACAATAATGACTTCACACTGGGTGCAAAAATGAATCAGTGTAATTACTCCCCACTAACTGATTGCTTGTTCACACCAAACATTGAAAGATGCAGCAGTAACGCTCAAACTGAAAGAGATGGACCTAAAAAAGAGAGTGAAATACAAGATGTGTGATGAATTTTGACCCTTTTTTTATTCTGGACTGATTAATAGAAGTTTGGAAATATGCTTCTCTGTTTGGTCACATGGTCTTTATTTATACACACTAAGAAAACTAGAGAAATTGACATAGAAAAACATACATGATGGTGTTAAATGATCAATATTAATGTCTATTTATTCTTCATTTTAATTAACATTTTCAATCTACTAACGTCAGTGCGGAAGCAGACGTTTGGAAAATGAACTTATGTGGGAGGAGATGAGCTTCAGAGCCTCCGTATGTTACGCATTTTTTTAAAATATAAAGTCTGTTTTGTTGAATCTGCTGGAGAAAATATACGAATAAACTCTGAATAAAAACAGTGTCATTTGCATGATTAGTTTTTGCTACTTCAGTTAAGTTCTGTTGCTGCTCATCCTTCAAAATAAATATTAGTTTCGAAACCTGTTGTATAGTGAAATAATTGGTTTTCTGATTAAATTGTGTTTTTTGACTCAGATTTTGTTGTATGAAACAACGATATCTGATTCTTTGCCTCAAATGAAAGTTCAGAAAAATGTGGACACTTTTGGAAAATGAAAAATTGAGTGAAACTGAACCTCAAAAGCTTTGTAGATTTATTTTTATTTATTTGCTAATTCTTTAAAAATGAATCATAACTTGGTTCGTTGGCTCCAACTTACTTCATATTTGTCTGTGTTCTATCTGAACTCAGATAGAACAAAATAAGATTTGTATAATAACCAGAAATGACACCTGTTGTATTTGAACCAGTTTTGTTTTTCCATTTTTATTACTCTGTCTCTTCAGAATTTCCCCCCTTTTATGTGACCATTCAAGAGGCACAGTAATATAATCTGTTATCTAATATCTTTTGTCTGAGTGCTGCAGCTTTGGCTCATTCCTGTTGCTTGAAATGCCTCTGACCTTGGAATTTAATCTTATTCGACCCGTTCACTCGTAAGTCGCTCTTGGTAAGAGTGTCGACTAAATGCTGAAAATGTGATTCAATGCGTATCTTCCCTGAGATGTAATTTTTGCGTCCTTTCCATTGGTCACACTGAAAGAGCTGCTGTTTATCTGTCACTACGAGCCAGGTCACCTCTGGATACCGAGCAGGCCTTATAATGGATACGTGGAAAAATGCGAGCAATAGCTTATAGACAAGAAACAATGTTAGATAAGCAAAAATCAATGTTTAGAGTTCATAGACAGAACGGCACTCTGAGGGACCAAAGCAACCTGAATCAATTCTAAAAACGTAAGAGCCGCCATGAAGAAGTTAAATTCAAGTAAAAATTTGAGCGCTTTGGTCCGATCTACAGTATGTCTGTGAAAGTGTCGGAAAGGCACCAGAATTATTCCTCAGCAAATCTCAAGAAGAACTAAGAATTTAGTTAAAGAACATAACCCTTAGTCAAGGACTTATTTCAATTTTTAAATTAAAGGATCTAAATCTGATTTTAAATGGAATTCCAACCAATGCTTCAAGTGTGGTTAGTTAGATTTGAACTGACACCAGCTAGATGAGGATTCAAGATTATTTTTATTATCAGAAGAAAATCACTCAGCTCACATGTTTTATTGTTTCTATGACAATGTTTTTTGTGCAGTTTATTATACAGAAATAAAGGCGGTTGTCCAAAACTAAGATATAATGAGCTCATGAAAAAATAAAGCTTTAAATTCAATTTAACGACATTAGTTTAAGGTGTAAATGAACAAATTAGTTGCTTTTGGGGATATTTAGCAAAAATAGAAGTAAAACATTAACTGCACTTAGATCTTTTGTGCATTGTCACTGTATGTTTAAGTATTTGTATTGGGATTTTTTTTGTACAACAATCTAAAATATAAGTAAAAAGCCAAAAAAAGCTTAAAATGAATGAACATTTTAGCTAAACAGACACAAAGTGGGTTTTTTTCTCCTTTTTTCTGCTAGTCGATCAATAAAAGACAGTTTCAAACCATAATGTTAAAGCAGCCAAACAGGAAAATGTCTGTCCATCTGAAACTCCCCTTCTGTCTCCCCGTCTGCTTATTAGGAATCCCGATGGTTTTCAGACACGGCATGTAGGCGAGTCTTACCAAGTAAACCTGAGGGATCTATTAAAGGCTTGCCTTTCTAGTCTCTCACTTCCACCCACCATAAAAAAACAAATGTACTGTTCTTTAAATGAGAGGAAACTGTAGTACAAGAAGAAGCTGAGCTTTATCTGTCAGTCTCAGTAACTTCAAATTACACTGACATAAACTGACGTGTTCAGGAAGGAATTATGTAAAAAAGACCGACAACAACAACAAAATATCTAATTGATTCCTTATTAATAAGGATTTTTAAACACATATATACAGATAAAACAGATATTCAACAATAAATGTAGATTAAAAACAGAAAAAAAATAAAAATCTTTGAAATATGTAAAACCACATAGAAAGTTTGACATTAAAAATAATATTGCTTTTCTACCTGTTAAGAAAACATTAAATACAAGAGAAAAGACACGTTCTGCCTGCTTTTAAAAAAACGACACTGTAAAATTAGAACTGATTTTCCCAGAAGAAGAATATAATGACTTTTGATTTTTTCTCAGTATGGTGAAGACGCCTCTCCTTGATGACCTTAAGAGTCTATCAGGAGTGTATTCACCGAGCATTTCAACAAGATAAGAGCGTGCCAGGCTATTCAAACCTTAGAAAAAAGGGGGGTATTTTAGAAATCAATTCTTTAACTGTAAGAGAGTTTAAGTGCGGGTGTTAAGCTCACACCTTATGATTTTAGTTTTTGCTCTAACAGCAGAACTCTGAAAAAGAAAGATTTTTTTTTGTTTGTTTTGTTGTAAAGAAGCTATTTACAAGAATCCAATTGACTAGATTTGAAAGCATAAATCTGATTTTCCAAACCAGACTGTGACTTTAGATGTTTGTAATGCAATATAATACTATCTAAATGTATTAGATCTGTTTTTTAGAAAGGTAAATTCATATTTTGTCCATTCAGATGTGTTTCTGTGGGCGTGTTATACATCATTTCAGTCTTATTTGTGGTAGATGGCGTCTTGAAAAGCTTCAGTTTGGAGAAATAGTTTATATCAGGGCTAGAATTCATAGATTTCTACCAATAATAAATTTAACATCTCAAAAAAGATTTTCTGTTTCGTCCTCATTCAGCTTTAAAGAGGCCCTCCAATTAAAAACGGTTTTTCCGAGGTTTCTGTTGAATATTTTAGCTCCACAGGTGTTCTTACCTTCATAGTGGGTGTGAAAACTGGTCAACAACTTCTCTTTCAGTTCTCAAACTACGCAGGTGGTGATAACACCCAAGTTCTCCCGAGTCCAAACGGCCTGTATCTGTTTCATCACAACTTCTTTGTTCGTTAGTATTCATCAGCTCCCGCAGTTGAAACCACACCTAGCATGAGGCTAGCTAAAAGCGATAAGACGTATCAAACAGGAAGAGAGAATGCCTGATGTTGCCATGCGCAGCGGGGCAGGAAACCTTATACCTTGCTCTCATAGGCTAGTTTGTTAGCCAATCTGAGTCCAGCAAATTCAAATAATGAATATGAACGAGCTGCTGACGAAGCCTGATGGAAGGAGCCGGAACCACCCGAATTTTGACGCCAACAGATTAAAAGGTCTGTTAATCAGTGTTTCCTGACATTTTTTAGATATAAAATGTTTCATATTACTGGTTAATACTTAAGAAATAACCACAAAGTCCTGAAATTTGTATGAAATGGCCTCTTTAAGAAATCCAGCCTTCGACATCAACCAGCAAACAGCTACTACAAAAGTTTTGTCCCGAACACTTAAGAAATCTGCCCAAAGAAAGACAAACGATCGTAAAGATGACATAATTTATTCACCAACTGTGCAAAAATTCATTTCATAAATATGGAGATGTTAGCTGGGTGGATAGTAAATCCATGCTTTGTGGTTTATTGTTCATGATGTGAATAATGCAGGATTACATGCCTTTATACTTAGTGATAAATAACTGTGAATCTATAAATCTTTCCACGCAGTTTATCATGCTGTCATAAGACATGAATGAATCTGAATTTTCAATGAGCAGAAACTGTCACAGAGCTCTGTGACTCAGGGTGAAACCGTCACTGTTGCTCATTGCTGCATTTTAAAGCCTTTTTTTAAGAAGAGTCCCAATTGTCTGCAACTGCAGATGATCCATAAAGTCCTGCAAAAATCATGGAAATGCACACCAAAGCAATGCATGTATCATATAACACTGCGATTCATTGTTAATTAGGGTAAAGCGAAGTCCAAGTGCGTCCGTGACTAATTCACAACAGACTTTAACAGACTGAAATGAATATTTAAATTGAAAGAATGTCAGTGGGTTAGCACTCACATGACAGCATTTTAACGTGCTAATTAACACATTTTTATGTTTGCATTCTGGCTGTACGTGAGTCAGCCTTGAGTAAATCTGGCAAACTGTCACGTGTGACAGATGATCCCATCTGCACCCCAGTTAGTGACAAAAGCTTTGCTGTCAGGTGTGTCGTCAACACGTTTCAACAGGAAAGCTCAAAGGAACCAAAGCAGCAGACCACAAACACCCCGTCCATTAATCCAACACTAACTCTGTGACTTCACAGCTTTTCTTTAAAGGTGTCAAAGGAGTCATATTTTATTCCTTTCTGAGAATAAAAACAGAGAATATATGGATTAAAATAAGCTGCCCTGGGTTTAATATGGTGTCTAAACTTATAGTATAGAATTGTATCGTATCTGCTGCAAATAATGTTTCTTATTATGATTCTTATCTGTTTAGTTATTTGCTTTTGATTATTCTATCTGAGTACAGTTTATTAAAACAGGATGGTAATATATTCATGCATTTATTCACCAAAAAAAGCAGATCCTACAACATTCATTGATCCCACAGCTGTCATTTGTATTTAGAGCAAAAGGGCAATTTCAAATGCAAATGCAGGAGTTACTTCTGTAAAGTCAATTAACTGATTTCAGGGCTTTAACTTGCTTCGACATAATTAGTAACATATTTAAAGCATAATGAGAATGAAACCAGTGTTTTAATGCAGCATTAAGATTTTGATTTATAAGATGCAACTTCTGCCTTGATGGTTTTTAGTTCCTCCTGTATGATATTAGTTGTGTATCTAAAATACATGTAATGATGGGGAATGATTACTGCACACTCGTGATGATGTGTTTTTTTTTGTGCATGTCTGAGAAAAATGGCTAAGAAAATAATCCTTGAAAGATTTATTTTATTTTATTTTATTTTAAAATTTTATTTTATTTTAAATGTACTTTCTCTTCACCTGCTTTGTCTTGCTGTGGGTTGCAGGGGTTGACATATATGATCTCACTGAACCCTGGACAGACTGGTAGTCAATTACAACACAGAGACATGCAAGATCCTCAATCACAAGCACATTAATAAGTTATTTAGAATCACCAGCTTTACCACATTAATGGGTTTAACTATGAGAGGTAACTCCCCTGAGAAACTTCAAACAGGTGGAACATACAAACTTCACCTTTATATGACTGCACAGCTGAGTTGATGGTGCTAGCATCACTCCACAGTGATCTGCTACAGCCTTATAAACACATTTTCAAAAAATACAGCAATGAAACGCCACATTTTAGATAACATGTACAAAAAAATTCATGGTAAAAGAAAATATACAGCTTTTCTGAAATGTTAAAGCTGTTTTCTTCCTTGTGTAAAGTTCTGAATTTGTTGTTGGATATCCTGATTGGTTGTTGTTTTGTAGAATCAGACAACTTTCCCAAAAAACCTCCAGTTTAAAAATGCATAAAACAAAAACTTTACAGAGAATAATTAAAGACTAATATCTGAACTCCACTTCAAGTGTGATTAGTCCCCTCACTTCATTTTGTCTTGCATCCAACCAAAGCAGCTCTTTGAAGCTTTGCATGTTATTTTCTGGCGGTTGGAGAGTTTAAGAGGTGAAGACTCTTTGACTTTACGCACACTTTAATGCACATATTTCATCCCAAAGTAAACGCAGCAAACACTGTTAATTTTCTCCCAAATATAAAAGATTAAAAGTAAAATGAAACGTGCTGAGATGCTATAAACTGTGGGTTTCAAGAGGAATGTCGCAAAGAAACAAAACAATGAGTGACGTTCAGAGTAGATTGAATTGAAAGGAACGGACTACCTGACTTACCCTCTGCAAGCAGGCGCACCGCATGAACAAACGAGGGGTCCAAGCTGTTTTTCTCCGCCACCAGTTCAGGTAAGCACTTATCCGGATGCATTGTGATCACAGCGAACCTCTCCACCAGCTGAGCAGGTGAGACAGCAGGCGTGCCGAGCGTCGGAATGCAACTAGATCTCCTTTCTCCTGCGCGTTGATGGCTGCAGTCAGTCTGTCTTTAATTAGCAACAACAGCAAAAAGCCCTTCAGAAAAAGTCCGGTCGTCTCAGATTCCCGATATACCTGACTGGAAACTGAGCAGTGATTCAGAGGTGTGAGTCCATCCCCGCCGCCGTTGCCTCTCCTCGGCAAGCCGCCAGACTCTCAGCCTCCCAGGGTCTGCAGCCTGCGCGCGCTCCTCTCCGCCCCTCAGCAACATTATTGGCCACATTCTGGGACTGGCTTTAATAAAAGGAACGAGGAGGATCTCCTGTGCGCGAAAACACACTGTCTGCACGCAAGAGATGCACTTAGTGCATCATATCTATATCTTGCCTACAAGAAATAATTAAGAATCTAGGTCAAATTATTGTTTTTTTACGCGTAAAATTAAAAATGCAAACTTAGATAGAGGTATATAAAGGATTGGTGTTATTAACTTAGCACAGCATAATGGAAAAGTGAATGTTTTGAAAATATCTATCGGGAATTGTAATTAGCTTTATCTGTTTATCACTGGGGGGGGGGGGTTCCATCCAAACAAAATGTGCAGACTGTTTTTTAACACTTTCACCTTCTTCTTCTGTGGCACTTTTAGGGACCTGAGGTCCAGAGGAATATTTACTGCTGGAAGAGGAAATTACCGACTCTGTCTTAAAGTAGCAATAAGTGGCTGCTTGATTCAGGACTTAAAGCACAATGACAATTGTCTCGGAGCAGTAAGGAATAATTTATATCTCTTATGAAGCATCGCTCTGGTTTTCTATAGTCCTGAATGCTTTTCTTACAAATTAGATTTTATGGTAAATGAGGCTGTTGAAGGACCAATTCTGGCTCCACTTGACCTTTAAAGTTGTTTCTTCCTTCACTGATTGGAATCATAACGACTGCTGTGGGCTGCAGACAATAGCTTTTTTTTTTTACAAGTCTGAGTTAATTGTGTTGTTGTTATTTATGTTTTTCCTCTAATAGGCTGAGAGGGTTATTGTTCAAATTAAAACTCTCTGTACACTCTGAGACGGCTAATTGTCTGGAAAAGTTGGAGTTTTGATGAGTTTTGTGGTACATTAAGGACTAAAATTCATAAAATTTATAACGACAGTTCTAAAAAAAAAAAAATTTAAAAAGCTGTGTAAAAGATGAACTAAAAACAAATCTTACAAACCCAGATTTTATTTCTAGTATTGAAACAGACATTTCATTTTGAATTTGATGGCAGCAACATGCAGTATCTAAAAGCAGTAGAACAAGATGTTTGTTATTGTGTAGCGTCTCCTTGTAAACATCTGGAAAGTGAAGGAAAAGGTTGCTGGATTTTAATGTTGTCTCATTCTTGTCTGATAGGATTCTAGCTGCTCTACAGCTCGGGGTCTTTGTAACAGGAGTTTTCATTTCATGATGCATGAAGTGTTTTTGCAGGTGAGACATCTGGACTGCAGGCAGGTCAGTTAAGCACACAGATGTTTCACCGTGTTGTTGTGATGGATGCAGGATGTGGTTTAGTTTGTCTTGCTGAAATGCACAAGAACTTTCCCTGAAGGAGACGTAGTCCAGAGCAGATGTTGCTCTAAAACCTCTTCAGCATTGATGTTGCCTTTCCAGATGTGCAAGCTGCCCATACCATACACCCACACCATCAGAGAGGCTTTTGAACTGTCTGCTGATAACAAGCTGAATTGTTCCTCTCTTCTTTTGTCTGCAGGACCAAATCTGACCCTGGAACAGTTTCCCTCTCCACCTCAGACCAGCTTGACGCCAGCATTTCTGGATCATGTTTTCACTGGTTTCTTCCTTGTATGATCCATCTCTAACTGGTGTTTGTGGATCACTGTGTGACAGACAGTAACATCTGGGAGTGTTTTTAAGTCCGTGCAGTAATGTTTAGAGAATCTTGCTTGTTTTTAATGATGCATCACCTCAGGGCCACAAATCATGAGCATCCAGTTTTGACCTTTGACCTTTTTACATAGAAATTCCTTTTGATTCTCTGAATCTTTTGATCATATTATTCACTGTAGATGGTGGGTGCTTCAAAGTCTTCCTGATTTTATGTTGAGGAGAATTTATCACCATTTTTAGAAGCAGTTTGTCACAGAGTGATGAATCTCTGCCCTTCTTTTCATCTGATTTTGCCCATCTGAAATGCTCCTTTTGTAATCAGTCATGTTACTGAGCTGTTAACAATGAACCTAATTAATTGTTAAATGTACCAAATGTTTCTGAATTGGACCAGCTACTTTAATTGTGTCTGTTCCAACGTTTTTGAGACGTGTTACTGCAATCAAAAGCAGAATGAGCTCATATTTTCGATAAAAATAAAACATTTCAGTTTCATCATCTGATCTACTGTAGTTTTTATGTTCTATCTGGGATAAAATATGAGTTGATGAACTTCACAAATAATTCATTCTAATTTTTATTTACATTTCACTCAGTGCCACTTCTGTGGAATTGTTCATTTGAATATGCAGAAACATCTACTACCCTAAATGATGCTCTCATTCATGCTTCTCATTTGCCTTGTATGAATATCTTGTTTGGAGGATTTAAGCTCATTTGTTCAGGGATAAATCACTGCAGCTTTCACTTTTATTACTTTTGTATTGATCAACTTGTTTCTCCAGTAAAAGAGATAAGTGCATGTGCCTGAAATTGTGTGGGAGAGGTTGTTTTGCTGTTATGTTACAGATCAGATATATGCCCTGTTAATTACCAAAACCCACAATAGTCCCCCCACCACCCCCAACACACACACACACCTTCAATTACATATAACTCCTGTAATCTAATCTAAAGCTGACAACTTTAATCCAAGTTTTTTTTGCTCATGACTGACATAAAAACAACATTATCTTATAAAATGTGGAACGTTACAGTTTATTGTATTACAGTATACACTATATATCTTTGTGCTGAGCAGACTGTTTGTAAAGATTTTCAGAACTTCAGTTTTCTTAGATTGTATACAAAGTGTAAGGAAAGAGAAAACAAAATCCAAATCAGATAAGTGTCAGTGTTGATCAAAACTTCACACTTTATTCAATGTGTATTTTCATTTTTTATACTTATAGCTGACCCATCTGAAATGAGGCACAACTTTTTTTCTGCTTGATGGTTTAAGACAATAAATCAGGCTAACGTTGGCCAGTACTTTCCTTTGGAATTTCATGCTTACTGAACCCTAACTGATATAATTTCAGTCAGTGAAATACATTATGAAGAACATAGTAATATGTTCTGACTGTTAAATAAAAGCCTTTGTCTGAAATGTTGATTATGTTTTTAAATCTTGTTTTATATTGTGATTGTGGGATTTGGTTACAATGGGCAACTTAATTATATACAGAGTTGCACACGTAATTCGTCACAATAATATACATATGTATCTATTTGATCCTAGTGACTCCTTCGAGTTCTTTGTCATTCATTTCATGGCTTTTGCTGCCCTCTAGTGATGAAACGTTAGTAGTACGACACATTCCAACGACACGTCAGGGCTTTTATTTGATTTTATGACTACATTTTTTTTCTGCATACTTTTTTTCTAAATATTTATCTCCAGGTTTCTGGTTTCAGACTCATCATTTTCTTAATGACTGACTTGACTGTTTGTATAATGTGTGATTACTTAGGAGAAAAACTAATGTATTTTACTGTTGTTGTTTTTTTTATTAAATTTTATCTATAAAGTTTGTTTTAATTTTGAAAAACAGTGTGAAATCTGTTTGCTTCAGATTAAGTATTTACTTAGTGCAGCTTCATTGCACTAAGAACGTAAATATTTCACTAAGAAAGTAAATATTTCTTAGTGCAGCTTCATTTCATTCAAAAACACATTAAGGCAATCTCTAAATCAGCCTATTATCACCTGAAGAACATCTCTAGGATAAAAGATTTAATGTCCCAACAAAACCTAGAAAAACTAGTCCATGCATTCATCTTCAGTCGGCTTGATTATTGTAACAGCATCTTTACTGGTCTTCCTAAAAAATCAGTTAAACAGTTGCAGCTCATTCAGAACTCTGCTGCTAGAGTTCTCACTAAAACCAGAAAAGTGGACCACATCAGTCCAGTTCTGAGGTCTTTACACTGGCTGCCTGTCCGTCAGAGGATAGACTTTAAAGTTCTGTTGCTGGTCTATAAAGCTCTGAATGGTTTAGGACCAAAATACATCAGTGTCCTCCTGACCCAGTATGAACCTACAAGACTCCTCAGGTCTTCTGGATCTGGTCTTTTATCAGTTCCCAGAGTCAGAACCAGACATGGAGAAGCTGCTTTCAGCTTCTATGCTCCACATTTCTGGAACAAACTCCCAGAAAGCCTCAGATCAGCTGAAACACTCAGTTTATTTAAATCAAGGTTAAAGACCCACCTGTTCTCCGCTGCATTTACATAAAGTTTTATTAGAAAGTCCAAATCCACACAGTTGCTTTTAAGCTGTCCTTTGTTCTAATTCTGTTTATTTTTAAATCATGTTTTCATTCTTCTACTTATGCTTTTGTTTTATGTAAAGCACTTTGAATTGTCCTGTACATGAATTGTGCTATACAAATAAACTTGCCTTGCCTTGCCTTGCCATTGCACTAAGAAATTAAATATTTGATCTGAAGCAAACAGATTCCACAGTGTTTTTCAAAATGAAAACAATGTGAAATCTGTTTGCTTCAGATCAAATATTTACTTTCTTAGTATAGGTTCACTGGAGACTTTGAACAAGTTTGAGCCAACGTCAAAAAGTGCAAAGTAAAAAAAAAAAAATGCACACCGCATGCAAGCAGCATCAGTTGCAGTTCAGTGAGCACTGAGTCAGTTATAGCTCGATTACGCATGCGCACGCAGCTTCTCAGCACGGTAACTCAGTTGTGTTTCGTGTTTTCACGTCTTTTTCTGTTTTCCTCAAGCTGTTAACAATGATACTGTCAACTGAATAGAACGAGAACTCCGAAATAACTCGTCGGGAATAAAATTACTGCATGTCCTATAATCATTTAGCTCCATCCATGGTTACTAATTACGCAGCATAAAATAAGTACATTATTAGAGCTATTTAATCAATATTTCTGGGTTATTCTTTTCTCAAGTGTTTGGATTTAATTTAACTTTATTGTTGAAAATCGTGCAGCTTTCGAAGGAGTCTGTTGAAATTTCAGACCCCTTCAAAACATCAGACGTTATATAAGTGCAACACGCGCGAGTATCTCTCTGTCCTGTCGGAGTCACGTGGGATCGGCAGACAGTCTCAGAAGCCGCGTGGATTTTTTTAACGGTAAGAAAAATGGAAACTTCATGTCGATACATGTTGACAATGACAAAACAAGCTGCACGAAATGAATAACAAAGAACTGCTGATAGTCTTTTTAATTTGATTTTCAAAAATAGCGTCTTATTTTGCAAATGTAATTTTTACTTGAGAACAACCCTCAAACACACTATAAATAAGACAAAACCCAGTTATTATGATTGTTACTGATTTGTTAAAATTGCTTCTTGTAACTGTAATAGTAATTTTAGAGTTACCAAGTGTTTGTGACCAACTTTTAAGCCCTTAAAGTCTACAGCAAGAAAAAAAAACGCTTTGAAAAAAATGTTTCTATATTTTAAGGAACTTGTATAAATAATAATGCCATGTAAGGTACATGCAAATTCTTAGATCATAATAACTAAATAACATTAATGTGTTAATATCAGACCACTTGTTCTAATACATTTCCATTCTATTTTTTTGTTTTTTTCCCAGTTAATTTGAATTTGTGTGTCAGTAACATAAGGGGCCTAAACGTGTTCTATGACTGAGCATTCAAAGAGATTCAAAGGGTTAAAAGCTTCCTTGACTTAGTGAACAATAATGATGATTTATGTTATGTGTTTCGCAGGAGTCTTTGCTGTATAAAGGTTCAGCAACCATTGAGATATTTGAAGCTGATATTTAGAATAATAGGAGCTCAGGTGGTTGATGAATGAAACAGCTCATGATCAAAGTTCAGGGTTAGTTTCTTTATCAGTAACTAATGAGCTTTTTACTGTGTCCCAAAGTGAAAAGTGCAAGTAAGACTACAGCTAAGAAAATAAAAGTACTGTTTAAAAAAACAGTTACACATTAAAGGGAAGATTTTAATCTTCTTTTTGCCCATGATATGGTGTCATTTGCTGTTTCCAGAGAAGTGAACATGCCAGCTGTTGTGGTTGTGCACGGTGGAGCGTGGGCCATACCAGATGAGTTGGCCAAGGCCTCTGTTGACGGAGTAAAAACTGCAGCACGTGAGGGGTTTTCAGTGCTGAGAGGTGGAGGAAGTGCGTTGGATGCTGTTGAAGCTGCAGTCATGGCCTTGGAGAATAACTCAGTGTTTAATGCAGGTATTCAAAATAAGACATATTTACACCACCTTGATCTGTTTGACGGTATCTTCAATGATCAGAAATCCATTTTAGATTGAAATCAGTGCTGACTGGGACCATCTTTCATTATTAAGTTACTTTAATTCTACTTTTTATTCCAACACAAATAAACATACTGATGCTGGTTTCTATCTGCACTCTAATAGATCAGTTCTTTTCACATATTCACATGACAAAATAACACTCTTCATGATGCAACCTGGATTTATTAACACACTGTCTCCATCTGCTGGGGAAACATCCACCTCAGCTCCATCCAGCGTCGCTGTCATTTTCCTCAGATGTTACCAAGCAGCAATCAGGTGGACTAATTATAGGTTTTAAAATGATAGTGTATAATTTCTCTATCAGCACACAGATAATTAATTTAAATTGAAGGTGGTGTAAAAATTATAAGCAAATTAGGGAACTAATCCAACTCAGAGTTCTGTCTTTACCAGAATCTACTTTTTTTTGTCCATTTCCTGCCTGAAGAAAAATACATTTTGCAATGACACAATTCTTAATTTATATTACAATTTGTTAAAAAAATGTACAAACTGAACAAACAAATATTTAATCTTGTATTTGAATACAGACAAGGTTCTACGTCACACTGCATTTAGAGAGCAGTTTGAAAGGCTTTTTATATATCAGATAAGAAACATGATGTGGTTGATGCCTTGTTTGGAAGTACCTTAATCTGTTCAATGTTTTTTCTCCACTCTGCTCCCATCTTGTGGATGGATGAGGATGCAGCAGTTATTTGGATTTAGAAAAGAGGGGGGGGATTTCATGTCCTGTTTATTGTTCCCTCCCTCCAGGGTGTGGAGCAACAGTAAATGTTGATGGAGAAGTAGAGCTGGATGCTATTATCATGGATGGTAAGACCCTCGCGACTGGTGCGGTGTCCTCAGTAAAAAACATTGCCAACCCAGTGTCACTGGCCAGGGCTGTGATGGAGAAGGTGCTTTTCAATTTATTCTAATCAGATAAAAGTCTCCTAGTCTCACCCATTATTTTATAGTTGTATGTCATGACTGGGTGTAAGTATTGTGATAAACATTTTTTTTTTTTTTTGCAGACTTCCCATGTCATGCTGACAGGCAACGGTGCGAACCTGTTTGCAGAAAGCATTGGCGTTAAAACTGTTCCCACTGATACTCTGGTGACTGAGTATGAAAGGAGCAAATGGTTGCAGCACAAGAATTACACCACTGGAGTGATGGAAGATTTCAACTCAAAATGGTAAGTATCTGTTGTCCCGTCTGATTTTTGGTTTTCTCATGAACGTCAGATGCTTCTTTTGGAACAAATAGCATAACAGAACAAAACAACTTGAAAGAAACAGAAGCATAAACCCAAGAGCCTCCTCACTAAACCACATGCCTTTGATTTCATTTGCTCGCAGTCCAACAAGAATTGGGTCTCTTATTAATATGAAATTACAAAGATATTTTGATGTGATTCGTGTTTCATCAATACACAAAATACTATGTTGGTGTTTAAATCTACGGTAGCTCTACTGGATCGCCGAACATATCAAAGCTCTATGATAGTTTTATACAAGTGATGAGAATAATGTACTTGTCAGCCACAGGAGGAACATAATGTTTTATTTTAACTTACTGTGGCAAATACATGTTGAATAGTAGTAAATCCTACTTTATTTTGGCGAAATACAAAACCCCATGTCTGCTGAATATGATGGATGTACTTTTAAAAAACGATTTTATTTATTTAAGAGGATCTTTTTTCTAATTCTAGGGCTCATGATACTGTTGGGGCAGTAGCTGTGGACTGTACTGGTAATGTTGCATGCGCAACATCGACCGGAGGCATCAGGAATAAAATGGTGGGCAGAGTTGGAGACTCACCTGTTGTTGGTACGGACTTTTAATAAAAAGCACATTTTTCATATGTCTGTATGTCTTAGTTTTGGATTATTCCATGTGATTTGTTCCTAATCCTAGTACAGTAAAATAAGAAATCAGTCCAAAGATATCTAGAATGACCATGTTGTGGTCTGTAAAGCTGTGCCAAGGCACATTCTGCTTGCTTAACAAGACTATTTCTGTGTTGAAAAAAAAAAATGCATGCACAAATCAAATAGGCAAAAAATAAGGTAATTATGTCCTTTTCCTATTTTGTGTTGTTTTAACTGAACAAAATCCTTCTCAAATGTTGTTTTAGATCCAGTCCACCAGGTTTTTGAGTGAATATAAAAGGAAGTATGTTTTGAAAATGTATTTTTTATTTTCTGTGTTTTAAATAAGGTTGCGGGGGATATGCAGACAACCTGAGTGGTGCAGTATCTTGTACAGGCCATGGAGAAAGTATTCTGAAAGTGACACTGGCCCGACTCATTCTTTCACACGTTGAACAAGGTAACATAATGATCAGACTTACTTTCCTTTTAGACAGAACCCAAATAAAGTCATAAATTGTTAAATCTCTTACAGAAAGGGGGAAAAAACTTAGGTATCAGTTTGCTTTGTATTTGTTATTTGTGAAGATTTATTTGAGAGTAATTTCTGCTGTGATCTGATGAAGATTTTAAATGTAATATGTGGAAAAATGTCGTGCCCACACATTTAGTCCATAAATGTGTTTTATTTCTTTCCTCTTGTCTCAGGTAAGTCAGTGTCAGATGCCTCCATGTTGTCGCTGCAGCACATGGGTGACCGTGTGCAAGGAGCCGGGGGTGCAGTTGTGGTTTCTCCGTCGGGGCAGTGGGCTGCCTCGTTCACCACTGAGCGAATGGCCTGGGCTGCTGTAGAACAAGATGTGCTGTGGTTTGGATTGAACCCAGATGAAAGACTAAAAGAGAAAGTGTCTCAGTAAAACACGTTAATTTTTATGCTCCAGATGTTTAAAATTTTGCTGTATTTTAAACGTCGGGCTTCCATGTTTGATGCATTGGACTGTGTTATTGATTACTAGCTGTATTTGATTATAGTGAAATTAAATTGACTGATTATTTCAAAACTAATGTGTAGTAACTGAACGCTGTCTTTATAGCGCCACATGAATCACAGCATTAGACATAAAGTGATTTAAGATGCAAATAGATTTTTTTCATTGTCTGAATTATCAATTTGAAATGATTTATTCCCACATGGAACTATTATAAATGTTTTATCATTAAAGAAAAACTACAACATCTGTAGTTCTTGTTTGTACACTTTATTTTTATTATTATTTTCATTGGATTTTATTTAACTGCGTGGAAAGTCGTAGATACTAGACATAATGGGAGGTAACATGCACAGAAAACCATCAAGCAATGATGTGAACAGCTTGATGGGTCTGCAGCCTCTGTTGGAGCTACAAGGTTAAAACGTCATGTAGAATTCACAGTATTAATCATAAAAAAGACTAATAAAAATTAATTTATTTGCTTTTAAAGCACTTTCTGCTAAACTGATTGTTGGAGGTGTGTAAAAAACAATATCCACGTCAGTTTGACAGAAGTACTTCTGGTTTTGCTTTATTCTTTTAAACAATGAAGAATTTCTTTTATTTATGTCACAAAAGAAACACGTGCTATTTTGTGGCCGAACTGTCACTTTGTATGTAAACTGCAAACTGAATTAGTGAATATTTTACTTGAATTTTTAGCAGTTTTACTTGCAGTAATTTATAACTAGAGATTAGAGGCATCTTTTAAAAAAAGTTAAACAGTTAATTTCACTGCAGTTTATACAATATCTGTCATTAATGGACATATTTTTGCATCTATTTGCTTATTCAAAGTATTCTCATTACAATTGACTGGGATGTGCAGGAACATTAGAAGTAACCACGTTCAACATCATCAAAGCTGGAGGAAGACACAAACATTCAGGTAGTAAAAACTGCTTTAAGTACATTGTAAGCAGCTTAGTTTATTCAAATATTCACTCTTGTCAGAAAAAAAATGTTTAATACTGTGCAAAATGTCGAGCCATCCCTCATTTTTTTAATATTCTGAACTTCAGAAATCGTGGAGAATTATTGCTCCAGACCACTACAGATTAGAAGAAATGCTGGCACATTAGAAGCAAAATATTAAGAAATCATTTGTGTTTTAAGACGTCTGCATTTTGTGTCATCAGATGCCCAAGTGCTTTGCACCATATTTGAGCCTGGAAAACTTTTTCAGGACGACGAGAACGAACTTTTTCAGCTTTCAGCATTTTTTTCACCTTTAGTATGCTTTTCGATCCAGTTTGACACTTAATCACACACAATAAACCGTAAATGTTTGTGTTTTGATGTCATCTGCTTTTACGTGTCGGTAAACAGAAAACCACGTGATCAGAAACCCCGCCCCCAGGCTCCGTAGCTTTGCAGCAGCGGGACGAATGACGGCTCCGTCAGAGGAAGTTACTAGGTGCAGCTGTGCTAGTATGTAACCTTACACGAGTGAGCAACGATATCGCAGCACGGGAGAGGTAAGAGTCTTATGATCGCGCAAACAAATACTCCCTAATTTCTAAACTGCAAGTGTATGAAAAGATGCACGTGAATGCTATCGCGTAACGATCGCTAGTAGCGCTCGTGCTACAAAACAAACTTCACAGGCCTGTGCTACAAGCTAGCAAGCTATCTCGTTTCTAATAAATAGCAGCGAGTTGTGTTTTTCCATATTTACACCTCACTGGATAGATGTTTCGAATGTTCCTCTATGAGATGTCACCACTGCAAAGTTTGCGTTTAGGTACTGCAGTAAAGTAAAATAGCAGGTTTCTTTAGTTCTTCAGAAGTTAACGTTAGCATGCTAACATCCATAATGGCGTTCAGAGGCAGCTCGTTAACATCATGTGAGCTGGCATTTCACAAGTCCTTGGGATAAATCCTTAATCATTTGTTCATATATGTTTCCTGTTATTGAATAAGACTGATTTTGACAAGCATTGCTCCACTAGATTTGCATGAAGTGTTTTTACTTTCCTGGCTGGTTTTAATTTGGCCTGTGCAGGTTGTTGTAATCCTACTTGCATTTAGAAACTTTACACACTGGTCAACTTGTATCTCCTCCCATTTCAGCATGTGTTTCAAACGGGTAGCTTTCGTAACATGTAGTTATTCGGAGTGCTAATAATTGTAGATTTTCTAAACATAAACGATCCACGGAAAAGGTTTAAGGTTTTCAGCCAACAGGCTGATGAATGGTTTTAACCCCATTTTAAGCTTTACAGGTTCTTTGGGTTTTTATTTCATAACTGAATTAATTTACTGCGAGATTATTTGTGATCTTTGTTTAAAGCATTATTGGTAATTTTTTTTGCATGAAAATTACTTCCTACATGCCACTCACTGTCTGTGTTGTTTTGATTTAGGAAGGCAGAACCATTCATGGATATTGTGGACACCTTTAACCATCTAATACCGAGTGACCAGTTGGATGAGTCTCTGATATTAGGTCAGAATTTGGAATGTGAAGTCAGTAATGAATTTGGGACAGGACCCGTAATGGAGGATTCACTGAAAAACATGCTCAGTGACAAAGACCCCATGTTCGGATGTGCAAGTGCTCAGTTCAATATCTTGGACAATGAAGATCCTGCTTTTCACATTGCTGGCTCGGCAAGTATGTCCTCAGTCATAAAAAAGGGCAAAATGGCCCAGGTGTGGGGTTATCGAAAAACACAAACGGAAATTTTAACATTTTAAAGTTTTATCTAAAAGGTCTTCTGCATTTATCTAGAAATAATTGGTAAAACTTAGTTTATTGGCTTTCTAACATCAGCTGAACTTTAACTCTGGCATTCATCATATGCTGAGAAATGTAGAAGATTATTTTTCACAGTGAACAGCTGTGTGTACTCAAACCCTGTAGTCAGTGTTAACAGAACTGCATGTCCCATTCTGCATGAGTTTTTTTTCCTCATCTATTAATTCAGTCATTTAAAAAATGGAGAGCTTTTTTTGTAAAAATGTTGTTTTGGTAGATTCCTTTCTCTTCAAATTCTCTTAAACGGAACCCTTTTTTCCCTCTTGCAGTCCCACAAAGCGCTTCAGCATCTGCAGGACTTACTGGAGAACTGAATGTTGAAGGTGCCTCACAAGTGAAACGACCCACTGCAAAGCGAAGGAAACGACCAAACAATTTAGACTATGGTAAGCGGAAGCTCGTTTAATAAACATTAATGTTAATGATGTGTTAGCACAATAATCATGTGCTGACACGATTCCATTCAATCCAAAGCTGCAAGCATAAGTTAGCAAAATCCACATTACAGCTCAGCTTATGGTGGAAATAAACTACGGTTATATCTAACAATCCCAGTAAGAAAATCACTGGGTTTTGTTAATTCCTTTAACTCTTCAAAATCACATGCAACACACTTCTACCAACAGGGAGAATCACACCAACCAGAATCAAAACCAAAGAGCTGATATGATGTAATTCAGTCATGCTGAGTTTTAAAATTACTTTACCAATAGTTGTAGTCCCAGCAGTTTGGTCAAAAAAATTAATTCAAATATTTTGCATTTTTTCTTATAGTTTGAATGTTTGAAACTTTTCGGAATCACAAAAAAAACTTGAGCAGAATTTTAACAATGATTTAAATACAGATTGAAACCACATCTTTAAAGAGGCCCTTCCATTAAAAATGTTTTTTTCTGAGGTTTCTGTTGAATATTTTAGCTCCACAGGTGTTCTTACCTTCATAGTGGGTGTGAAAACAGGTCAACAACTTCTCTTTCAGTTTTAATCTCTCAAACTACGCAGGTGGCGATGACACCCGAGTTCTCCCGAGTTCGAATGGCCTGTATCTGTTTCGTCACAGCTTCTTTGTTCGTTAGTATTTGGCAGCTCCTGCGGTTGAAACCATGCCTAGCATGCTGCTGGCTAAAAGCTATAGCATAACATAGCAAACAGGAAGAGAGAACGCCTGATGTTACCATGCACAGTGGGGCAGGAAACAGTATACCTTGCTCTCATAGGCTAGTTTGTTAGCCAATCTGAGTCCAGCCAATCCGATTAATGAATATGAACGAGCTGCTGCTCGAGGCCTGACCGGAGGAGCCGGAACCACCCGAATTTTAATGCAGACAGATTGAAAGGTCTGTTAATCAGTGTTTCCTGACGTTTTTTAGATATAAAATGTTTCAGATTACTGGTTAATACTTAAGAAATAACCACAAAGTCCTGAAATTTGTATGAAATGACCTCTTTAAATCCTTGTGAAACGAAGAACTTAATTTGATTTACATCGAGTCATTGTTCAGGTTCATGGAGTAAATTTCCTCTTGGACTTAGTTGAACACTATTGGAAAACCAAAACCCGAATCTTTTCTCTTATTTTTAGTCCGTAGTCGGAAGTTTCCAACAGCCCCGACAAACTGAATGAGGTGTCCATGGCTCGTCTTAGTCACCCCATTTCACACCAAAATAATAATAATAAAAAAAATGTCTTTTAGTAAAAAAGTGTTCTGTTTTGTCACTGTTTGGATGCAGTGAAGCATCCACAGATGTAGCAACAACATGTGGATCATGGTTACAGTTTCTCCTGTTCTCTGACCTGAAAAATGCCTCACAGTCAGAGATGTGAGTAAAAGTTACAAAGAACTGAACCAGGTGCAAGAACAGAAATAATGTTCACTGAAAACACATCTGCTTTTATTTAAGTATAATTTCTGCAAGCATAGTTGAAAATGCAAAGTGTTCCATGTTTATCTTGACAGACTGTTGTGATGACCAGCAGTCTAACATGTCGACTCTTTGATTACAGGTGGACCCATGAGCAAACATCCCAACAGGCTAAGCAAGACTTTTCTTATTGAGAAAGGAGTTAAAGGGCCACAGCTGAAGAAGGAGTTGGTTCTGGGAGGGAGGATAAACGTTAAGGATATTGATGGTGGACTGTGGCTGAATCCTACGGTTGTTTTGAGACGACTGACTGTTACAATTGGAGGATTTAAGATTGAGTTGCTTCCTGGACCCTCTTACACACAGAGTGTTGATACTCACCAGTCGGCACACTTCGAGGATGGTTATTCTTACAGTAGCAACAGTGGTTTAGGTATCCTGCCAGATGATGCCGTCAGCATACAGAATCCCACAGCAGAGATGGATATGACTGAAAAGAACTCGACTGATGATGCAGCTCTTGGGCTGGGCCCATATGTGAACCCTAATGATGTGCAGACCTCTAATGGGACTTTAATAGAGAGCTCCTGCTCACAAGGGACAAAACACGATGACCCGAATGTTCCTGGAAAGAAAAAGCCAGTCAGTAAAGAAGCTGGTGTCAAACATCCACTGAGCCGTGACGATTGCACTGGTGCTGTTGATGATAAGACCGAGGACAAGGAAAAGCGGTGGACTGTAGCCAAAACACTGCACAAGTCCAAACAAGGACCGATGCTGAACAAGAACAAGGACTTGGTTTCCTGTAAAACCAGCCCAATGGGTAAAGAGCATAAAGAATCCCAAGACAAGCCATCCAAACCTATCCACAGAGGAGACTTGCACAAGGTCAAATCTTTGAAGGATAAAACAGCTGTTATGCCTTTGAAAAGGCCCACTGACAACACCCACAATGAGCCTCTTGCTAAGATGCAGAAGGTTCATGTAGCAGGGGAGGATAAATTAAAGCCAAAGTCACCAAGTACACCGAGCTCTGCCACAAAGAAGAACCCGCTCTCAGGCAGTCGTGCTGGTGATCGACAGGCACCTACCAAACAGCGAAATCCTCATCACAGCAACAAAGCCGAACCTGATCACCAGGCAAACAGTCATCCAGTCAACTCTTTAAAAATCCCACATGAGGGCGGGAACGAGAAGTTCAAGCTGAAAAAGCTGGAAAAGATTCTCCCAAAACATAAAAGTAAAACCACAAGAAGTATTTCTGTGGATGAGCCACAGCTGTTTGTTCCAGATAACGCCCCGTCTGTGAAGAAGGAACCTGCTGAGGAGCAACCTGCTAACAGCGACAGTGTTTGGGATGGAAACAACTGCTGCGGCTTGTGTAAAAAACACCACAATAATATGTAAGCATTCCTCTGATCATCGAGATAATCATTTATTTTATCTTTTAAAAGTAAATGTTTGTCATGAATACATCCATGCTTTGAACAAGACGCACCTTTCTAACAATAATCAAACATTGTTTAGGTTTATGGTTGGCTGTGGACGCTGTGATGACTGGTTCCATGGCGACTGCGTTGGTCTCGACCTGGCGAAGGTGCATGAAATGGAGGAGGAGGACCAGATGTACGTGTGCTTAAAGTGCTGCGAAGAAGAAGGCAAGAAGGTGGAACCCGAGTCTCCAACTACACCCAAGCCAGAAGTTCAAGAAAGGACCGAGGTACCAGATCATAAGCTACCTCCTAAGGCTCGTCCAGGATCCTCTCAGACTCTCACATCAGGGGGGGTTCGACCAGTAAGAAAGGTAAAGAGCTCTTTAAAGTTTGTATATTGATCTAATATATTTTATTTCTACAAAATTAGATTGTTTGTTTTTCCAGCTAATTTATCTTGTGATACTAATCATAACCAGTATTGCTGCTCTACGAGGGTTTGTTGTTGTTTTTTTGCTTTTATTTTGACTGTGCAAGAGGTGTGTGTGCACATGGCTGTGGGAATAACATGGTTTCTCACACGAGTTGTATATGATGTCAGTGCTCAATCCTTGTTTCTTTAAAGTTACTTCATTAATCATTTGGAAAAGTTAAATCTGATCCACCTTTTGCAATTTATGTTCTCCAACAGGATCCAGAAAGGAGGCAGTCCACAGATGCCAAAGAGATGGCTCATAAAACAGGTGCTGTAACCAGCTGTGAATGTAAAAATATTTTAGCTTGAGTTCAAGACCAGTTCATTGAGTTCACGGCTTCATGTCCTTACATGAGCACAAGCAATATTCATTAAAGATGGCCATGTAACAAATGTTTAGCACACTGTTGTATTTTTTTGGATCAGAACTTCTTTTTCAACTTGAAAACTTGATTATGATCCCAGTTTCTGTCTTTAAAAACAAAATGTAATGATTTGTAAAGTCGTTGTTTCTCACAAACCCATATTCAATTTCCAATAGAACATAAACAGCATGATGTGGAAACTGGGACATTTTCCCATGTCATGGAAAATATTGGCTCATTTTGAATTTGGTGGCAGATGGTGAGATTTACTTTTAAAGTCTCCACAAACCACATATGCTAATGCTACATGTGCCTGTGTCCCTGGTGACAGGTGTGGGTTGGTGGCTGGGTGAGCACGTCACAGTGAGCATGAAGGATATGTTGAGAGATTTTAAAAATCACCACTTAGTTTTAAAATTCTTTATTATATATAGAAGAAACAACATAACATTTCAAACATTTGTTCCTAATTTGAACCCACATAGCTGGAAATGATTCACTTGTTCTATATTATCATTCTGTCCTCACAGGTGTTCAGTCAAAACATGATGCAAAAAGCAAGGCTCCATCTCTGGCGTCAAAGAAACCCGTCTCCGTGGAGGCAATCAGACGAAGCGTGCGCGATTCTCTGAAAGAAATCCTCACACACAGGTCAGGAAACATGACTGAATGCTACTGGTAGCTGGAAGATATCACAACTCAGTTTCTAAAACAAAAGTGGTGATTTCCATGTTTCAGGTTGAAGGACTCTGATTTAAACATCTCAATGGAGAGGGCTTCAGAAGTTGCCAAGAAGATTGAGAGAGAACTGTTCCACCTTTATAAAGACACAGATCACAAATACAAGAACAAGTATCGAAGCCTGATGTTTAACCTCAAAGATACAAAAAATAATGTATGAGCTTTTTTATATTTGGCATAATCTAAATATCTGCAGTTTTACCTTAAACATAGTTTAATTGGCTGTATTTTTATTATTTTTTTTTGGCAGGTTCTCTTTAGGAGGGTTCTCAAGGGGGAAATTTCTCCTGGTAACCTAATTCGCATGAGTCCTGAGGAACTGGCCTCAAAAGAGCTGGCTGCCTGGCGACAGAGAGAGAACAGACACGTAAGTGATGTTTAAATCTTTGTTGTCATGTGACGTGTTTATATCTAGATGTTTCCTATTTGCCTGTATAAGATCTCTGAGTTTTAAAATACAACATAACCTTTAAAAAAAAACGATCCTTTCAGACAATCGAGATGATTGAAAAAGAGCAAAGAGAAGTAGAGCGACGGCCCATCACTAAGATTACACACAAGGGTGAGATTGAAATCGAGAGCCAGGAACCCATGAAAGCACCGGAGCCTGAAGAGGTAAAGGTCAGAGCAAATGTTTGAAATATTCACTACATATTTAGTTTGAATACATGTTCCTGTCTTTAGATCGAGCCGCTTCCCAAAGTGACTGAAGTCTTACCAGAACCTCCAAAAACCCCAGAGAAGAAAGCAGAAAACACCAAGATGGAGAAGGACACTACAAGTCAACACAAGTCTCACTTGTTCGATCTACACTGCAAAATATGCACAGGTAATCTCTGAAACCAGACCAGAACCAGGTGTTAAGGATTAAATCCTCCTTATAGAGAAACATGTTTTCCCATATTTTCTCCTGTACAAGGTCGCATGGCCCCCCCAGTGGAAGAGGCACAAACCAAGGTGGTCAAAGTCGCCACCACAGTGGTTCGGAGGCAGTCGACCAAATCAGAAGATTCAAAGGGCTCAACGCCGCCGCCGGTGGACGATGACCTGCACCTCACTGTTTTAGAGGAGAGTTTCCGAAGTGCCCAGTCGGGATATGAACCAAGGTGGGAAGTAACTTAAGACTCCTCGTGATTCTGCTGTACATCTTGTTTTTTTATGCATGTTTAATTCACTGTTCCTTTTGGGGCCACAGGTCAGATCATGCATCTGGACGGGATGAAGAAGCTGCTTTCCTGTCTAACCTGAAGTCTCTGTGGCGAGGATTCATTCACATGCACTCGGTGGCAAAACTTGTGACGAAAGCATTTCCAGTTTCTGGTATTTTGGACAACTTGACTGAGGTAAAGTGACACAGAAGAACAAAATCAGAGTATAAATAAAGTTTTAATAAACAAACTCTGCATCACCTGACAGCACCATTGAAGCCTCTTTATGGGTCTTAGTTTGAATTAATGCGGGTTTTAAAAATTCTGCAAACCATTTTGACATTTTTAAAAAAGGATAAAAACACAGATTTAAATTTATGAGGACAGATGGTAAAAACTTGAGCATAAATTTGCCTTAATCTAATTGTTTTTGTTTTATCTGGTTCCAATAGGACCTTCCTGACAGCATCCAGGTTGGAGGGAGGATCAGTCCTCAGACAGTTTGGGACTATTTGGAGAAGATTCGGGCAACAGGAACAAAAGTGAGTTTTAGACTTTTTCCTCATAAATACTCAACAACAACTTGACAGTTACCGTCCATATTAAACCAAGTGAACATGTGATGTCATCAAGAAGCAAAAAGACTGTATGAGCTGCTCGAAGTATAAAAATGTATAATTGACTGACAATGAGCAGGACATTCGAATGTGTTGTCTAAGCAGCAACAGAAAATTGATGCTGGTGCATATAAACTTTATTTATTTATTAAAACCAGTTATTTGCAGATTTTCCTGACACATGCTTTTTGTTTCATTAAAGGAGGTGTGCCTCGTCCGCTTCTCCCCCGAGACAGAGGAAGATGAAATCTCTTATACGCTTCTTTATGCCTACTTCAGCAGTCGTAGGCGTTTTGGGGTGGTGTCCAATAACCTTAGACAAGTGAAGGATATGTATCTTATTCCCTTGGCTGCTACAGAAAAAGTTCCCCATCAGCTAGTTCCCTTTGATGGCCCAGGTAACCCAATGAGTAAACCTATTTTTAATAAGTATTTTCTTTCAATTAATCACACAAATGTATCCGATTTTTAAAAACTAAATCATGTTTAAATTTGACAGGTTTAGAAAACAATCGTGCCAACCTTCTCCTTGGACTCATCATCCGCCAGAGACCCAAGAGGGATTTTCTTCCTGTGGATGTAAATGAATCTGCGAGGATTGTTCCTGAAATCAAGCCCATAACCATCCCAACAAAAGTCACCAAGAAAACGGAGGAGGATGAGAAGTTGTACCTGTCCTCTTTGACCACACCGCTCAAAAAAGAAGTGGACAACCCACCGGAGGCTGCTGAGAGCGAGCCTGTTGAAGAGTGTTTTGAAGAACCGGTTGCAGCAGAAGAACCCAGCAGTCAGGAGTCACAAAAGCCGCTCCGCTTCCTTCCAGGTGTGTTAGTGGGTTGGGGGGGCGAATTGCCTCCTCTGCCTGATTTCAGCGATAAGCCGGTGACTTCAGGACAAGACACCCTGAAGACCCAGTCTGCTCCCAAAGCAGATCCATCATCTGTTAACCCTAAAGGTCCAACAGCAGCGGTCCCTCGTTTTGTAATCAAGAAGAAAGAGACAAAAGCAGCTAAAGCTGAACTCGAGCTGTCGAGTCCCGATGATGTATCTGCTTCTAACAGCTCATCAGGAAAAGATGCTGCAGCAGTGGTCCATCATGCACCTGTCACACTTAAAGATAAACCCCCAGATGTGTCGACTGATGACTTCCTGGCAGGGCTTTCGGTAGTTCCAAGTGATGCTGAAACTGAAAAAGGAGCAAATGAAGGAAATTCTTCCTCGCTGTTTGAATCCCAGGCTGCCTCAGATCAAACCAATAGCCTGAAACCTTTAAGTGGAATATTGAAAAAGTCTTCAGTGTATTCTGCTGTGGATGAAGATAAACCAGTGTTGCTAGAAAAGGACAAAACCAGCCTCCCAGATGTTTCAAGTCCAAAACCCGTCCCTGTGCTGAGCAGCACCAGAAGGGAGCCAGTGTTACCGTTTCACCAGGGATATTTACAGATCTCTCAGGCCAGGCACAAAGTTGAAGAACTAAATCAAACGGCTACTCAGTCATTAACCGGTATAAAAACCGATCCTGAAGTGGATCCGCCTGCTGCGGTAGCAACTCCAACACAGAATCCTGAACAGGTCCAAGAACCTCAAGATACAGAACATGACTCTGAACCGGCTCCAGTCATCCAAGAATACAACAGTGCCGCTCCTCACACCGTCTCCTCACCAGACACAGCTGATAGCTCTTCACAGGCTGCTTCTGGACTTCAGCCACAGCACGCCGAGAGTCTCTCAGAACCATCTGGCCAGATCCCGTTTCTGGCCAAAGACTACAAACGTTTAGAAGAGCGCTACAACGACCCGTGGGAGAGGCAGCGAAACTCTGAAGACAGGGATCACCACGGGAGGCACGGTTACCACCGGGACCCCCACGGCAAAAAGAGCCGACACCATGACAAGGAGAGGGAGAAGAAGCACGAGTACGGCTACGACGACAAGTACAGAGAGAGAAGCAGGCAGCACGGACACTCAGACGATCGCTACGCCGAGAGGAGGAAAGAGAGGCACCACAGCCACGAACACCACCACAAACGCAGACACAGACGGGACTCGGATTACGAGAACGGACGGAGAAGTTCTAAAGACAGCTACTAGGAACTATGTTGTTTTTTTTTAAAAGGCTTGTTACGGAGTATTTGGGACTCTTGAAGACTTTTATCTCATGGCTGGTACATACCACTCGACTAAACCAGTGACATTTTTTACAGCTCAGTCTGTATCTTCTGTTTTTAAATGAAGTTCCATTTATGTTTGACAGTACAGCCAAAATCAGTAGAATGAAAATCATTACAGTTTTTATTAAGAAAAAGGAAAAAAGACTTGATTGAAACATTTTCAACTTAATTACTTATAGTGTGTGTCGTTCACATGGAGCTGCTGCACCGGCAGCAACGATCAGTTTCAAGGTGACATGCAACAGAACGGACCATGTTATGAATGTTTTTATCTAATGTTTAACTAAATATTTAAATATTAACAGATCTAAAATGGCAGCATCCTTTTTTTTTTCCTTTCATTTTCTTTCAACTTTTAAATATTTTATAAACATACTTTCAATTGAAAGTATGTACATTTTGGCTTGTAATATATATATGTTAGAGATAAAGTGTGCCTTTGCACTGTGTGTTTATTGTACAGTTCGTAATAAAACTAATTTTTTTTTATTGTTGATTATAAAACAAAGAAGGTGTTGTCTCTTCCCTGACTGTAGCGTCCATCTTGTTTCTACGGGTCAAGAGTTCTCAGGAAGTGACAAATCTAAAACATTCTCCACATTTTTTAAATTACTACAAAACATTATTATACTAGCTAACAAGTCCTGACTCCCTTTCAGCAGGTCAGCTGACATTTCACACTAAAATAAAGTTTAAAATTGTACAACTAACAGAAAATTTTCAGCTTTTTTTATGTTTGTAATCAATTTCACCACTATTCAATTCCAGGATGAATATTAAATCCCTCACTGTTTTTAAGAAACAGTGCCGGCTTCACATCTCCAAACAAAGAAACATTTCTGACACTTCCCTCAAAGCCTTTAGAAAAAATCCCAGATGTGACGATTGACACATTTCTGTATAATTCAAATCCTCCAAAGTAAACCCGACCATCGTAGTTTAAAGCTACGTATCTCTGAAATGGGTCCAAATCTTTCGACAGGATTTTCTTACTGTTCAGGAACACCTGAATGATTGTGCTGTTGAGATTTAAGGACAAGTTGTGCCATGTGTTGCAGCAGAGCGTGAGATCTTTGACAGTTACGGGATTAGAAAGTCTTTCTCCGAGATTCACGGCGATCTTCAGGTGGTCTCTTTCAACCCCGACGGCAAGGTAGTCGTCGTCTTCGTGGTCAGCCTTTCCCAACCACGCAATCAAACCGTCTCTGGAGCTTGTGCGGAAACTAAAAGAGACTTGTGTGTATTTTAAGTTTCTTGTATTAAATCTGGGGTCTGTGTATTTAATATAGGAATTTCCAACAAACCTGAAAGTGTCTGTAGATGCTTCTGTCTCACAATATGTCCCCGTCCATCCTAAGGGACACATGCAGCTGTAGGAGGTGACGGTAGATGGAGCACATATGGAACCATGCCTGCAGATGTTGTTTACACAGCTGACTGACTGATTACACACAGAGCCAGTCCATAACGGTGGACATATGCAGATGAATGAGTCGACCCCTGTAGTTCTGCACTGACCTCCGTTTTGACACACCTTATACCCGCAGGGCGTCCCATCCCAGTCCCCGACGTTTGCTCCATCTACAGCTCCTCTCTCTGTCAGATCAAGTTCTTGACCATTAATTCTAAGTTCTCTCAGGCCACCGGTGAAGCTCATTGGTTCCTTTTCGGTTGCATCAGGAGAGACGAAGCTCAGAGTGGAAACGCCTCCAACAAAGATGTTAGTGGAAACATCAAGAGTTGTCATTCCTTCAGTCACGTTCTCTCTGACCATCTCATTATCCAGACTAAGGAAGCCTTGATGGCCAATTCGTCCTGCCTTCAAGATGTGCCAGGTCCTGCCGCGCAAGTCCACTTTCTTTACTGACTGGAGGATGTGGGTTCCATCTCCTAGACTAAATTTTAGTTGGACAAATCCAGCGTTCAAAGAGAGACAGAAGAAATCTCCTGAAAAAAGAAAAAAAAATCAACATTTTCATTCACAACATTGTGAAATGGATTTGAAGTAGATAGAAGTGAAATAAACAGGATTTAATTCTAAGTCTGACGTAATCGGAGCAACAACTGGACTCAATAACTCGTCAAATTCAAACTAAACTGTCTAAAGTTCTATTTAAAATCTCCTGCACTTTGGTACATAGATAAACAATTAAATTAAAACTAATTACATCATGAGACAAAAAAATAAAATGTCTAAAAACAGCTGCACTTAAACTAGTTTTTTTATTTATCTTACTTATTTTAATAAATATGATCTGTATTTACATTGTTATTCATTATCATTATTTTCCAGTATTTTCCCAATTGGTTATGTTTCATTACTTAAATCAAGCATTCTACTTATTGACTAGCAGCATAAACAAGCTAAAAACTGATAATTATTATGACTTCCATATTCAAAATATTAGCAAATACATTTCATTAAAGAAGTATTTTAAAAATAGCCTATATTGGTCATGTGATCTCATGTGAATCATACAGGATTAGAGTTCTACTATGTTTTTCTTTCATATGGAAGTAGTTCATCAGAAAATGTGCTCTGAAACAGCATTTAATCACAGTCTATATAACAGACTGTTTATCAAAACAGAGCTGACCCTGTGACTACATGTCCTCACCAGCCCTGGCACTGAGATGTTGTGCAGAGTAGAGGAGGATGCCATCTGGTGACAGAGGCTGGAACTGCAGCTCCACAACAGTCCTGTGTCTGATCCTGATCGGTGGGAAGGACATCCACGAGGACTGGTTAGTGCTGAAGAAAGGATCACTGATGGTGACAGCTGAGCAGAAAAGACAGTGTAGCAAATAAATAATTAATGACTAATTTTTAAAAAAATAATGAACGGACAGAGATGTTAGTGATGACAGGTTCAGTGGTGCGACCTCTCTGGCAGTGGAGTCCAGCAGTCCCCAGGGGGCACTGGCAGGTATAAGTGTTCGGCAGAGGGATGCAGGTGGAGCCGTGGGCACACAGAGGAGGGGGGCTGTGCTCGGCGTCACACACAGACACGGTCTCAGAACAGAGCGCCCCTTTCCATCCATGAGGGCACTGACAGCTGGAGAACAATCAAACTCACTGACAAGCCTGTAGATGTTCTTGATCTTTAGCTACACTGTGCAACAGGATATTATCTTGTCTTATTCACTGAATAATCATTGTAAATATTGAGAATAGTAAAAAAAAAAAAAAAAAAAAACTCACTATACAGACGAGCCCGAATCCACACATGTTCCTCCGTTCCTGCAGTGAACCTGATTACAGGGGGTGACTCCACACTGACCCACACTTCGCCCGTAGGCTGGATGAACCGCAGGCTGCCCCAGAGCCTGAAACTTTCTGTCTCTTCTAGTCCGAAACTGCACATCAAAAATGCAGCCTTTGAAACAAAAAAATAATGTTAAAGATACATTTTATTATTTACTGATGAAAAAAAAAAGTTTATAGAGAGACTTTGAGATAAAAAAAAAAAAATCTAGATTGTCTACCAGTTTCACCACTTCTGCACTGCCTGGAAATAATGTTTGTTATTACAGTTTAAAATGCAAAGTCAATAAACAGAAGAAAAACTCAAAGATTCGCAGTTTGAGTTCATCAATTCTTTTACAGTTTTTTTTTTAGGAACTTGTTCAGAACACCTTGAAGATCTTCTGTGGACGTTTCTGACAAATCATTTTCTTTAGATGATCCCAGACGCACCTAATGATATAGAGATCCTGTGCAGGTCATACCATCACGTCAAGGACTCCTTCTTCTTCATGCTGAGAAGAGTTTTTAATGACATTAGCTGGTTGTCAGCCTTCAGTACAATGACTTTGAGGACAATCATCAATAACCTGAACCCTCCCTGACAATACTGCGTGATGGATGAGTATCTGCTTGTTTTACTCCTTCAGTTCTGATTAAATCTCCAGCATCTTTTAGAGAACTTCAGAACCGAACTTTAAGGGAACCTCCATCATGTTTTATTGGATTTTGCAGACACTCATTATTAAGACTGTTCTCCATCCTTTCAGTTCTGCTACAGAAAAAAACTTATATATATTTTTTCTTATGAGTCCAGAGAACATCCTGTCATTTCTCTGCATTTCAGTTCTTCTGGTTTCATTTCTTCACTGGAAGTTTTGGTATTTTTTCCATCTCGACTTCTTGCCAGACTTCCTGCAGGTAGTAGACGGGCATTCCTGGGTCCCACAGGTCTCTACTCACTCTGAGCCGATGGCACAGTTGGAAATCTTCTGATTTCCACAGGCAGTAAAGTCCAGTGTGTCTTTCATTTGCCGCAAAGTTTACTGGACTGCACTGTGTTTGCTTGTTTCTTTGAGCTTCTTTAAAAGAGCTCGGACAGCAAATGTTGAAACCCCAGTCTGCTTTGAAATCCTTGCCCAGGACAGACCTGCTGATGTGGTTCAACCCACTGTTTGACTTTCAACAGACTTCCACAAGTCTGACTGGTCCTCACACAGTTTCAAGCCTCCTGAACAGCTGCTTCTGTTTCAGTAAATGACTGTGTTTCAATTTGCATATGGAAATGCTGATCATTAGCACCTATTTGGTATAATTGCTTAATCATACGTCTGATTATGAGCCAACAAAAATTCAAGATTTATTGCAAATGTGGTCCACCTTAAAGAACGGATGCAGCTCTGACGGCGAAGGGAGGTCACATGACATTCGATTCAAATTCCCTTTCTTTGTCAACTGATTTACACTTTTTCATTTGCTGCTTGTTTGAGTGTGTCCACACCTACCCAAAACTTCTACACAGTACTGTAAATCTTTTTTTAATTTGATGAATTTAAGTCTCCGCAGCTTTGATTTGAATTCTTCAGTTTCTAAATCCTCCTCCCCCCAATCCCTCAACCCCCATCTGTTATTTAGAATCTCCAACATCACATTTGCCTTCTTTTTTTTTAATAATAAAAATAATGTATTTCATTCAATTAAAAACAACAACAAAAAAAAACAATTATATACAATACATTTTGCAATCCATTAAATGAAAAGGGGCAGAAGGAAGAAAATCTTATATATAATCTGCCCCACTCACATGTAATTAAATCAAATAAAAATGTTTGATACAATAAATTTGACTTAAAAAAAAACAACACACAGTTACTTAACACCAGCATATCACTGAATAATACGAAAAAAAAAAGAAAACAAAAATAGAAAGCTTCACTTTTTTTTTAATCATCTATAATTCATTGTAATTGAAAACTTAGAGCAAAAACCAAAATTAAATCAACAACTTTCTTTATATCTTGCTATCATATCATCTTTTACCAGTTTTTTAAAAACAATGATTGTTTTTGCTTCTTTTGTTTCAGTCTCCAGTTTGTTCCATAAACTCACTCCAAATACAGAAACACATCTCTTTAACACGTTAGTCTTAAATTTTGGTTTTATAAATATTTTGCATCCTTTTAAATTATAATGACTTTCTCTTTTCTCAAATCTGTTTTGAATGTTTCTTGGCAAGGACTTCTTATGAGCTTGGTACATTAGTTTTAAAATACCATAGTCAACTAAGTCACTAAATTTTCATATTTCTAACTCTGCAAATAATGGATTAGAAGGGTCTTTATACTTTATACTGACTATAAGTCAGATGTGGAAGAATCAAGGAATTATATAATAGATATAGAGCGTTTTTATTCAATGAGTATTTTACTCTGTGGAGTATTGCAATTGCTTTTGTTATTTTTATCTTTATGCTATTAATATTTCCAGGAAATGTTTTCATCTATAACAACGCCCAAAAACTTAACTTCCCTAACTCTGGCAATGTAGTTAACATCTAAAGCAGGGGTGTCAAACTCCAGGCCTCGAGGGCCACTATCCTGCATGTTTTAGATGTTTCCCTGTTTCAACACACCTGATTCAAATCCTCTGCATTTCAACAAGTCCTGCAGAAGCCTGTTAACGACTTGTTCATTTGAATCAGGTGTGTTGAAGCAGGGAAACATCTAAAACATGCAGGATAGTGGCCCTCGAGGCCTGGAGTTTGACACCCCTGATCTAAAGCAATAGAAATGTCTGTATTTACACCTCTGTTACCAAATACCATAAAATAGGTTTTGTCGAGATTTAGGGATAATTTATTTACATTAAACCAGTTTTTCAATTTCACTAGCTCTATTTGAGCCACTTCTACCATGTGATCTACAGTATATCATCACTTGCATAGAAAAGAGTTGTATCGTCTGCAAATAAAATACATTTCAGCAGTTTAGATACCTTAATAATGTCATTAATGTACAAAATAAACAACTTAGGTCCTAGAACTGACCCTTGTGGTACCCCACAAGTGATCTTGTCTGATTTTACATTATTTATCTGAACATATTGTTCCCTGTTATTTAAGTAACTTTTAATCCAACAAAGAACTGTTCCTCTAATTCCATACTTGCTTAGCTTTTTCAGGAGAATGCTATGCTCTATGGTAGCAAATGTTTTTTTTTAGGTCAATAAAAATGCTAATTGTATATTTTTTCTTCTCTGTATTAGTGGATATTTCATCCATTAACTCCATTAATGCCATTGTTGTTGAGTGGTTCGCTCTGAAACCATATTGACTACTGTTAAGAGTGTTTCCTCTTTCAAGGAATTTATCCAGCCTAGCGACAAATATTTTTTCCAGAATCTTTGAAAATTGTGACAACAAAGAAACTGGTCGTTAATTGGAGAATATGTTTGTCTCCACTTCTAAAAAGTGGGATTACTTTGGCTCTTTTCATTTGTTCTGGAAAGGTTCCTGTTGAAAACAATAAGTTACATATGTAGGTAAAAGGTTCGATGACGTAGTCTATTATATCCTTTCCTAGTGTCATATCCATATCACAATCAATGGATCTCTTGCCTACACATTTTTTAACAGTACCTGTTATTTCATTTTTTTCCACCTTATCCAAAAATATACTATTTGTATTATAAATTATATTTTCACCTACATTATTATCACTTAACTGGAATTTTCTTTGCCAGACTTGTACCTACGTCCGCAAAATAAGTATTAAATTCATTTACTATATGTTTTGTGTCACATATGTCTAAGTTTTCTTTAAATTAATCTGGAAATGTTGGTGATCCACTACTCTTTTTGACAACACTATTTATTATCCCCCATGTAGCTTTCACACAGCTTTCTGCAATCATAATTCAATTTTAGCAAGACAATATTTGCTTTGGCCTGCACCTCCAGTGCCCAGGGCCTTCTATAAATATAAGGCCCCGAACACAACCCTCACAGTCATCTGCACATGCTGACTCTCTTCCCTCAGCTGCATTAGTCATTGGCATAAACAGGATGCAGGGGGAAATGTCATGCTTATTCATGAATATTCATGACATGATGCCGTCTACTTGGCAGACTCAAGTGATGGTTGTGCTGCAAACACAGACCGTCGAAAAAGCAAAGCAGATTCATGAGGAAGATTAAAAAAAATGGTGTGCTTTGACTTTGCTGTGAACACATGGCGTCGTGTAGGAGACGCTCATGCAGACATCATACCTGCTGTAGGAAAACAGATATCGGCAAATTATTTCCAAATGTTTTACAACACATTATCGAAGAAATGCGTTCAATTCGCTAAAAACAATTACCGTCTAGATGTTTTAGCAAAGCAGAGGGCTTTTCTTCAACAAGCTTGACAAACTTCCATCCTTTTTGGTTATTAGATCAACAGCTTAAAGTGAGTGAGTTATTTTCTCTCTCTCTCTCGTTGCAGTTTTTCTCTTCCATCTTTCCACAGGGGAGTGTGGATCTGTTGATAACTGGAACTGAAGTGCATTATCAGTGTGTTCCCTGCCAGCCATCATGATTAGGGCTTGAGGAAGGTCACACAGATCTGATTAGACACTCATGAGTTCTCATTACATTCCTAGTAGAAAGGTTATGCTTCCACCCGTGTGGCCCCGCTCAGGTAGCGCCCACCCATAGTGATTTTGATACAGCGGGAACAAACCCGTGTTTTAGCGTATCTGATGTGATTTTTCAAGTTTTATTTGGTGAACAGAAAAATGAAATTTTAGGACAATAATGACACAAACACACAAATAACCCCAGACCTTATAAATAAATAAGCTGAAATTGAAATGGATCTGTCATTACATTTCACAACAACAGGCGTCTTTACCGCGTGGTGCAGAGACTGCTGAATATGGTTAGGATGATATTCATATAGCTGTTGTCATCATTACAGTTACAGCAGTTTTGCTGCAGAGATCTACACATTAGCAAGCACAATGAATCCTCTCCAAAATCCATTCTTACGTAGGGTGACCCAGGAGAATGCACAAATGATGCTGATGTTGACAAAGATGATTTGGATAGCGCTCTTGTTCAAGTGACTTATCAGCAGCAGAATGAATTTACACACAACAAGCTGAATGAAGAGTGAAGCAATTACAGAGTGCAGATACAATCAACCTCAAAGCCCTGTCCTGGCCTGTAACTCCCTTTTCATTACAGACCTTCCCCTCTGCTTGCAAAAAGACAGAGATCCTGGGAGAAACTCCAAAAGCCCTGTACTCTCTCTGCAGATGGCAGATTTGGGCTGTAATAAAGCCGTGGCAGTCTTACCTTGAAAGCTTTGACGGAATCTGGAGCCAAGTGGCAGCAGTTCAGGGGTGAACTCATTATATCCACCTAAAAAGAGCTGGTTGAAAACATTGAGGCCCACCAAAGGTCCAGGAGAAAATCCTGTTCGGTTACGGTGCCCGTCAACCTGAGGGAGACATAATGAAACATCAATATTCAAGCTGGGTTACATGTATCACTGTGGGAGGATGATTTGATAATCTGGAAAAGCCTACAAATGGGATAATTTGGGATTTATCTGAATTCTTCAATCTGTGTCCATTTAATAGTCACATTAGCTGATAAATTCCCACATTTTTTACCTCTAATTAAATGCTTTAAGATCACTTAAAATTTCTCAGCCTGCGGGTTTTTCAACATAATCAGATGATGTAATCATCCCGTTTTACTTGACAACAAGATCAAACTGATTAGTTGGTAAAACAAACCAAATATGCACCAAAAAGCTCGTTCCTCTTGCTACGTGTCACCAAGAAAAAAAAGAGTTAGTTGAGTTTATTTCACAGTTTGTTTCATTTGAATGTTTTTAAGACCTCAAAGAGAAACAATCATGTAATATGTGTAAAACAAATGCATGATCAGAAGGTTAAATTTCTCCCTGTTGCTTCGTTTGTTTACTTTCTTGCATTAGCTAATTTGTGATCTAGAAATCCCACTAAGACGGAGCTTATTGAGGAGGATGACAGGAAGTAGGTTAGTCCTGCTAAAGTTTAGAGTAAACTCAATCTGAGCAGCTTTTCAGCAGGTTTGCTCAACAGCTCTAAAACAGTGTTGTGACCAGACTTTTTTAATAATGGGGGTTGCAAATTAACCTGGACGGAGAAAAAAAATACAGGAAGGAAAATAAAATTTACACATGAATGTATTTTTATTGGTAGTTAATGTTGTTGTAACTGTCTTTACAATATTCTCCAGGTGTTTGTCAGGATGAGATAAATAAATACAAATCCTCCTCTCACCTTCAGCCAACCTGCTTTCTTTGACCTTCCAAAGGTGACGGAGTGGATGCTGACGTGGAAGTTGAGTCGATCGCTGACGATGGTCGCCACTCCTGATCCCAAGTTGAATCTGTGTACGACTCGTTCGCTTCGTAGTCCCAAAACAAAAAAATCATCACCATCACTCCCTGAAAGAAAAAAAAAAATTACCCTCCCATTACAAAAAAACAACATTTTATGCTAAACACTTCAGAAAAAAAAAACATTTTGGATTTATTCATATATTATTGCTCTGATCTTATTTTATGTACTTTTTTAACAGTTATTGAAGGAACTGCTCATATTTCATCCTTTCTTCTGTTGCACCTTTTTTCCCCCAGCCTTACAGTTGCAGCTCTCGCTCCTGACAAGTGTTTCATTATCCACATTGCTCTTGTTTTGTTTTGCCTCCACCTAGATGAACTGCGCTCTCCAGAGAAAACAACTGCGGAGAGATCTATGAGATCCTTTTCTCCTTCTTTAGATGAAATATGCTGCTGACAGCGATGCAGCAGTCACCTACTACTTAATCTGACCCTGCTGAAAAGACACACTAATTTAACGCGATAGCTGCTGACAGAATGGCAGCGTGCGCCCACACCTCAAAGTCTGTCCGACTTGACAACTATGTGAGCAAAATGCGCTGCGAGAGTCAAGAACAATAAAATATCAGCTGGAAATCAAATAATTGCCGTGCTGTGAGGCAAAACGTGTTATTAATGTCTTAAAATCTAACAAAAAAGTTAATCCTCAGGGAATCCTTTTGATTAGAGGAGAGTAGAAATCCATGATAGCACATTACCAGACACAGCAGGACATTTAAATGGTGCTTTTAAAATCCTCAATTAATTTGGACGAGTAAAACTCTAGTAAAGAGACAGAGTTGTTCTTTTTTTGTCTCCGCTGGACAGTGAGAATGATTTTTAAACTGCTCGCCGTCTGTCAGGATAGAGCTCACCTTGTCCTTTATGTCCAGCAAACAGGATCAGGTTGTCTCTGACAGCAGATGAATTATTTGCAAGCGTGAACTTCAGTTTGAACTCGTAGAAGAAACTCAGACTCGGGAAGGTGGAGTAAGCCACAAAGGACGTGTACCCAAACTCATCACTTCCTCCAAATCTGGCACGAGTTATATTGATGTCTGCAAAAAAAAAGATCGAGACCAAAAAAAAAAAGGAAAAATGCATTAACACCAGCTGCTGCAGGGTCTTCTGTGTTTTGTGATAATCTTGTCTAAACTAAAGGAGGTCTTATGTATTAGTTCTATCTAAACTTACCAAAAGATGGCACTGGTGCCACATATCAAAGTCCTTGCCTTTAAGAAATGCATGCATTTTCTTTTCCGATGCTATTAGATGATGACCTGTTTTCAAATACTACCACCTCCTCACTGCTATTCTGTTTTCATCAGCGACTGTTCTGGCTGATTCTGGCATACAGGCTTCACTTCATATGCAGTGTTCACAAGTGTAGCACAATAATCCCAAAGATATTCAATTACAATCTGCAGTTTACATATTCAGAATGCATGGTTGATTCAATAATACCCCCCAATGCATTTCATCTGAGCAGACCCATCTACTTGATTTTACACTGGAGACTCAATGCAAATTTACCCACGCTCAGTAAAAACTCCACGCTGCCCTGTTTTTTTTTTCCCTCTTCTTCACAGCAGTGCGGACTCGGACATTAAACTGCTCTTCTTCTTCTTGCATGATCTTCTGCCGCTCCCAGCAATGGCTAAGAGTGATTCAGAGCACCCCTCTATGACTGCCCTCAGCTCAGTTTGGCAGCTAAATTATTAATAAAACTGCAAATGCTTTTGTTATTGTCTGCTAGAAATGACTGCTGCTTCACTGAAGAGCCACAACAGTTTCAGTTCATCTTAATTTTCACACTGAACAATGTTTAATTTGATCATAAACAGGTGGATCTTTGTGTTTGAACCTTTAGTACAACATTAACATTAACATCAGACTGAACAAATAATGATCAAATTTATTTCAGAACTGAACAATTTTATTTGTCTAATTAATATATTATTCTTGCAGTTAAATAACTTGAATTAAAAAAAAAAACCTCTGACAGAAAAAAACAACTCTTCATTTTTGTGTAAAACTGCCAGTTATATTACTACATAATATAACATGCAATAACAGGAAAAAAACTAACTTTTCTTGAAACCTCTTCAGCTGCACAAACGCTTCACCGATGGTGCTTTTTATTTTTCGTGACATCTAGAGCTGATTCAAAGAACAACAGGAATTCTGATGTTCCATTTCCCAGGGAGACGATGCTACAGTTGATTTGTCACCAAGTTTTGGATGTGCTCAACAAGATTCCCAACAACAACAACCGATATCATGCAGAGAACATAAATGGTAAATGTCTTGTATTTTCTAGTCATTACAAGTTTTGCATTCACCCATTCACACAACCTGATATGCAAATTTGGGGGCAACATGGGGTTCAGTGTCTTGCCCAAGGACACTTCGACATGTGGTAGTGGAACCTGGGATGAATCCACCAACCTTCTGATTGGATGACGATTGCTCTGATTATTTTTCTGATCTTTTTTATGTATTTTTACCTGTTTTGCTCTTAGATTTATTTATTTTTTTTCTTTTTTTGATTTTATGATCTGTCAGATTTTCTATGATTGTTTTTGTCGAAGCACTTTGGAACAGCTTCTGTTATTTAATGTGCTATATGAATAAAGTGGATTGGATTGGCTCTAACCACTGAACCACATCCGCCCCAGAACTTCTGCCCCAACTTCTGTCCTACATCCTTCATGTGGATTTTAAACACTACATCTTGTCTTGTTAAAGGGGTTATGACATCAAAATGCACTTTTTTGAGTTTTTTGGGGTATATCATGATGTGTTGTGCACTGATGAGGCCGTGTGAACGTCCAAAGCGAGTATCAAAGTTCCCGTTTGTGGGCGGTCCGCTTTGTTTCATATTTAAAAAACGGTCGAATCGGAAAGCACCATTTTTTCCTACGTGGCATTTCATCTACGTATTTCATAGCGTCCAATAAAAGTGCACAGTGAGGTAAACAGTCCAACCCCCCACCCCACTCCCCCCACCCCCAGCCCATACACCGGTAGCTGCGTTGCGCTAGCTTGTGCTGCTGCTCTTGAGAAGAGATGACTACGCAAACGGGGACCTGTTGTGTCCAAGGATGCTCAACCCATGCTGGAAGTTTCCACTCACTCCCGAAGGATGAAAAAAACTAGAGAAGAGTGGCTGAAGTTCATTTATGGAGAAGTGCCACGCAGTTATAACCTCAATTAGAAAATATGTTCAGCTCACTTCACGGAGGACTGCTTCCATAACTTGGGTGAATTCAAGTTGGGATTGTCAAAGAAACTGATTTTAATTAAAAATTCTTTACCAACCC